>JAODXP020000025.1:3733929-3813460 GCA_027497455.2 Sardinella longiceps
AGCGCCACTGCCAGACCAGATGGTTTAGTGACCTAATGAACCAAGCATGTTTTGTGCCATATTCGACATACGTGTTACAGGTTTTGCTCAGAAAAAAATGTGGAAAATGTGTAATTGAATTAGTTACTTCAAGAAATATTCAAGATTACATTTCATTTACATTCCAATATCCTCTGCAGAAACATATAAATATTATTGTTTCTCACATAATTTTGGCAACAGCACACACTTGTTATTGGATATACAGTGGGCAAAGCTGCAGTATCAATGAGGCCTGCACTGTCAGATAGAAACTGCAATGTAGGTGTAATGAGCAGAAGAACAGACACCTGCTTATTCAATGATTTTTTCCCCAATTATCTCTAACTATTTTCTCATAAGTCTGGCACTGTTGTGGCTATATGGAGGGAGTTTCAAAGGATTTTGGCAGTAGCCAGAGTTGAATCATATGTGAAAGCAAACGACTGAGAAAATTCGTTCAAAATGTAGAAATGTAACAAAAAAAGAAAAGTATCAAATGTAATTATTAGTTACATTACTTTTATAAAGTAAAATAGTTAGACTATATTGCATTTTTATGGGGTAACTTTTAATTGTAACAGATTACATTTCTAAAGTAACCTACCCAACACTGATTGTACACACATGTAGGCTAAACATACATGTAATTCCCACATGTTTACAGTTTTTTATTCCCTTCTCTAACTATTATGTGGAATACATGAAATTATGGGCCCTATGACAAAAAATAATGGCCTATTGGGCCCCTCAAATATTGACTGGTAGTTTGTAAATATTGTTTTAGGCCTGAAAAATCAGTGCTTTTTGACATTACTCCCCCACCCATAATGAAAGTAAAGGAACATCGCCATCAGGTGGTGAGTGTTTCAGATTCAAGTTAGGGCTATTGACTTAGGTTTACAGAGAGAAAAAAAAAGAAAGAAAAGAAATTGTATCAGCAGTAGTGTGTAGGCTACAGTACATGAACAGTCAAATAACCTAATTCTATTATTTCAAACAGTTTTTCTTTTATTTTTTCATTTACTCATTGACTTATCAGGGAAGAAATTATTATGACCGCCGCTGCGTAGCAAGCGTAGCGGTCATATAATGATTGTCAAAGTTTTTTTTTTTTTTTTTTTTTTTTTTTTTTTTTCTCCCGTCATCTACTTCCTGAATTTTTGGTCAACGATTCCCGGGACACCGTAACACCGGGGCACATGAAACTTGGTGGGCATGTAGCCCCTGTAGACTTTTACGGAAAAATTTCGTTTGGTCCCCGGGGGCCACTCCATCTTTGCGCTGCGCCCCCGAAACCCCAAAAATGTAGTTTTTCCTAAAAAACTACCTGACCCGTGATATTGAGGATGATGAAATTTTTATGGAATGTTGGTCTCAAGAGCCCACATCAACTTAGCTCATAACCAGTCATTTGTGATTTGCCCCCCCATGGTAAAAAATTAAAATGCAATATTATACGGCTTTAATTGCCCCTATCTTTAGATCAGATGTTAGGAACTGCACCAAATTTAATGTGTATGATGAACCTGACATCCTGTGGGAATATGTCAAGTTTTGTGGAATTTCATCCATGGGGGGCTATAAAACAAATGAATTTATATGTACATTTAATGACTGTACAATTACTGACCTGTAGATGGTGCTATTAAGCCAAAGCGTTACAGGTTTGGGGTGATAGGCCTGTCAGTTCAGTTCAATAAGCTTTATTGGCATGAATGTAAAAAATACAATATTGCCAAAGCATTAATGTATAATAATGACAATAATAATGAGAATTACAATAGTAAGTAGTGACTAAATAAATAAAATGCAACTTAAACAAACATATGGAATAATAATAATAAAAAAAAGATAAAATTAAGAAAAAGCACTGGTGGATATTTTGATGATGGTCATGTGGACTCTACCCTTAAAATGTGGCAAGACTGTAAGTAGTCTGAGGCTATTTGAGTAAAAGTATCAACTTCCCCCAGGAGGAATGGTAGTTTCAGTTTATTTTCTAAGTCAATAAATCCAGGACTGATGTTTTCTATGGCAAGCCGTTCAGGGAAAAAACCTTGAATGAAACTCTGAATATATTGAATGAAGTCCTGAATATATTGAATGAAACTCCGAATATATTGAATGAAAGAAAACCTTGAATATATTGAATGAAGTCCCGCATATATTGAATGAAACTCCGAATATATTGAATGAAGTCCCGAATATATTGAATGAAGTGCCGAATATATTGAATGAAACTCTGAATATATTGAATGAAGTCCTGAATATATTGAATGAAACTCCGAATATATTGAATGAAACTCTGAATATATTGAATGAAGTCCCGAATATATTGAATGAAACTCCGAATATATTGAATGAAGTCCCGAATATATTGAATGAAGTCCCGAATATATTGAATGAAACTCCGAATATATTGAATGAAACTCTGAATATATTGAATGAAGTCCCGAATATATTGAATGAAACCCCGAATATATTGAATGAAGTCCCGAATATATTGAATGAAACTCCGAATTATATTGAATGAAACTTGCCTCATCTGAGGTCAGTGCCAGTGGCCATCTTATGTGTGTCACCAGTATGGAAATGCCCATGACCAGGCAGTACCGCTTGGGTGGAGTGAATGAGTAAATGAGGCAAAAATATTAAATAAATTATAGTTTTATTAATCATTTCATTGTTTGCAGCTGCAAGGTAAAATAGTTTAGTTAAGTCACAGTCAGTTATTTTGGCCGAGTAGTAATCCAGCTGCGTTACCACCTGTACAGCACAGGAAGAGGCGACGATCCCACTGAAGGTTGGCGTAGCAGTTAGCTAGCGGTGACGATCCCACTGAAGCAGCGACGATCCCACTGAAGGTTAGCGTAGCAGCTAGCTAGCGGCGACGATCCCACTGAAGCAGCTACAAGTGGTGACGATCCCACTGAAGGTTGGCGTAGCAGCTAGCTTCAGTGGGATCGTCGCCGCTTCCTGTGCTGTTCACTGGTGGTAGTAACACGGCTGGATTAATTACTTCTCAGCCAAAATAACTGACTGTGACTTATCTAAACTATTTTACCTTGCAGCTAAAATTATTTATTTAATATTTTTGCTTCATTTACTCATTCATTGCCAACCACTCCACCCAAGCGGTAGGCCTACTGACTGGTCACAGGCATTTCCATACTTGTGACACACATAAGATGGCCGCCGGCACTGACCTCGGATGAGGCAAGTTTCATTCAATATAGAGTTACAAACAAGTTGACAAGCATCATATATATGCAGAAAATGTGCAGAACTGAGCGGCGGTCATATTTTGTACCGCCACGCGGTACATCTAGTTCTTCATGATGTGATCAAGAGCAAATGATCAGGATTCAATTTCACCCACAAAATCAGCCTCTGGTATTCGAAAATCACAAAATAAAGTAAAAAGGAATTTAACAAATACAGTAAAATGCATGTTTTATGGGCTGTGCGGTGCCATTGATACAGTAGAAGAACATCTTTAAATGATCATGTTATTCTCCTAGCTTTGTATTAGGATACAGGGATACCTGTTCGTTGTCTGACAGAAAGAGCAAATGATCAAAATTTACTTCATCCTCAGAACAGACATAATATGGTGAGGATACCCCAAAACAAAACAATTCATTATGTAAGATTTCTAAAGCTCTCAAAATAACAAAATAAAATATTAACGAGACACCACAGCACTCATCATAAAAAAAACTTAATAGATATTTTCATTTGCACCACTCAGGTGTCCGTTTCCCAAAAACATAGTTGCTAACCAATTAGCCTTTTCCTTTAACTTGCACTTTATGGGGGATAACAGCAGAACAGTAGAGGGGACAAGTAGGCTCAACCAGTAACGAGAAAAGACAAACTATAATTGAGGAACGCAGAAGCAGATGGGTAGGCTAATCTAGTAAAGAGGAAAGATAAGGTGGAGGAACGAAGCCTAGGTAGATAGACGTAGCTTATGCCCACACAAGAGCATTTAAGTAGGCTAAGTGGGCCATTAGAAGGCAAGCATAATAATTTTAATATTTTCATCTTTTTATTCCATGCTTCAGTATATTCAATTGTGTCTAAATTCCTCAAAATAAAATCGCCCATTCATTGGAACAGTCTGCTCACAGGCTCTGACACTGCTCTATGATAGCCCTGGAGTTAAAAATAATGTTAGCTTTAGTAAGCTGTAACATTATGTGGAGGACAAGACCAAAACTGATTTAAACTCATTTACTTTATCCAGTGATAAAATGGACATGTTGTTCATAACAATGTTGGTTAGACTGCCCAGCAATTACACATATGCTTGTAGCAGGATAGTGAAACAATTTTGATAATTTCAGGTAGCAGTAGTAACTTAATGTTAGGTTAATGTTAAGCAGCATTGAAAGTTGCTTACCTGTGGCTTTGACATGAACAGCTGTCCGCCTCTTATACCACTTGTCTGTATATTCGAGGTATAACTCCGGGTTGGGATTTATCAGCAAATTGTGAAAATAAATGCATCCTTTTGGATCCTTTGGATTCATCTGTTTGTTTGTTTGTCTGCCTCTGTGTGTGTGTGTGTGTGTGTGTGTGTGTGTGTGTGTGTGTGTGTGTGTGTGTGTGTGTGTGTTCAAAATGACTCAAAATTGTCTGAACAGATTTTGAAACAGAATTTTTCTGTCTTCAAGAAACAGATTATTACATTTCGTTGGTGATTGCTTCATTGACCTTGGTGGACGTGTGTGCTCTGGGAGTGCATTTCTACTTAATGCTCTATTAGATAAATTGCAATATCCTTGCTCACACCTCTTTGCACTAAAAGAGGATGCACTTTCCCAGTTACAGTTACTTCATCATTCAGCACTTCCACTTTACTGGAATCCAATGTGAATCATTTCATGGGCCTATTGTCCCAGGTCAATGTGTGCTGTCAGGAGGATGAAGAACCAGAACAATTTGATACAGCATAGATCAAACAGTGGGTAGCATTAATGGAATTGGGTATATGGAAAACTGAAAGTAAATTACTATCACGATCACTATCTTTTTGGTGTTAGCTACTGGTAACCTATTAAGTCTTGTATAATATTTGTGTGCTTTGTGCCCTGCTGTCAGCATTCACTTAACCTGGAACAACAGGGCTAGGATTCACACCGGATTTCTCAAATTCATTCTCTTCTTAAGATCAAATTTATTCCCTTTTTAGTTTCTGTATGTGTGTTTTGTGTATGCCAGTATGGACGCTGTAGGATGCCTATGTACATTTTAAAATAAAGGATCCATCTATCTGTATGTATTTATCTATCTATAAGTGTTATCAGATAACTTGTCCAAGTTGATCCAGATCAGGCCTGGGCAAACTAATGCCCGGGGGCCACATACGGCCTGCTGATCTATTTAATCCTCCCCGCGGAGCCTTCCCAAAGTAGAATAATTTATCTTTTAGCCAAGGAGACTTAGATTATAAGCCTAAATTATCAAATTTGTTGTGGTCATGAAATACAAATCCCCCCTTTTAACCCTGTATGTTAACATGTCCTCTGAAGAAAACGTGGCTACTGGTTTGAGACTTGCCAATTTACCGGCATCAACTGGTTGATGGTTAACACCTGGCCCATTAGTGAAAATCTACATGCCAATGTGGCCCTTCGACCAAAATAATTGCCCACCCCTGATCCAGACAGTAGAGAACACACACTTCTCTAGATTATGCTTTACACACTCTATTTCACCCTTTAACGTTAGCTACAATATATATTTGATTTTAGATCTTAATGCCCAAGTGTAAAGTTACCCCATTCAATTTCCTCTTACATCAAATCATAAGCAGTGAGGTGAAGATCATTGAATCATTATTGTGGCCTATAGTACTTACTAGTATTTTTTCCCCATGTAAGTTGGCATGTACGGAAAACTGTGAAAACAGAGTATATAGTCAGTGGTAATGAGATATCATAGACATGTTGCTTACTGTTCTGTGTCAAGTGTTTCAGCTGCAGCCACGTAGTTTGCTGGGATAAAACCCGTCTTAAACGTTGAGGCACCAGTGAGAGCTCTCGCGTACCACCATTCGCCTTGACTTTTATCCAGTATTTCAAGTTTATCTCCAGCTTTAAAAGTCAGATTGTCTTTGGTTCGGGCAGTGTAGTCATACAGAGCAATATAGATATAGTCAGTCTGAAGACATTCCACACCCCATTCTTTTGAGCTCATTCTACCAATAATCCAGCTGCTCAGTTTAAATTATAATAGAATAAATCTGACTGAGATTCAAGTGGTTACTTCTTAGCTAGCCTACATAAATTTGATATCCTCATATAATCATAAATTAAATTCTAGGTAAAATAGGCTACTTTACTCAATCCTCCAATGTTGGGAAACTTTGAGCATGCTCAACTCACGGAAATAGTGCTCAGTCAAGTTTCACCTGTTGCAATGTTGCAGCGTGACTGTCAGACCACATTTTTTAGTCATAAAGCATGTAGACTTATAGGAATGAGGCTATCAAACTAGATACCTACTCCCTAACAGTACATGACTTCCATACACTGCTGCATCAATCATGCAAAGAAAATAAATGGCCATTCATGACATATTTTGAACTGCAAGCCTTACAGATTTGTCTCTATTAATACAAACCAAATTCCAAAATAGTTGGGACACTGCACAATTTGTGAATAAAAATAGAATCCAATAATTTACAAATTTCTTAAACCTATATTTTATTCACAATAGAATATAGATAACATGGCAAGCGTTGAAAGTGAGACATTTTGAAATGTTATGCCAAATATTGGCTCATTTTGGTTCAACACATTCCAAAATAGTTGGGACAGGTAGCAATAAGGGGCCAGAAAAGTAAAATGTACATATAAGGGACACTTATTTGGTCGATTGGCAACATGTTTAGGTACGAGAAGAACCTCCCAGAGTGGCAGTGACTCTCAGAAGTCAAGATAGGCGGAGGTTCACCAGTTCCCCAAATACTGCGGCAAAAGTGGTGCAAGATCAGAAAGGATTTTCTCAGACAAAAATTGCAAAGAGTTTGAAGGTATCATCATCTACAGTGCATATCATCATCCAAAGAGTCAGAGAATCTGGAACAATCTCTGTGCATAAGGGTCAAGGCTGGAAAACTGTACTAGATGCCTGTGATCACCGGGTCCTTAGACGGCACTGCATCACATACAGGAAGACTAATGCAATGGAAATCACAAAGTAGGCTCAGGACTTCTTCCAGAAAACAGTCAGTGAACACAATCCACCGTGCCATTCGCTGTTGCCGACTAAAACTCTATACCTCAAAAAAGAAGCCATTCCTAAACATGATCCAGAAGCACAGACGTTTTCTCTGGGCCAAGGCTCATTTTATATGATTTGAGGCAAAGTGGAAAACTGTTCTGTGGCCAGACAAATCAAAATTCAATGTTGTTTTTGGAAAACTGTGACTACATCTTCACCCTCGTTTTTCCTACTATTTGTGATTAAACTATGGTTATTTTCTTTCAAATTGAGTAATAAAACAAATTTCTACAAAAGCTGCACTCTGATTTTGGTGCATCCCTAGAAATGGGAAATCAGTCTCTCATCCAAATCAGTCTCTCACCCAACCTTTTTTTTTTTTTTGCTTCATGTAAAAAAGCAGTGATCAATACAAATATCTGAAATTTCTAATTGATGATTCTCAGGACTTTGCACTAATATGATAGGCTACTTGATAGGCATACAGTACTTACTGTTTACTGTAAATGAACAAAAAAAAAAGGAAAAAATGCATATTTGAACACTTGGCAATACATGTTCACTTTTGTTTCATCAAGTTTTATCAACAAGGGACAGGGAACATATAAACTGTTTCAGTGCCAACAAAAGCATGTCTCTCACATCAGTTTGACTGATTGGAGGTGTCTGGGACTAGTCTGGGAATTCCCATGCTCCTTTGCGCGCTTATTTCATTTCACTCTGCAAAGGAGCATGGTGACCATGGCCGTTTTTCTCGCCTACTTTCGGTATCCAATCGCAGAATATAAAGGGATTTGTACGGCCCTCGATTGCATTTTACATCACGTTGTGGCTCTGGTATTGGCTCCGAGGTATGTACAGACGCTATGATAGACATTCGTAGCGCCCAATAAACGGCTATGGATAATTGTAAACTATGCTTCCGCTACGAGAAATGCAATAGGTAGGTCCCCAGACTAAATATCACTTATGATTTTAGTTTGGCATTCGCCAGGCTAGTCTGGGACCATAGATGCCATCTTCTTTAGCTCCTCTCGGGTGATTTCAGATATTCAGTAGAACATCAAGCAGACGCAGTCAGCTGCAGCTGATAAATAAATAAATAAATAAATAAATAAATAAACAACTTTATTGAACAACTTTATTGAATTTGACAACCCTTAAAATTCTGGCAGAAATTACCTTAAAGTAGCCTACACAAATTCTGACATTCATTACACTAGTGGTTCTCAAACTTTTTCTGTCATTTCCCACTTTGGAAGGCAGAGAATTCTCACGCCCCACCTGGAATACTCAATTTGCGCATAATATCTCTGTGACTTTGCGAGTAGGCTACAGGATTTTTGTCAACATTAGAATTTTCATGTTACTAATTCAAAGCCAAATTTCTCTCGAACCCCTCATCACAGCAACTAGCAAATAACACCATTGGAAAGCTCTGATGAATTGGGGGCATGGTGCGGCCGTCGGTCAATCGCTAAGAGATGTCTCGCGCCCCACCTGTCATGTGTCTGCGCCCCACTAGTGGGGCCCGCCCCACAGTTTGAGAAACACTGCATTACACACAGAGCACACATAGGCCTAGGCTACCACTATGCAGTGTGCAAAGGGCCTTTTCCACACCTGAACATTCCGACATTCCAAGGTGGTAAACTGAACATTCGATCATTGAAATGCATTAGATTTATGCCTCTTTCTGACTTGAAAAAAGTGGGTAATAACATTTCAAACTTGTCTAAATTCACTTTCTTTCAAATAACATATTTGAAGCACACAAATTGGGGGGTCCCAAATAGAGAGAAGCTTCATGCACAAAAATGTAAAACCACTTTTATCTATTCGGGAATTCCACATTTGTGGGATTCAAATGTGTATTATTTGAAAGAAAGTGAATTTAGACATGTTTTAAATGTTATTACCCATTTTTTCAAGTCAGAAAGAGGCATAAATCCAATGCATTTCGGTCCATTTCAACTATAGAATGTTCAGTTTACCACCATGGAAAGGTTTTAGAATTTCGGAATGTTCAGGTGTGAAGTCCATTATGGCAGACGTTTACAATATTCCCAAAATGTTGTAACAAAACTCATTGAAGCAATTTTACGAAATAAAAAAGTATTGCATTGACTACAAGATTATAGTCCATAACCTATTAAAACAAACAAACAAACAAACAAAAAAAAACAGCAGATTAATTTCGTTAGGGACTGCAAAAATGTTGTGACATAGGCCCATTACATTGTAACCAACAAAATGTAAACTTACGGAGACATTGTAACAACCTGTCCTGAGTTTGAAATTCTCTCATAGGAGGGCATGTGAACACCACCGCTACACCATTTATTACGGTACACGGAAGTTTGAAACAAAAATAGTCACCAATGTACAGGTTCTCACGTCTGCTTATGATTTCAGTATTAATGGTGTTGCGCGTTACCTTATTGATAGGCCTTTTTTATTGCTTTGCTGGCCCATACCAACATTAGTGTTTTGTAAGTGTTTTGTAAGGCTGCCCCCCACGTGTTGCCTGACACATGCAGTGGAAGGCTCCCTGTTCATCAGCTAACGTTAGCTGTTACGTTAACTAGCAGTGCCGATTTTGGTGACACTGGTCGACACTAACGCGCACAAAGCGCAAAACTTCGGGGTAGGCAAACGTTAGCTTCTTGTCGCCCGTCATTATGAGCGAATATTTCAGTCTTTCAGACTGTGATGTGATTGGTTTCGATTTGGACCATACTCTATGTCGGTACCATTTGAAGGAGACCTCTAGGGTGAGTTTTTGAATCGCTAGTATTTTCTGAGATACGATTATTTATTTCAACTCAGAAACTCAATTAATGATGTGCTGTTAAAATGATCCCTGAAGTCTCTTTTTGCATTGGCGTGCGCGGCCACATCGCTGCTAACGTTAGGGGTGCAATCATTCTGTGTTATATTATAGCCGTATTTTGTCAAATAAGGTTTTCAGATGGCCTTTTCAAGCATCACTGAATGAGCGACCTGCACGCATCCTATCGGGTCACTGCACGCTGCCACAGCATAGGTTGGATGCTAACCTTACTTAGTTGGTGATAATGACATGATTCAGGCATGCGGTTTAGTTTGTGTGATGAATGGAGCTCTGTCCATTGTCCATTTTGCGTAAATGGATTTGTGTGCTGCTCTCACAATAGGCTTCTTCAATATGATTTTGCCACAGCAATGCTTTATGTAACGTTGACGCTCTCTGCCGTCCGTCCTTGTGGAAATTGAACATAATGTCTAGTAGTTGATGTCAGTGGAAGTGTCAACCTTCAGATAGCCTATTCTTCTTTTGCAGCTAATCTACGAGAGCTTTGCCAGGTATCTTGTGGAACATAAAGGGTATGACAAAGATCTGTTGACCCTCAGTCCCGCGACCTGGGATTTTTGGTGAGTTTGAACTTGAATATCATACCTCAGTGCATGGGCAGGGCCTAGCTCAAGATGCACAGAAACAGCATCATGAATTTAAAATGAGCCTGTCGTGACTGAAGTTGTGGTTGATCAGGTGCCTGAAATCTCCTGGCACCAATGTAAAACACTATGAAACTCATTCCGTTCATCTCCATCATAATACCTCCCCCTATGGACAGTCTTCCAAAATCATTTTATTTTGTGATTACTGTTTTGCAGTTTTAAAGGTTTAGTGTTGGACCTTGAGGAAGGAAACCTTGTAAAATTGGCATCTGATGGGACAGTTTTAAGGTAAGCCGCCCCATCCCCCTTAGTTATTGTTGACATGATTCTGGTTTGATTGTTCAGGAGAGGTTGCCTGTGATTCAGGGATGCAATAGATGAGTGTTCAAGACAAGTTGTAATTATTTTTTGTCACTACTTTACCTGTTGGAACCATTCTGAGAAAACCGGCTTTAAAGCCCATGCCACATTAAGTCTATTCACACATTTTTCTCAATGAATATTTTATTTAGCCTAAATACTGAAGCCTAGTATTTTCGAATTTTAGGTTTTGTAACAGGTGTTTTTTTTGTCATGCCAGTCAGATTATCTCTTAGAGTGGCATTTACCAAGCCATGGCATACAGCTGTTCTTTTAAGAAAGATGGTGTTCCCATAATTGATTCTCCTCTCAGGGCAACCCATGGGACGCATGAGCTCAGCACAGAAGACTTACTCAAGCACTATGGGCCAAAGAGGGAATGGAAACATTTCAACAGCCTTAATACCTCATACACACGATCTGGTATGCTATTGCTCTTATAATGATGCTGTTATTGCTGTTTAAAAGAAATGTATGTTTCTAGTGCCTTTTATGAGACAGTTTATTTTAATTTCTGAATTAATTGTGACAGCAAAGTCATATGAAGAAAGGATACACACAAATGTTATCCACAGCAGTCATCTAGGATGAGCGCCATGTTCTCAGTAGAGGGTTGAAAACCACCTTCAAATAACATACCCCTTCAACTTTGAACTCTGCTAACTAAATGGAGCACATTTAGATCAACGTAAGGGATGAATTTAGTTTGAGGAAGTTATTTTGATTGCTGTTTAAAACCCCAAAAGCACACTTTATCCATTCAATTAAAAGACTTGATTCCAAAAATATTCCATAATAGCAGCCCCTGCTTTTATTTCAGGGGAAGCTAACTTTTTTATGTGGAGTTGGTAGTTGTAGTTAATGATCAGAAAGTAAATAAATGTAAAAATTCAAATACTTTAAACGTGGGTTTTTTTTTTTTGCCAGAAAGGTTGCATGTCAGTCTTTAATTCCAATCACATTGGACTCAAATAGGTCTTTAAAAGTCATACATTTAAGCTCATGAAACCCTTAGTCGTCTTTTTCGCTCCAGAAATTGCTTCCCATTCAATGCTAGGAAAAACATTGCATTTCAACTGATCCTACCTATTATGGACAATGCAGATTCCGTTTACTGTACTGCCTCAACCTCCTCTTTATCACCGCTCACTACTGCTTATAATAGAATGTGTCGCTTTATTCTGAATTGTTCATTTACAACACATCACTGTACACTCTATGATCTACTTGGTCTGTCCACACCACAGCTAAGAAGACACGTTCATTGGCTACAGTTTATTTTTAAAATGTGTTCATTTTGATTATCCATTTTATCTGAAGCAACACCTTTTCCTCCACTCACCAACTAAGACATACTGCACAGTTATTTTTTTTGATTCCTTCTGTTTCCAAGTCTGTTTCTAAAAGAGCGTTCAGTTTCAAAGCACCATGTGACTGGAATAATCTGCCATCAAATATAAGATCCCTATCATCATTCAACATGTTTAAGCATGCACTTCAAAGTTATTTTCCCAACACTTGCACCTGTAGAATATAATACCTTTTATTGTATTTTTCTATCATCATCTCTCTCTCTCTCTCTCTCTCTCTCTCTCTCTCTCTCTCTCTCTCTCTCTCTCTCTCTCTCTCACTTTTCTTTCCCTCTTTTCTTAAATGCTTCTTATGTTCCTTATTATATCAACTCCTTAAACACCTTTTCAGCTATTCAAAACTTTGTACAGCTGACTTATCCAGTACTTGTAGGCTCATGCATTATGTTTAGCGTTTGTTTGTGTGTGTGTGCTCGTATGTTTGTCTCATTGTCTGCTGTCCCTTAATGTTTCTCTTATTAATTTATCTTTATGTAATTTTCATTGTTGTGTGTGTGTGTGTGTGTGTGTGTGTGTTTGTGTTTTCTTGTTTATATTTTTGTATGTATTTGCTGTTATAAGTGTATGTATTACAGTACGTGTTACATATACTATGTTGTCTGTTGTATGTGTCTTGCTCGGGACCCTCTCGTAAACGAGATGCCACAAGAGGTTATCCCAATAAAGATTTCATTCATGTGTTCCTCTGAGGTTAAAAATTTAAATAAGAATTTCTTCTCCTTCTCCAGCAAAATACTATTTCTATGATAACTACTTTGACCTCCCTGGAGCGATGCTATGTGCAAGAGTTGTG
Source organism: Sardinella longiceps (assembly GCA_027497455.2). NCBI lineage: Eukaryota > Metazoa > Chordata > Actinopteri > Clupeiformes > Clupeidae > Sardinella > Sardinella longiceps. Next base: position 3,747,148 of record JAODXP020000025.1, read on the forward strand.
GATATGTTGCACAAGGTAAAACCCAAAGATGTGTAAATCATATCATCCATCACATATCACTTGTTTTTTTTAAAAAAAGAAATCTATTGAATTTGAATACAATGAATATTTAGTATTATTAACTGACGAAATGTGCAAACTTCTCATCATTTGCAGCGTGGTAATGAGGTGACGTCTGACTTTTGGAAAGACATGATTGCAGCAATTGAACACAATTACAACACATCAGCATTTAGAGGTAAGTTACCGTGACATTTTTATAGTGACAATTAGACAGCAGTGTTGGGCAAGTTATTTGGAGAAAAAAAAAACTTAGTAACTTCTCCAAAAAAAGTAACTAAGTTAGTAACTGAGTTAGTCCATTGTTAAAGTAATTAATTACTAGGAAAAATAACTCTGCCTGCCTGCACTAAGCACTTTTTTTTGACTTAAGCATCTGGGAGAATACCACCCTTACTGCATAACTTTTAAAATGCGTTCAAATACTGTAGATAGCCTAGGGCTAGGCTATGTCAAGAATTTGCCCCTTCCTCATCATAGGATTTCAAAACAACTGGATTTTCAATTTTATAGTAAATCAGTTGTGTCATACATCAGATTTAATATCAAGAAGTTGCATGTTGCATATATTTTTTGCACATATTTCACTTTATTACACGGCTCTTCGATATGCTGTAGAATGCTCCAGAATGCTCCATTCACTTTAATGGGACTTCTCAATGTTCTACGGTCTGATATTTCTTAATAACGGAGCGTTGCTAAGTATGACACATCACTGTCAAGCAAAATTGAAACAGAACATTGCTTTTATCTATCAACTGATCTGTAAGTAAACAGAATACTTATTTTCCATGGACAGTATTATCCATCTTAATCATTAAAGTTGCCGTTAAGGCAGTGATAAGCAAGGCTTTATCACCTGTTAATAATATCTACATTAGGCAGCTGTGTAATAAGCAGGATAATGACGGCCTCACAGAGTGTTATCCAGCATGCTATTAGGCTAGAAGTATCTTTTCATTTTGTAAATTGTGTGCTGTGGCTTGGTAATTACCTGAATTCTATTAATACAAGGATATTTTGTGCATTGTTTAAAGCACATAGATGAATGGATGTGAGATGGTCTCAGACTTTCAGTGCATTGTTGTCTGGGTAGGCCATATAGTGCTGATGCAGGAGGGACAAGTCGTTTGGCATGATATAGACAAGTGACAAATGGCCTGGGAACACCTCGGGGGAGCTTGGAGACATTAGGCTAATAGAACTTTGAAGATTCGGTACAGATTCACTCTTGGAATCGGTAGGATGTCTTTTTTAAATTGACATTGTTTTGAAGTCGTCAGGTTTGTCCCTTTGAGAGACAGAGGAGGTGTAAAGTCATAGAAGTATTTAACACACCGCAATATCTTGCTAACCTCTGATTTCGTTTCGATTCATGTGGGCGTCGCGATAGGCCTAACTGTGTGATGAGAACTCAGCAAGTTAAAGAAAAGAATGTGTGACACATGCGGTTGTCGGGGGCATGCACTGGCCTGAAAAAGGTGCGTGCAGAGCATATATGGCTATAGTAACGTGAAGCATTGCATTGATGGTAACGGAACCAGCACGATGGAAACAGTGATTAATTAGATGACTCGTTACTGAAAAAAATAACACCATTAGTAAGGCAGTTGTACTCTTAACACCTTTATTCCCACATCGCCCAACAGTAGTTTTGATGCCTTTTCCAAGTAAAGGTGTATACAGAAACCCAAGACCGCAAGAAGTATAACCATGTCATCACAGTGAATTAGTAAGCAACACAACACAGATTTGGCGTGTGCCTAGTATGCAAATTAAAGCTAGTTATAATGCCAACCATGTGGTAAAATGTGGCTTAAGAATTTGTCGATTGAACTCGCAACATGGCCAGTTAAATTACGTTGACTGGGTAAACTACGTCCTGTGGTTGATGGCTAGCCTGACATAGCCCGACCATAATACTGCTGTTCATCCGTATTCATGGTCTGGAGGTTCTTTAACCTTACGCGATTATACTGCGGGGGGAGGGTATTCACTTTTGGTTTGAAACAATTGGACAGCTCGTCTAATCAGCGTCGCTTATTGGCCGGTAGACTCTCTACCGATATAAACACGCCCAAGAGGACCGTTCCCAGACCATGAATACGGATGAACAGCAGTATTATGGTCGGGCTATGTCAGGCTAGTTGATGGCTACATTCATGAAGGTTTCCTTACCTCCTTAAAGTCCCAACTTACAGGATTTAGCTGATATTTCAATGTTTCCCACTCCTATGCATCACCTGGAACACCTGGCCTAACCATGTATTGCATTGCATGATCTATGTGAGCGTCATGCTCCCCTTTGTTAGTCTATTGGATGGCACAATCTGACTTGCATTCGGCCTCTTTAAGTGAAACCTGGTTATTAAGTGATCAAATGGCCTCCTGCCTCACTTAAATGAACTGTCAGGAGTCAAACTACTTCCTCTTTGTTCTTTGAGGTGGTAGCAAATTGAATTTACTCAGCGAGTACGGCTAGCCATCAGTCATAGGTACAACCGAATTCCAAAAAAGTTGGGACACTGCATAAATTGTTAATACAAATGGAATCCAATAATTTACAAATCTCATAAACCTATATATTGTTCACAATAGAATATAGATAACATGACAAATGTCGAAAGTGAGACTTTATGAAATGTTATGCCGAATATTGGCTCATTTTGGATTTTATAAGAGCTACACATTCCAAAATAGTTGGGACGGGTAGCAATAAGTAATAATTTTCATATAAGGGACAGCTTGAGGACCTTATTTGGTCAATTTGCAACATGATTTGGTATGAAAAGAGCCTCCGAGAATGGCATTGACTCTCAGAAGTCAAGATGGGCAGAGGATCACCAGTTCCCCAAATGCTGCGGCAAAAAGTAGTGGTCCGAGATCACAAAGGAGTTTCTCAGACAAAAATTGCAAAGAGTTTGAAGGTATAATCATCTACAGTGCATATCATCATTCAAAGATACAGAGAATCTGGAACAATCTCTGTGCATAAAGTCGCGAACACATACATCGTTACTCGCTCGTCTTTCAGCAATGCGAGTAAGCGAGTAACCAATGAGAATGGAAGATTCCATTGATTGACAGTTAACTGAAGCAGCGAGTGACGTGGGAAACTTACGTTTGTAGACAAAATATCTCTTGTTTTTGCAAACTGTTGTTCATATTATATGTTAAACAAATTAAATGAGTGAACTGTAAGCAATGTAAACGTAACGGTCTGCACAGGCGTGTGATCACAACTTTTAACATGCTCCTCTCTGATACTTCAGCGGTGACCAATAGATACCTTGGTAACGAGAGAGTGTTTCCCAGCGAGCTAGCTAGAAGCTAGTAACGATGTATGTGCACGGCCCTTAAGGGTCAAGGCCGGAAAACCATACTGGATGCCCATGATCATTGGGTCCTTACATGGCACTGCATCACATACAGCAATGCTAATGTAATGGATATCACAAACTGGCCTTAGGAATACTTCCAGAAAACATTGTCAGTGAACACAATCCACTGTGTCATTCGCCATAGGTCAAAACTCTATAGGTCAAAAAAGAAGCCATTCCTAAACATGATCCAGAAACACAGGCATTTTCTCTGGGCCAAGTCTCATTTAAAATGGACTGTGAGTTTTGATTCGTCTAACCACAGAACAATTTTCCACTTCCAAGTTCTTTTCAGAAAACTGGGATGCCATACCATCCGGACAAGGACAACCCAAGTTGTTATTGCTTATTGTGCGCTCATTTCAGAAGGCTGCATCTCTGATGGTATGGAGATGCATGAGTGTGTGTGGCATGGCCAGCTTACGCATCTGGAAAGGCACCATCAAGTCTGCAGTCCAGATCTTTCAGCCATAGAAAACTTTTGGTGCATCATACATAGGAATACATGACAAAGAAGACCTAAGACAGTTGAGCAACTAGAAGTCTGTATTAGACAAGAATGGGAAAATATTCTCTCCACAACTCCTCTCCACAGTCCCCAGACGTTTACAGACTGTTTTAAAAGGAAGAGTGGATGCCACACAGTGGTAAATGTGGCCTTGTCCCAACTATTTTGGGATGTGTTGATGCCATGAAATTGATAATCAACTTATTTTCCCCTTAATATGATACATTTCCTCAGTTGCAACATTTGATATGTCATCGATGTTGTATTCTGAGTAAAATATTGAAATTTGAAACTTCCACATCACTGCATTCTGTTTTTATTTACAATTTGTAAAGTGTCCCAACTATTTTGGCATTCGGTTGTAGTATTCAGAAATCGCTGATGTTTGAGCTGTTTAAATCCAAATGCAACACTCATTGGGCAGGCCTAGCGTTTTTTGAATTGGTTTGTTAGTTGCGCTGAGGTTTAAGCCATCTTACCTGAGGGTCTATCACTCGTGGCCAGGCTATACGTTTTATGTTATAGTCTGGCTTGTGAGGCTACCTAAACATGGTATCAAAGCCCAAATTCCAAATATTTGCTCATGATATATTGTATAAAAGTGTCTGTCTGCTGGGCCAGATGAAGGGGCACTCCACACATCAGTCCTGGATTTTACGTTGCTATGCACATTTGGCTAATTTATAAACTAATGTTTAACAGCTTCATCGTCCAGTACTTGGCAACCTTGACAGGACAGTGTTTGTTTGTGTATCATCTGTATCTTGTGTTATGCGGATGCTATGAGATGCTTGAATTTCCTTCAGGATTAATAAAGTACTATCTTTTTTATCTCTTAATGAGCAACACGGCTTGGGTATGTCATTGCATAAATGTAGCCAGGCTAGCACAGCACAGCCGTATGCTAATTTCTTATCTCTATTTTAAGATTCTCAGAAAATGTTGAAATATCTGTATGTATATATTTTTTGCAAGTAGCCATACTCTCAAAGTCATACACAAAGTCAAGCAAGACGAAATACTCTGGCCCACCAGGCTAGTCTGAAGAACTTTAAAAGAATATCCATGCATGGTGATGTACTGCTGCAACCACTGATTCAGGTCTATTTTTGTGTAAAAATAGCATGAAATGGTTGTAGTTGGCCTGTCTTGCTGAGTCATCTACAGTATTCGTTGTAGTGTGTGTGTGTGTGTGTGTGTACATATCAAGAAATTATTTTTTCAGATGCGTAAATGCATACTGGAACAAAAAGCACTGAAAGGTAGACAGCGACTATTATATCCCACTAGCCTGGGAATTCCCATGCTCCTTTGCGCGCTTATTTCATTTCACTCTGCAGAGGAGCATGGTGACCATGGCCGTTTTTCTCGCTTGCTTTCGGTATCCAATCGCAGAACAAAACGGGATTTGTACGGCCCTCGATTGCATTTTACGTCACGTGGTGGCTCTGGTATTGGCTCCGAGGTATGTACAGACGCTATGATAGACATTCGTAGCGCCCAATAAACGGCTATGGACAATTGTAAACCATGCTTCCGCTACGAGAAATGCAATAGGTAGGTCCCCAGACTAAATATCACTTGTGATTTTAGTTTGGCATTCGCCAGGCTAATATCCCACTGTGCAAGACAAACATTCTGAAATTCAATCAATAAATAATTTTAAAAAGCTAACATGATTGATACTTTGATGTAGCCTGATTGTCATCGACTTTCAAAGCTCTACGAGACTTTGGTCTGACCAAGAGCCCGTATAACAAAGTTTCTCAAAGCGCATGGTTGACCTGCCTCCCTGAAATGCCTTGGTTTGCTACTGGTCGATGTTAGAAAATGCTGTGCCGAAGCAAAACCAATCACACCACTCTTTCCTCTGACGTATGTGATGCGAAGGGAATTGATTGAACAGGAATGAGAGCCGTTGGAGCTGCTCAAAGTTGATTGGTTCTCGACCAAGAGGGGGCAGTTCCCCCGTCTAGGGGAATTCAGAAATCCTGCCCGATCAGCAGCTGGCCAGACCAGCGTCAGCAATGCCGAAGGTGTTACGTCAATGGGAGGGCATGCCAGGCTAACTTTGATGCATGTTTGTTAATTTACCACCAGGGGCAGAGATCGGATCTCGTCTCGGGGGGAGCAGGAAATACTGGAGGCCCCCCCTCATAGTTTTCTTCCGATGATATTTAATGGCGTTTGAAACGGGACTTTGTTTTTAAGTTTTCTACCGTTTTGCAAGTGTCATTGTTGTGGAGTCTGTCTTCATGCGTCTAGGCGGTCACAGTTGAAGTTAAATATTTCTAGGTCAGAATCATTATAGTCTTGGTTATATTTTTTTTCATCATGTTAAGTCATGTAGAGCCCACCTCATCATAACTCGGCTGCCTTTTTTATGCTCTCGGGTAAAATAGAATCGTTACAAAGTTTTTTGACTGGTGGTTTTGTTGATTCAAGCCCTGTTGCAAGCATTGCAACTGTGTGAAAGAACCGTATTTTAGCCTTGGTTAGATTATTAATGACAATAGTTTTGTGTCTGCCTAAGATACTTTTCAGAATATGCATAGCCTGTCTTAAGTGCAAAATATGGTGTATATAGCCTCTATGTCGACACAGCTGTACAATGTAGATTCTCTGATTGTGTAAACGTGCGTAGGCTGCAACAAATTCTCTGATTGTGTAGTAGGCTGCAACAGGGAATATCAATCTGCCGCAACAAAGTTAGCCATGCCAAGTGAAGTAGGTAACTAAGTGGAAATTTGGGTGTATTTCTAGATCTTGACATGACATGTATGATAGCCTAATCAGATAACAGTGGCCTAATCGAGAAAAAAAAATCGCAATCAGCAGTGGGCCCCCTAGAGGACGGGGCCCTGGGTCTCACGCCGCAGCCCTCCCTAAAGTCCGCTACTGTGCCACCATTGGAGCACTAAAATGGTCAAAATCATCTCTTGAAAAAACAAATTCTTCCGTTACATTAACCCAGGGACAGTATAACACAGGCTAATTGTCTTGCTAATTGACTCGCGAGTGAAGGGTGACAAACTATCTAGCATCACAGACTGCATTTTTAATTGTAGAATATAGAAAGTTTTAGATTAAGTGTCAATGAAGTTTTAGATTTAGTGTCAATAGTGAATGATTTTTGGTGTAAGAAAGAGGAAGCTTTGATCAGTTTGGGAACTAAAAACATTTTTATTTCGGTCAATATGTCGTACATATTCTGATCTTTTGATATACAAAACAAATGTTGCATAAAGAAATTTATTCTTCATTTCTAGCCATTCTTTCTGGTCTTGTTGCATGGTTAGTTACAATTTTACAAAGTGTCTGCCATTTGGAAGTGAAATTTCTATTTTACATATGGCAATGGGTGTGTTTTACACTTAAGTCAGAAAACAATAAACAGGATTTAAACACAGTTAGAACAATACATATAGATGGAAAATATTCATGTCATCTTGGAGGTGTATGGAACATAGTTACTCTTTCAAAAGGATCTTATGGGATTATCTTTACTTTCATCACCAAACCATATCATATAATGTGAGTGGCTTCAATTGGTTAAATAACACACCTTATAAAAATTCTTATTACAAAACAAAATTTACTGCACTTAGTGATGTTGAATTAAAATGTGTGTTTTTTTTTCTTTGAGAAACTCTTCTTTGATGTTAAAGTTTGACGTTTTGTTCAGTGTCTGTATCACGTTGCGGCAATCAGGAAACCAGAGAAAGAGCAGTGAACATTATCGGCAGCAAATACACCATTAGATTGCTCATCAGGAACTGCAACGTAAACTGTGTCATGAGCATGCAGCTCAAGAACAGCACTTCCAGACATTTGATCCAGGAAGCCCTTATTGTATTCATCATAAGTGAAAACCACTGGGTGACCATTTTTGTATAGTGCGACCAAGACATTTGCCCCATTGACATGCATGTGGTAAGCAAAGTAATAGAGTCCTGGGACCTGGCAGGTAAAGACTCCACTTCCAGGGTCATAATGTTGCTCACCATTGTACAACACTGTCTCAAAGGCAATGGGAGTATTTGCTGGTGGATAAGCTGTTGTCAGAATAGCTGAAAAGGCAGACATTGGGGCCTTAACCAGCTCATGAGCAACAGGCACTACCTCATGGGATTTGATTGGCATGCTCTTCTCATGGTGATAAATGACCTCACCTGGAGGGCCAGGGGCACCTGGGGGTCCTGCAGGACCTGGGAGACCATCATGACCTCTGGTACCAGGAGCTCCTGGTGGTCCTTGAGGACCAGACATTCCCTTAGCTACAACACCTGCTGGGCCAGGAGCACCTGGGGGACCTGGATGACCCTTAAGCCCTGGAATACCTGCTGGACCAGATGGGCCAACTGGTCCTCTTCCCCCTGGGAAACCATTTTCTCCCCTTTCTCCTCTAGGTCCAGGTGGTCCTGGATGTCCCTTAACTCCAGCTGGCCCCTTTGTACCTGGGATACCAGGTGAACCAGTAAAACCTTGCTCGCCCTTATGACCTTGATGTCCCATATGACCTGTTGGGCCAGGTGGTCCTACCATACCTGGAACACCTGGCTTTCCTGTTAAACCTTGATGTCCCTGATCACCTTTAAGACCCTTTGGTCCCTGAGGTCCCATGCCTCCCATATCACCTTTAGCACCCTGGACACCCATCTCTCCCTGAAATCCCCTAGCACCCTGAGGACCTGCTTGACCCATAGGACCGATAGCTCCTGGAGCACCTGTAAATCCTGTTGGGCCTGGCTCACCTTTCTGTCCTGTTGTACCAGGTGAACCTGGTGCACCTCTTGCCCCTGGAATTCCTGATGGTCCTGTCTTGCCAACTCCTGGTAGACCTGGTGATCCTGGCTGTCCAGCTGGTCCTTGTGAACCCTGGTGCCCAGTTGGTCCAGGCATACCAGGGCTACCATTTACTCCAGCTTTACCTGGAGCACCCACACCTGGTGGGCCAGGGTGGCCTTTCAAACCTGGTGCACCAGGGGTTCCTGGAATGCCATCTCTACCTGGACCACCAGGTTTTCCTGGCTCTCCAGGATGTCCAGTTGACCCTGGGGCCCCAATTCCAGACTTTCCAGGTGGACCAACTGGACCCATTGGTCCCATTGGACCTGAGCCACCTGGTGAACCTGGAATGCCCACCCCTCTCTCACCTTTTTGGCCTGGCATTCCTGGAGCGCCATGTTGGCCAACAGGTCCCATTGAACCGGTTGGTCCCATTGGCCCTGGAGCACCTACAGGTCCTGGTTTACCAATAGCAGAGAGTCCAGAGGGTCCAGGGCTTCCGGGGCTACCTGGTGCCCCTCTTGGGCCCATTTGACCTGCGGGACCAGGATGTCCTTTTGCTCCGGGAAGACCATTTGCGCCAGGTTTTCCAGGGGAGCCAGGGCCACCGGGCTTGCCATTTGTAGAATAACCGGGTGCTCCTGGTGGTCCAGGGGGACCCTTTGGTCCAGGATGTCCCATGCCACTCTTTCCAGGTGCTCCAGGAGGTCCGGGGGGCCCTTGTGGTCCAGGTGATCCAGGGCTACCTGGAATACCTGGCTCGCCTGGAATAGCTGGGTGGGAAAAAAACAAAGAATGCAATGTGATATATGGACATACATCGCTGAAAAATACAATACCTTTCCAGGCCTGAAGGGGGCACAGGGGATCATTACAGTGTCCTTTGCATTTCTAGCGTATGGATGTATGTATTCATGTAGTAAGCTAAAAATGATGTGAAAGACATTGAGCCTTTCACCATTTTCTCAAGTTAAAGCTGACAATGCATTTTGAGGTCAGATGAAGGTGTCCTCCTTTTTTATATATTGGTATTGATCACCAGTACTTTCATGCATGAGTAGGTTGGATAAATTGATCATTCCATTGTCTGCTCTGCAAGTTTTCACTCATCTCTCTGAACCAACCTCTGAACTATGGTCATTGTAGATAATAGTATGCTTGTTGCATTTTATCTAGTGTAAATTTAAGGATCCACATTGATTTCCAATATATAAGTTGCATGGTGTATGTATGAGCAAGTTCTTTACATCACAGCATAAAGCATGATTGATTGTGTAGATTCAATTTGAAATACTACAGAACTTGAGAGCAAACAAATAATGTGAGATCATTCTTTGGATGTCTGAAGACTGGCTTAAGAACTCTTCTGGCATGACATATATTTGTCTTTTTCGATGGCACTGCCTTGTCTCAGGAGTAAAGCCATTACATAACCTATAACGTCAGCTGTGTTATGCTCATGTAAAAGCAGAGTATGGCATAGAGCATATCAGCTTGCTCCTCAAATGGAAGCAGAGATAGATTTCACCAGCATAGAAATATTTACATAAGATTTTCCCTTCCAGGTTAGCAGTAAATTAAATTTAAATATGTCCGAGGGTTAGCTGCCATCATATATCATCTAACTTGTACCAGCACTTGCATTTTATATTTAGCCTGACCCTGTACAAAATCAATGAGTTGCAACAGTTATAGCCTTCGGTTATGGACCCAGCTATTCCATTTTTGTTTTGGACTATGACTTGAAGAACTTAATTGATTGAAGAGATAGTTGTCAACAGCTTGCCCATATCATAGAGTTAATTTCCAGTGGTGCCCTTTTGATTAAAAATGTAGCTTATAGCTGACTGAATTAACCAGCAATAGTATAGGCATTTATAGGCATTCTTTTCTCTTATTCTTTATGTCACACCAAAAGCTTTTCGTAACTAAAACTGTTTTGTAACGATTTGAGTTTTAAAAGTGTTGATTGATAATGTAATTATAAAGAAACATTATGAAGAAACATGCAAAGATTGTTTTGGTCTATAGTGTTGTGGTGTAATTTGACACCACAAAAGGGTGGTTTGTTTGGGGTGTGCCTAGCATGCCATGGTAACATCTGGTCTGAGTGTTTTTTTTTTTTGGTTCGATTTTTTTTTTAAGAATGAGCCTTAGTTGACCCTTGCAAAGATCTGTTTATATGCTGGGATATGTCACCCGAGAACACCACAACACGACTTTGATGTAAAATAAATTTGAACTTTTTATATTAATTGCACCTTAGCTGACAAAATGTCCAGTTTAAGTGGACTTTTTCAGCCACAGCAAACACAAGACACTGTGATTACATTATGTGCAACATAGAACTAAATATTGAGATGTGGATGTGGTGCTTCTTCCATTGTACTTTTTCTGTCCCATAGCTGAAAGTTTATGGTTTAGAACTATAGCAAGAAAGTGCACTCACAGACCATTGTTTACTTGGTGAGTGTAATATAACAGTTTCGAAAACATCCTCACTCAACTTACAAGTTCAACTCCAGTTCAGTTGTAATATTATGTTGTATCATTTCACCTGTGTCAATTGCATTAATTTCCCTTAAACCTTGTCCAGATAATTATTATTACATTTATTTAATTATATATGTTTTTACTGAGGTTTGCACCTCAAGAGTTAGATATTAAATATATCTCTTCTGATACAGAAAATCTGGTTGCCAATATTGCACAACAATTATGTCATTAGGGAAAGAGACTATATGCTACTAAATGACATTATGCCCAGGAAGACAAATTTAGTTGAAAATATTATTTATAAAATTATAAATCGTAGTTTAGCTTGTTATATCCACTTTAATGATCTATTAATTGGCAGACATTTGTGCTGAATGTCAACTTGGCTCCTTTTAATATAGTTCTACATGTCTAAATGTACTTGATTGCAATTTATGTGACATTTTGACTGAGAAAATATTGCATATTCCTGCTTTTTATGCAGTGGAATGGAATTGAATTGATACTCAGGAGCACAAAATGTTGCTGTTCAAAGCAAACCCAATAAACATGGGGGCAGTTCCATGTTGTCAATGTGATGGAAGATGAGCAATTATAGTATGACTAATAGTTTTTACTACTCATTTTATGCAACCTCCAGAACTTATTACAGCAAATGCAATGTGCAATGTGATGCAAAGTTTACTTGCTGTGGAAAAGCCCATAAATGCTAAATAAATCATGCAGACATACTGTGAGCCTTTTGTGGAGGTGGAGGGTGGTGCTTCTTCACTTGGTAGTGGTATCTTTCCGGGGTGGCCTGAACCCAGGCCACCGCCAGAAGTAGAAAGCATATGAGTCGGAGGTCCATCCTCTGAAGCTAAACCTGTGGGGCAGAATACAGCCAGTTCAGACTGGTTAGCATCTCATTGAACATCAACATGTTTATGAACATGTATGTTGAATACATTTCTTGTTAGCAAGTTTTTGTTCAATGTAATCCGCCTCATACTCTGTGTTAGAAAGGCAACTGTATCCAAACACTTCCATCCCCTACACTAATAAACCAAGTATGTTCTCTACAGAATACATCAGTAGCAAGGCCACACACACACACACACACACACACACACACACACACACACACACACACACACACACACACACACACACACACACACCTCTAACACTTACAGCACAAACTCAGTTACTCATCTGAAAACTAGAGTCTATTGAACAAGGTCTGGAGATGCTGGAGGCCATGCAAGTAAGAGAGAAGGCTACACCTACCAGAAGGTTTTGGCTGCAAAAGTCAGAGGGATAGGACTCGGGGCTGCTGTCCCGGGCTGTGCAATAAATCCTCAGGTGTTAAGTCTGTCTGTGGAGCTGCTACTGTTTTTGAGTGAAGTCATGTGGGTATTTATATGGAATCGGCCTCCAGCATCACCCAGCATCTTCCCAGTACTGAGGAACCTCCCTCTTGTGATGTCAACTTCAATGAGGGGTTGGTTGTCCCTATTGAGACCATGCTACATTGTGTATGGTGTATAAAAAAAATCAAGAAAAGTTTACTTAAATTTAACAATAGTACATAATAGTATTCTGTCACTGTTGCCTTTTAAAACCGATGCTGGTTCTGAGCAGTTATTACCCAAGGCAAGAGCATGTGTTGGGAGATGATAGTGGTGTACAGTTGACTTGCTTGTTAAAACTTTTTTGAAATATATTTCTAAAAAAGTAATTACATTGCATTTGCAAGTAGTTACCAGTGAGGTTCTGCGAGGTCTGTAGTAGTCATGTCAGGAAGCATATTTGCAAATATGTGAAATATTTCATTTAAATGTGAAATATTTCATTTAAATGACTTTGGCAAACTTTCGTGTGACCCTTTTTTTCAATAATATGACTATGATATGTCCAAAATCATCCAGTATGCCACAAACTCTTCCATTGTTATTTGTTGTTTGTTAAAAAGAAGTGACATGACACTTTTATTTACTTTCGTGTAGTACTATCAAGAACCAGCAGGGGGAAGAGTGGAGTTTTTTTGTTTAGTTTCTCATGGGAACTGGTTTCCATAGTTGCTATTGTGGTCCTAATGTAAGCTATTTTCAGTATCTTAAAACTAGCACTTAGCCAAAACGCTTTCAGTAGGTGGGACTGCAGTGAGTATCTAGTCATTATCCATAGCCACCTGAATCAGTTTGTTTCTCCTCTGTGTCTGTGTTTTGCTATACAGCCAGTAAATATTCTGACGTCCTCATTGAGATGTCATGCTAATGCACACATGCTGAAAATGTGAGGATATATTACTCTCTAAATAGTCATAGTAGCCAACAATTTTGTTGTATTAACCTTGTCCTCAGCATGTGGGATTTATTTGTTTTGGTATGTGGTATCTGTGAGTGTTTTACGGTTTCAAGACTAGTAATTACAGACTGGCTGCCAGAAATAAGTTTGTGCCCTCTATAATGTTAATCATACCATTGTAATAATTCTAGTGACACAGGTTGCTGTTATGTTATTTGCTGTTTAATGCTGAAATTGTGGTGTGATCTTGTTAAAAAGAAAAGTAGCCTAAAGATCATCTTCTTTCAGGACTTGGTAGGATAAGATTTCTGACACCATTTTTAAGATTCCTGACACCTTTGTCACTTTGCACATACAGTATTGCATATTACATTAGATGTTACCCATTGATTGATCCTTGCCTGTATGAAAGCTAGACACATTTTTTAAATCATTTCAGAAAAGGGATATCTGCTCTTTGTTATCGGTTATCAACCAATCAAAAATAGTTTTGTTTCCGGTAATTCTTTTTGATCATGTGGCATTAGTGATTTGGCATTATGTTGCTATGGTTCCGGTGAGCTTTAATCGGTATGCTGAACATACTATTTTAAAACCCCTCAGCTTTATAGGCCAAAGCCAAGAGAACCACGGCCATCCTGAGGGAACTACTTTTAAGCCAAATGACAGAGTTACATGGACTAAAGCGAGACACTTAACAACACTGTAGACTCAAATCAATGCATCTTGTAGATATTCTCCCTCTCAACATATGTGACCACATAGTGGCAACTTGATTACTGATTTCTCTGGATGTGCATCCTGTCACAACAAATGCATTCCCATCTAAAATAAACCACTATAGGATTGCCATAGCAAGCCTTGCATGCTACATGCTGCCAGAGAGCTGTGAGTGTGAGTTATGTTTTTCATACAGTATCTCTCAAAATTGAGTACGACCTTTCCATTTTTGTAAATATTCTGCCATCTTTTCATGGGGCAACACTTTAGAAATGAAACTTTAGTACAACTTAAAGTAGCTTGTATTGCAGTATAGATTTGATCATATTCTCGGTCATTAATGTCTTAACAACTGGCAACAAAATCAAGTACTCTCCACAGTGAAGTGAACATGTCCGAATTGTGCCCAAACTGATAATATGATTTGGAGATGTGCTCAGACAAATGCACTACTCTTTGCAGTGATTTACGATCCTGAACAGTACAACTTCAGGATCTAAGAGCATATTATGCACAGATTTAGAACACTTTCTATGGCCCCTGTATAAAAGGTTCTTAGGAACTTCCTCAGCATTCTCAAGTAATACATACGCTGTCTGGCCTTTTCCTCTTGAGCATTGATGTAATTAGTCCATGTCAGGTCTTCAGATATTTGAGTCTCAAATTTGAGTTAAAATTATTTACTCTCTCTACTTGTGTGCCTCCTATTGATGAGGACTGTAAGGCTGTTGTTGTTTTTTGCTGAAGTCCACAAATAGTTCTACTATAGAGTATACTGTATACTGCCCCTATTTTGTGTAATGCTCTTGACACACAGGGTCTATATGGCGCGCATGCCACAAGCTTAAGCCATAGTCATAATTAAAGATATGAATCAGGATAATTATCTTATGGTATTGTACCATCCATTTAGTTATGGTCTATATGTTGAATTACCAGGTCATTTCATTTGTTTGAGGGGATTTTGATAACTGGTTGTATAATATATATAATTGTGGCTGATAGTGGTAGTAACTATTTTTTGAAACTGTTGGTGCCTCTCATTTTCTCTTGTATTGTGTCTATAAGTCTAGCGTTTGATTTTCTTTGTGTTCTGGAAATAGAAAACAGTTTTAACTGCCATAGTATAGTGTTTGTCATCATTTTTAGTTCCCTATTGTTTTAATTGGTAAACAGTCCTCCTCACCACATCTGCAATTTCTACAGTAGATCTATTGACTGTGTTGTGTTCCTATGGTAACATGTGGTGTCTATGTTAGTTTGCATTCGAGACAAGTGTAACAGATTAGTGGTTGGAACAAGTGGGCCTCTTTCATATGTTGTAGTCTGGGGCTGTGCTTGTTTTGAGGAGCAAAGGAGGGGGAGGTGGGGGTTACATGGCTTAGAATTTGATAGATCTTCCAGACATTTGTTGCAGTAATGCAGCCCCTCATTCTATAGTAGTCTTTGCATCTACAATAGCACATGGCCATATTCAAGTACACTCAAGGCCTATTTGTTCGCGTTTAGACCATCTTTCCTCTTACCCTCCGGATGACTTCATGTTGTGGCACCACTTGTTGGGGAGAAAATCCTAATTGAAGGTTAAGGTGACTAATTTAGCCACAGAGATGGAACGTTGCAACTATACATAGCCAGCTCTTTTTTGTCTGTGGAAGTTGAATGGGGCACAGATTTGATGTTTTTTTAATAAACTCAATTGGCCTCTAGGAGGCACTTCTACTGTATGATTGGAAGAAGTGATGATGACTAATGACGTTCAAGTAGAATTACAGGCAGCCAAAGACAAACATTGAAATCACTGTTGGAAGTTCAACCATCATCAAGCTTACTGGCACAGAGAGCTGTGAGAGGCCATAACTGCATCCCAATTTGGTTTACTCCAGCCTAAAAATACTTATGAATGAATTTCAACCAGTTTTTCTTTGAGTTATTTATATTGTATAATTAGTTTGGCATCATCAGGAGACAAATGATGAATTGTCATGCTGCATTCTTGTGTCTTTTCTGTGAAGGTCAGTATACGTGAGTATGTAGCACACGGGTACTATAACGTTTTTGGAAACAACAACACTACTCTAAATAAAATCTCCTTGAAAAGGAGATAGCACCCACTTCTGCAGATATGTCAGTTTCTTGCACTAAATGTGACATGTCATTGTGGCACAAGGACACTAAACCAGTGTCCATTTTGGCTCTGCTCAGTATAGTACTGTAGTAAAGCTGTGATCATGGTTGAATGACCTCCAGCTTTTGTCTGGCTGTCTGTGTGTGTGTGTGTGTGTGTGTGTGTGTTAAGGCTTCTAGAGCATCATTTCAGAGCTTAGAAGATTTATCTTGTTAAATACATGTGCCTACTTAATGGGCACCTCACCAAGTTGAGAATTTCTGGGGAGGAAGTTCTAGCCACAGGCCATGAAGTTGCTTCTTTTTTCCTAGGGCACCCGTTGGAAAGCGACCACGTACAGTTGGGTTGGGTTTGGTTTGGTTCTCACTCAGCCTAAGAGGACATGGGCAGACCAGAGCGCTCAGTCTTCTTCCTGATTGGTGACCCAAAGTATACAGCTGTGGAGGTGGTGTCAGGGTTAGTGGTGACTAGCAAGCTAGGTGTTGCATGCCAAAGCCACCGTCTTGAACATTACTGTGATGCTTTTCTTATCCTTGTTGTTGTTTCTCTCTGTATGGATAGCTTTTTTTAGACCAAATTGTCACCCTTTCAAAGTGATTAATGTGGAAAAGGAGTCAGATGAATGTAGGTGCTTGAGATTCACACGTCACACGACAAATGGCCGATGTGTGAGAAGGACTCTACTTTTTTGCTACCTCCCTTGTAAAAAAAGATATGCAGTAGGAATGGGATATTCCCAGCAGGGTGTTTCTAAGAGGTCAAGATTGTTTTTCTGTTTTCGTTAGTGAGATTTTTAAAAGAATTTATTTTTTTCCTTGTGGTTAGCTGTTTGTCGTCTTTCACGCCTTCTGACTTTGAGCCATATTCCTGCCTCCTCTGCTTCGTGCTTTATATATCCACCACTGCTCAGCTCTTTTAGGTAGCGGACTGGAGCTTTATCTCGGGATGATTTTCTGAAATTTGCTCCAAAGACGTTTGTCCATCAGTGGTCTTAACATACAATACTGTAGTACAGCAGTGCTTGTGGAAAGGAAATTCTGGCTGGCTGGCTGGCTGGCTGGGTGCAGTGCTTTTCCTGGATGTGAACTTGGTAGTTGTGTTCTCTTTCAGTGGTGTCAAATAATCCATGTCCAACACTTTATATCTAGCGTGCAGTTGCAGATCAAACTGAAAATAACTTCTACCATAAGAGTAATTTTCAGAAATCAAGTGTTTTTTGAGCCCACATGTAATATCATAATTACCCTAGCATTTCCTGTAAAAACTGTATGGATTTGCCCTTCAGAGGGCTATACAATTTTTGACTGTATGACTGTGTGTGTGTGTGTGTGTGTGTGTGTGTGTGTGTGTGTGTGTGTGTGTGTGTGTGTGTGTGTGTGTGTGTGTGTGTGTGTCTGTGTGTACGTTCATGCATGTACTGAATGTGCGTGGGAGAGCCAGAGACAATGAGAGAAAGTGTAGGTGGAAAGTCTGGCCTGCATGTTCATTTTTGACAGTTGGCCCTCTGAGTTGTGAACATTTAAAGATAGTGTGGAGATCATCTTGGTTCCCTAAATGGAGGCCTCTTGTGTCCAAGAGCCATCGCTGGACATTATTTATGGTCTTGCGCTGTTGGCTGTTGGTGCAGCCATTGTGTTTATAGGTAATTAGCAAACTATGTGTGGAATCAACCCTTTTATTTATCTTCTCCACGTCCTCAACAGCCAGCAGTCAAAGTCGTAAGATGATGACCATATACCATGTCTCACATTTCAAATGGGGTGTGGCCTTGCCAGGTTGCTGTCATATGACATTTGGGACAAACAAAACCAACTCCAGACATGTTTCTGTTTGACAGACCGAAACACAGCTGTAAGAAGTATATTGTCTTGCATCCCCGACCCGAGAAACCCTACAGCTGAATTAGAATTTAGATTTATTTGCATGAAATGACAAATTCTCATACCACATGCCATTCAGAAAGCAGAAGTCATTTTGGATGTTGAATTACCTACTTTTAGTAGTCACATAAATGTGAAATACCATTGCAAAAGAAAAAAAAAAAAAATAAATGTTGAGCTGCAAAACGAGGACCTGGTTTGTTATGTTCTGAGGCTGACGTTGTCCTCTGTGAGACTGTTGAAGTGCTGTGTTGAAATTAAAAGGGTCATAGACACACCAGTCATAAAGGCTTCAATTATCTATCCCCAAATAAACCAATAGCCGGTGGCTCGGAAGAAGCCTGGGCCAACCCATCTTGGCATCACTTGGGCCCTAAAACAGGCCACAGGCACCGACTCTTTAACCGTCAAGTATCCATCCTCCCAGCTTAATAATTATAGTGTGACTTCATAAAGTGGTTGTGGCCATTTTTGTATTTTAGTAGGGGAAGCACAGAGATTTGCAGAGTCATGAGATTTTCCTCTTCGTGTGCTATTTAAATTTGTTTATTATGGTCTGGTTGTTTTTTTAAGGGATGTCCTGGTCAAATTGTAAATAAACTCAATTTAACATCATCTTTGACAACCAACCAAACTCTAATGGCTGTTTTTCACATCCCTTCCTCAAGTCTACAATGTGCCAGAGGAATAACCTGTCAGGATGTCGGAACACTAAAATATAAATATTTTTAAAGTACAAAGTCGCAATTGGTAACAGCAACCAAGCGGTTGTCTTTGCAGTGTTTCCATTTTATAGTAATTTTTATTAGTGTTGGGTTGGGTGGCTAGATGAAAGGAGAGGCTGAACAGCTCTGCCACTGGGTGGATGGAGTTTTACACTGGCACTGTAATGTTTAAAAATATGGGTTTATTTTACGTGTAGACCTGTTTTCCAAGTGTTTATCATTTATTTCTAAATGTTTTGCAGATTGATGCAACCTTAGTGTATGGGGGGAAAAAGTGAAATAATATATCTCCTTTGCCCTTTTTCAGATAAATATTGAAGCTGACTGTATCTACATGTATGTCTTTGTATTTCTTTATTTTAGCAGTGGGTGGGTGGGGGGAGGGTGGGTGGACTGATTTATGATGATTACCAGTGTGTTTTATATTGAATTCATGAAGATATGTTCCCAGTTTATCATCCTCTGAGCATCCCGATTTTAGCTTATCCCATTCAATTAGAAACCATAGGAGTGCACAAATGTCCGACCTCAAAGCCCAAGTGGAAGCAACACACGTAATTATGGCATTCTTTGTTTACGTCTTCATTTTCTATTTCTATCTACCTTCCGAGGCATTCCATGTGGCAGAAGAGGGGTCAGTATGTCTCCCCCTCAAGTGAGTTGGCAGCCGTTTTGCTACAGAAACTAAGCAAATCTGCGTTATTGCTGATCCATTGACAAGGAAATTGTTGCATTGAAAAAGTTTTGCATTGAAAACCACTAAGACATTATGCTGCAAAAAGAATCCAAAAACACTTACATTCTAGACAATAAGAGATATCATAAGAGAGATCACCCACTCCCCTTCCTTTTTTTTTCAAAAGCAGAGAACATATACACAAGATGTACACATCCTTGGGGAAAGACTGCCTCTCCCAGAAGCAGGAAGGGAACCATTTGCATCACTGTGCAACGTGCATTAGATCTTCTCATATCAGTGCAAATGACAAGTGATAAGTAGTCCTTAGTTTCAAAATAGCTTTAAGCTTTAGCACAGATCAAGAATCTCATGTTTTGATAGGGTGAGCCATGTGGTGGGTTGACGTCAGTTCAAGGTGGAATAATCCATTCATAGCCTGTGTTCATTTGAAACTGTATAATTCTTGTCAGGGTGGGAATGTACACAGTTGTTTCTCAGGATGTTAATGGTGTGGTAATTGTGTTTGTGCTTTGGTCTGTGTTGTGTTGCCTCTAAGATAAGTGCTGACGTTTTGTTTTGCTTTGCAATAGCAACAGCTACTTAACTCCCTCTTCAAAGCCAAATCGACCATCAAGGCCTTTCAAGGTTAGGCCGTAGATCTTCATACTTCTGAGACATTTTCTACATTTGTTTAGTAGATATTTGTTTGTAAGGAGGGAGAGGTGAAGTTTGTTTTCCCCAAACTAGGCGGGATCTTATTCTGTTTACAAATGCCCAGTCTCTATGGTTTTGTCATTTAACTGCTGTATGTTTGTGCTCAATATCAACATGGTATGTTTTTGTCACTTTCATAGCCACTGATGGAGTGATTCTCCCAAGTGCAGTATTTATCTGCCCTTCTGAAGTCTGAGTGAAAACGAAGGCCAATGATCTGTTAATGAGTTGTGAGCCTTTCTTGTATAATAACTGTGAAATCTGGCAGGAGATGAAAGAGCTTGTGTTCGTACCCACCCTTAATGTGTCCCTTCTCTCAATGGCGGAGTGTGATGACTGCTTCATCTTTTATTTGCTTTGCCCCCAAGACTTAAATAGTGCAGCCCACAATTGTTGATCTGGGTGTTGCAATGGCACTGTTGGTGCCCCAGAAATTCAAACTTCCACATGCAAGTTCCGGCTGCACCCTCCAGTGAGCTAAGAATCAAACAAAGCTGTTACCAAATGTTTCTGCCAGTAATCCTCTGTGTGGAATTGTGTAGTCGGTGGAGGAAGCCGCTATCAATGTTTATCAATGGTTGAATGGGCTGAGAAGGTACAAATCACGCAATTCAAATAGGGCCTAGTTGCAAGTCACATGGCCTACCCTGCCTGCTAACTAAAACAAATGGGGAGCGGGGAGCTCCTAAAGAAACTGCAAGTTCTATAACTATAAAACCATAACTATAAAATGAGCTTGCGAAGACCAACATTTTACTCTAGAACGTGTCATTTATCATTCCCAATGAGTTCCACGTGATATTTCAAGGTACAAGTGGGAAATATAAATTTTTTTGCTAAATCTTGCATAGGGGGCTTTTCACAGCTGTACATAGATCACATTTTCTGTACATATAACACAGGCTTTTAGCATCAAGACTTTGACAACCTTAGACTTCATTGTTATAATGTCATATCATGTGCTCAGAAGGCTATAATTTCAGTGTGTGAGTGTAAAGTCAAGCATAGAAGACTGCTATTGTGATGTTACTTTCTTGACGCCCCCAAATCTCATTTCAGTCTTTGTCATGGATTGCTGCTGACGTCACCCATCTCGGTACACTGTTCAAAGTAGCAGCATAAAACAAATCTCTACATAAAGGGCCTGTAGAACCCATACAGTTTTCATGCAAACATGCTCCACAGAAAGTTTCCTTGGTTGGATGATTGCTGCCCGTTTTTCCAGTTGAATTTCTGTTTTCTGGGGCCATATTCTCAAAGAATCTTAAGGCTAAAAGTAGCTCTTAACAGTCAAATTTAGGAGGAACTCCTAAAAAAAATGGGCGTGCCAGTCGTAAGTTTAGGACTCCTAATTTTTTGGGATAAGAGTAATTCACAAAACAATTTAGCGCTTAAAAGTAGCACCTAAGTCTGGGACAGCTTAGGAGAAGTCCAGAGGACTTCTAAGTCACTAAGAGCAACTCCTAACACATCGCGATTGCATGCATTACGTCCTTAATCTTTCGAAACGCACGTGAAGAATCATTTATTTAAGCATCCATCATTAAGGAATGATTATGCAGCTTACAAGGAATGCAAACACACCACCAAAACCTGTGTTAAAATATATATGCACTTTTTCACAGTCAGGTTTAATTTGTGTACTTCCTCTCTCTCTAAATGTGCTCTCAAAAGTGCAGTAAAAACGGTGCAAAGATACTTTAATATTCCACCGCTTGTGATATGCGCCACAATCGTCACACAGGAGAACAGCGGAGCACAGCCAGAGCACATCACGCAGATTACGCCCACCTGTCACTCATCAACCAATCGCGATGTAAATGCAAGCAGGCTCGTGCATGAGAGCTGACGTCAATCATAGCAACACAACTTTTATTTTAGCCTAAGAGTTGCCTTTTATACTAGCTAAAAGTTGGTGTCCGAGGCATTGTGCATTACTTTTAAGAAATAACTCCTACATAAAAACTTAAAGTGCAGTTTAGGAGTACTCCTAAAGTTAAGATAAGATTTTTTGAGAATACGGCCCCAGATGAGTAAGAGCCACGTGGATGGCGGTGGTGATGGCGTTATCTGTGGAGCGGTTGGGATGATACACAATATACATAGGGACCCTAAGCATGGCAGGTAGCTTGGACTTGATGGGCCCTATCATGCACACAGTGCACCGTGCCTTTGCGACTGGCGCAAGCTGTCATTGCTATTCTGTGCGAGTGCATTGTCCGTTTTAATGTCAAGAAATTCACGTTGTCTATATAGCAGATGACTTTGCGCCCTCGTAGGTGTCTTGGTGAAAAAACAGGTGTGGCTTGGCGCTAAGCGCAACAGATGCTATTATACAGACGCAGAAAACGGGTCCGCTACTGACTGGGACAAACCTGGTCATTCGTCAGTCACGCTGAAATGCTATTTTATGGGTGCACAACGCAATAGGAAATGCAGTCCTTGTTCCAGCATAACAATGAAGGCCACAACATTAATTATTACATCCGCCAAGGTTTGTCTGTCTGTTTGTCTGTCTGTCAGCAGGATAACTCGAAAAGTACTGCACGGATTTCAATGAAATTTTCGGACAATGTGTATGTTGGGACAAGCAAGAACTGATTCAATTTGGGGGGCGATGGGTGATCCAGAACATGATCTGGAATTTATATTGTGTCTGTGACCACATTGCCTTGGCAGAGGTCTGCGCTCTCTAAGCGCTTTTCTAATTATTACAATCGTAAAATCATTATGATGTCCAGGAAGATGTGGTTAAACACAATTTATTAGCCTGCTAGATATAAGAGGGGGAGACGTTGAATGGAGAATCAAGTTCACTTTTGGTTTCTCTGCTGACATTGAATGAATATTCAGAGGCAATTAATCCATGATTAATTTGGTATCTTAAGCCCAACCCTTTTGAACTTTGCGCCGGCGCGAAGTTTAATTTTTGCCGTCCTCAAAATAGCAAACTGCTCAAGGACCGCCCATAGACTTCAGACGATGCGCCATGGATCATGAAAATAGGGCCCAATATGTTTCATGACTAGCCTTTAGAGCACTTCATTATGATGGGTCAAGGATCCAGTTAGTGTCACCATTGAACCCAGTTCATGGGCATGCTAGCTAAGAAGCAAGAAGTGATGTGTGCTACAGTGTGTTGCTTGCGCACATCATAAGGTGTTTTCACATGGATAGATAGATAGATAGATATACTTTATTTATCCCAAAGGGAAATTCCATTGTTCCAGCAGCTAAAACATATAACAGATACACATACAGGACACATGAGATAATAAATAAATAGTTATGCACATATACAGTACACATATGCTACCCCCAACAGATTACAGCAAAGAAAATTGCACTTGCCACCACAGACTGATAAAACATTTGTAACAACTTGGTACACACATTAAAAGACTTCAGTTTTCTCAAGAAGTATGGAACAGCACAAGAAGACATTTGGACCCCTTGACTTGAATTGGCAAGGAGAGTTGAAGAGTGTTTTTCTTTCTCTATGGGAGATGTCATCTTAAAATGACAGCATTGACTTGCTGTTTATTCCAGCTGTATGAATTCCCGGCTTGCTGGAAGGTTTGTATACATGCATAAACTACTGTGTAACAAGTTGCCACATTGTTCATGATCACTGTCTTTTCGCAACACCAACTTCTAACCACCGTCTCTGAATAAATTGTGCACTTAAGTTTGATATAGACAGGACTCCGCCCTTGCAGATTCTTTATGCATTAAAGGAGTTTACCAAGTAATTATACTAAAGTCACTAAATTGGAGATGGAGAGTACTAGTCTATCTAGAATTGGATATTCTCGACCCACCCAGGCATGTTGTTATAGATCTTAGGTTTTTGTAATGACAGATTGCTAAGTCCACACTTCTACCTCAATGAGGGCATGACTGTGCAACTGGCGTCAGAGTCTCCCTGCTTAACCTCACATGGGTATCCCAGAAACCACTCTTGCACTGCACTGCCATGCATTGTTCACTTCTAATGTGGTGAGCTCCTTTTATTTTTGTGTGTAGTGGTTGGGCATCAAACATCATCAAGTAAATTGTAGTAAGGCATATTTATAGCAAAAGGAGACACTTAACCAACCGAGTTTAAATTTATTTTTGTGTTTCCTTATGAACTTCATCCATGAAAGAATTTTCCAAAAATGTTGAATACCTCTATCACACCATCAGTGTGATAAAGTATGATAAAGTGGCTTTATTTCAAGGCCCTTCATTCAGCTGGGCATTTTCTGGTGTTGCCTCAGGTAATTGAGTATTGTTTGTAGAAAGTTGCTCTATGCCACGTTCACTTAAGACAGAGAAGAAAAGAAAGACCTTCAGTGAGTGTCAAAAAGATAAAGTGAATGGTTGGGCAAGAATGGAATGGGTTTGATGGCAACCTGTACTGCTGAGTCACATTACAGGGGCCCTTCCTATGGCTGGCCATTCTATTGAAAAAGCATAATTGTGCTCCGTCTGACTCGGCACAGCAAGGCAGGCAGGGAGCTTGTGGTCACTTGGTGGAGTTTTGTTGCCTGTGCTGAGTGTCTGCTCTGGCGCTCACAAGAGTGGAGAGAGAAAGTCTAGAGCAGACAGACAGTCACATGATGGGCATGACCATGCAGGGGACGCTGTGGGAAAGCCACTCATCAATCAAAGCATTGACCTCACAGCGCATCTTGCACTTATTGCCACCATCACTCACAAAATCGTGTTATCTACCATGCGCAACAAGCAGAAAAAAACAGTGCCCACGGCCCTCATGCGCTTCTCTTTGCGGTACTTGCTAAATGTGGCTTTGAGTTTAATGTGAAAACGTGCAGGGAGGAAATGGGATGAGGGTAAGTAAGGTAATGCCTCTTCAGAAAACACTTGCAAGATTATAGTTCTCACAGTAAGGATATATGCTTCATTGACTCTGTTTGCTGAGAATATCGTCATTACACCCGCTGTAATACATGGCCCTGAAATGGCATAGAAGTGTGGGCATGCGGAGAGTGTGGGTTAACTAAACTCAGTCCAACAACTCACAGCTCGCTGCCTGCTATGTGTTTATGATCTTTTGAGACATTATCAGAGTTTCAGTGCAGTGACATTACTGCACAGGCTTTATTTCTGATTTGGGGAGCGATGCCTGCTCTTTTTTTTAGCCATGTCTGGTAGAAAATGGTTCTGGTGTGAAGGGTAATTACCAGTTACACTGTTGATCTCCCCATCCTGTGTTTGCTCTTTAAACGGGACTGTGTGTGTGTTTGTGCATTATGTGTCTGTTGATGTGACGAGAGACTGTGTGCCGTAGAGCATTTGGGTGTATCTGTTTGGAAGAGTAAGGGAAGTAGGCCTCGTCTCTTACGCAGGTGAAAATCGCTCTGATGATCAGCACAGGCCATCCTCAGACAAAACATTTGCTTCTGTGAGAATGCTTTGATCTCATTTCCTGTAAATGCTTCTCCACTTTCAAAAATGTGGACACGTTCATTTGCCAGTCGTGGGTGGTCAAGGGAAATGGGCTCTATGCTTTAAAGAAGGGCAAACAATGTTTTTGTAAAGCCTCACAATTTTTCAACACATTCTCACGGAACATGCAGTCCAGTTAGCAGGGTTCAGGATAAGATCTGCGGAATGGTGTCCACCCACAGACCACTGACTTTCCCTCTCCTTTGTCTGTGCCCTCTCTCCTCATACAGCTGCCCCTCACTTGTATGCCAGCTTTCGTCACAGAGGATAGTACAGAATCTTACTGAAAGAGAAAGCACTCAAATGACCTTCGGTCACCTCAGACAGGGAGCTCAAAAATGTATAGTACTATCCAAAATGGATAGTATGATGATATTATCATCATACTGTCTATTATGATGCTATTTTATGTTGGTTATTTATATTCAACTGAATAAATACCATTAATTCTAATTTGAGTATTTAGCGTGACATGTTTTTGATTACTGTCATGAGCTTCACAGCCCTTTGCATTTGCTGTACACATGTAAATGTGTGATGTAGACTTGAGGATCCAGGGACACTGACAGGGGAAAGGGAGTCTACAGAGAGACAGTGCAGAATGAGGGAGTGATTGTTTGGAGAAAACTCTGAACATGCAACAGCACCCCCTGCTGTACTATGCCAGGCTGGATATTGCCATTCTGCAGCATCATCATGATAGTTTTATCTGAAATATCGTAATTCTCTTTTTTGATTTGTAATGGACTTGAGCTGCTGCAAGATAGTCACTCCTGTCTAAACACACTGGTTTCCTGTAACAGATGTGTCAAGCTCTCATCATCACATACACAATATGTTGTACTATATGTAGTACTGAATCAGCAACATACTGTGGAAAAAAAATGTGTTAGCATTATATTGTTCAGATATCCTGAAATTAGCACACATATTATAGGAAAGCCAGCCTCACAGATTTGTCTTTCTACCTTGTGTTGTATCTGATTACTCCTATGTTGCGTCCTTTTTACAGACATGAAATAGGACATGGAGATGCAACTTGTACTGTTGTCCAGAAGAGGGCAACATCTCTTTCTACAAATGACTTGCCAATAAATGAATGTCACTTTTCAGCATTTTAAACTTGGCATACCACCATACCACCATATTAGAATACCTTTATACTAACTGTAAATACCTATTCTGTTTGTATTTAGGAAATTCTGGCTTTTATATATAAGTGCTGGCAAATTTAACATTTCAGTGATTAATAAAAAAAAAATGACTCAGATTAGCAACTAGATCAATTAAACTATTACTAGCCTTTGCAAGTTGTGCTGTTAAAAAATGAGCCTGATTGACTCCATGTACCTAAATTAGTATTAATTTAACCATTTAATATAATGGCTTGTGCTGTATGCCACTTTAGATAAAAGCATCTGCCAAGAACCCATAAGCATAAACAGCTGTGGTTGCAGTGAATAAATTGAAATATCCAGGAATGCACATGTAATATATTATTTTTGGCCTGACCTAATCCTACTTGAAAACAAACAAAACCTAGAATAGCCTATTATGGTTTCCTTGTTCTACAAAGATTTGGGTGATAGTTCTTGTGTGTGTGATCTAAAAGGGGCAAGGGGAAATAAATCTAATAGAGTTCCTTTGCCTTCATTAGTACTTTTCGGTTGATATTGCGCCAGAGTCTTCTTATCGACAGCACTTGGTGATCTAAAGTAACGGGGCTATGGGTTAATTTACCCAGGATTTATCCTGTAAAACACCATCTCCACTCCATGGGGCTTCCTAGTGTAGTGGAATTGAATGGTAGTGTCAAAAACAGTGCTGTTTCAGCTGTCTTTCTGTGTCTGTGGTGTGGATGGATACAGTATCTAACAGTCACTCTCCACTGCTTCTTTCATGTTGGCCAATCTAGTGTTGAAATGTGTTTGATCTGCCACCAGAGAGCAGTATTGGTAGAGAAATCATCTCTCATGAAGTGTGTTGTGAAGGGGTTTACAAGGGAAAGGACACTGCTATCAGAGACTCAGGATCCTGTGAAGTTACACAGACACAGGACACAGGATCTAGTGAGGCTTAGTGCAGAGTAATAGAATGTTATTGGCCTACTCCTGTATCCAAAGCCTTAATTATTATCTGCCCATTATTCCATCTCATCCAATGTCGCTCTCTGCTATTTGTAAACAATGCTTCTCTTTTTAATCCCCCTTTGGCAAATGTTTGCACCAGACTGCATGAGTGTAGGGGACTGTTCTGATGCCCCCCTGCAGTACAGTAATCATGTAGTGTGTGTCTATTAGGCCAATCTCCAGGTGAGTTCCTAACAGCCTCCTCTGGCCTTTGTCTGGGCTGCACGTGGCTGAGTTGGGTGTGCTTTCTCTGTGCTCTCTGAGGCCTTCTTTCCCTGGGCTTATGAAAATAGACGTGCCCCACTTCTCACATACGCTCCACATTCTTCCTCCCCAGTGTAAACCCCAACACACTTCCTGTGCTGGGAGTTTAGTGTTGTTCGAGGGGGAGTACGGCTTTGCCTATTTTCATGTGCCACTTCATCTCTAATTCATTCCAAATGCTGACCTCAGTTTTACTTCATGGGCTGCTTGGGTCTGGTGAGGTAATGTCAGCAAAAGGCACGAAAAACAGTAAACATGTACATCACACCCACGGAAGAGGTGCACACATGGGATTGTTTGCTCTCATCTATTTTCTCGACGTTTTTGTTCACCCTGAGTGAGACCGTTGACATATTTTGCGTAAATGCCACCATTCGTGGCAATGAAAACTAGGATTAGAGCATTTGTGTAGATTTCATCTTTGTCGTTATATGTGTTATTATCTAGAAAAAAGACCCAGATAAACAAAATAGTTTTAGGGACACGTGGGGTATGACTTGTCAAGTAGAACATCTTCAGCAAATTATTTTTTAATTAAATGAGTGGGTGGATGACGCAGCACGCTACTCACAAGGGAAGCACAGAGAATGGTTGCTTTTGGAATGTGCTTGTTGGTGGTGACTGATGGAAATTAACTGTAAAATGTCTGCGTTACTAAACAAAATGGATCTTAAAATGTCTGAATCACCCACCTCCAGTAAAATGGAGTAAGCAGAGCAGACACATGGGTGTGATGAGATGACCCTGAGTATGGGAATGCTATTAGAGGCCAGTGACATACGAAAGGACTCCTTCCCTGCTGTGTCCTGCATCTGGCCTACACTTTAACATTCTTCTCAAGTCAGGTTCCATGGAATATCTGTAGATCGATTCGACTGTAAATCTCTTTTGTAATGCCACTGAAGAAGCCCATTAAGGGCTTTGCTGTCCATACTGTGCCGTGTGTTAGGTTGCTTGTGGTGACTGTTATTTATAGCCCATATATTCAGCACCTGCTTCAATTTTAGTTGGATTCCCAGTGAGCCAAGGAGGATGAAAATTGAACTCCATTGTCCCATTTGTGTTTTTTTTTTTTTAGTTCTTACAGAATCTATTGCACAGCAGGACCAACATGAGACTGCACTGATGCTAATAGTTTGCCCTTGCTCTCTCTCTGTGTGTGTGTGTGTGTGTGTGTGTGTGTGTGTGTGTGTGTGTGTGTGTGTGTGTGTGTGTGTGTGTGTTGATCAGAGGATGCTGGGACATACTTCCCCAGTGTGAAGCAGAACCCAGGGCGCTACCTGCAGCCCTGCTCAGACTCGGTGAAGGCCTGGCTTCGTCGGATGAAGAACGCCGGCAAGGTGCTGCTTCTCATTACCAGCTCGCACAGCGACTACTGTCGACTGGTGTGTGAGCACATCTTGGGGTGAGTCTCCTCGTCCTACACACTCCTGCACCCCTGTTCCACCTGAGATGATGCTATCATCAACACACACACACACACGCACACACACACACACACACACACACACTCATACACTCATACACAACCCTCACCCAACCACCCGTAACCCACTCTCTTTCACGTGGCCACCACCAGGACCACTTTGGGCCTTTGCTCTTGGGCGCTCTGTCCTTTGTCTGTGGCAGTGGTGGTGCGCTCTGTGGTCGGCAGGCTGTTATTAGAGCCTGATCCCACTTACGGTCTTGGCCAGGCTCTCCAGCAGATGTCCCACAGACATGTGTGGTAGTTTATCAGTGGAGCCGTAGCCCCACAGAAGCTCCCTTATATTAAAATGGCCCATCTCCAGAGTGGTAGTGAGTCCAGCAAGCACCTGGCCAGAGGCTCCGCAGCTTGTGTTATGACAGTGAGGCGGAGGGAGAGAGGGAGGGAGGAAGGGAGGGTAGGGGCTGAGCATTGTTTGTAAGGGAGAGCTGCTCGCCGAGCCGGGCTTTGGGAGAAGGGGAAGGCGTTTGTTCTGGACGCCCACTGGGCCTCTGGGGATTCCTGTGGCACAGGCTTTTCCCTCAGCAATTTCCTGTCAAATAACCAGGCCTGGCCGTTCGCTGGTCTCCCACAAGCCCCTGCTGTTGCTGCCACAGCTGCTCCCAGCGTCCCCGACGTCCCTGTGGCCTTTCACCCCTCTGAATATGTGCCACCTCTGCACAGAGGGGTTGCTTAATTGGGGCACCCCGTCATACCACTGCAGACGGCTGCGTTCTGAGAGCATGTTAACAAGACGCGGAGACGCAGATTTATGTCAAGATAAGCTGGAGGTGAAATACAGGCCTCACAGGCTGGGCCATGTCCATCACAAGACCTGGGAATAAGAGGCCTTTGTTCTCTTGCATACGTTGGCCTGTATATGAACCTCTGTGTTGAGTGCTGGAGCCTGAGCGCCAAGTAACTATACCACCACCACCCAGCCTTCCCCAGAGGCCTCTCCTTTAAGCTCATTCCAGGACGCATATTCGCCCCTCACCATCTGTAGGAAAGTGTTCAGTCATTGAGTTGGGTACTGAATCTGTCAGTGAGACACTGTTTTCCTGGGGCCTGTCTGAAAGTACATGCATCCTAGGAGGGAGAGGCCACACGTTCCGAGGCCTCTGAGGTCTGCTGGCCCTGGGCAAGCCAGCAGCTGGGCTGCACCACGCAACCAGCAGCTACCTCACCTTTGCTGCCCTGCTTTCTTAAGTAATACCTAATATTTTGGTCACTGTAGCTGGAATGTTTTTGATGATTAAAACAGATTGCTCTTAATCTGTGAATTTAAACCTGATTTCCCTCATACTGTAGAGCTGGCCTCTAATGCACACTTAAAGCTAGTTAACGTTTGTCAACGGTATCCCGTACAAATTCTAATTAATAATGCAGTGGGATTCATCAATTTAACGGCATCCCGCACACATGCCAGCGAATCATAGCTGAGGTGGCATGGTGTTGGCACCGCTGATGGACACGGCTTGAACAAACCAGTTCATCTCGCTTGATTAGGGCCTCCCCAACACCTGTGGGTGCACCATGCACCACGCCCGGTTGTCTACAATTTTAATTTTAAAACTATCAGCGCATATAGTTGTAATGAAATTCATGTTGTAGAAGACAAGTCCCGGTGAGTAGACGTTGGAGAATTTTAGTGCGCATGTTTTAATTTTATAGTTAGGATACTGTTGTTTGTACGGGATACCGTTCGATGGGTGGCACCCAGATTTGTCCGCAACATGCTGAAATCACGTTAGATGCATTACAGAAGACACACTCTACAACAACCAATGGCTGTTCAATAGCAGATGAGAGGGACATTTTTTCTTAAAAAAGATATATAGAAACAAGGGCTATGCACCTCCGCTGGTGTGCTACTGAGAATTCCTCAGTGTGACACGTGTTTCAGGGGTTGCCAACCCATCCAAAACTCCATATTTTGCACAAACTTAAAACGACTCATTGCACATCTTGTTATGCAAGTCAGTCTGTAGCTTGCATTTTCGTGCATAAAATTTATGATTCAAATTCAGAATGATGGAATAATTATTTTCATTGTTTTTAAATGACATCAACATGTCCTGATTTGGTATGCAAACTATTGCCGCACAAATGTTCCAGACCATTTCTTGGCAGTACATGCCAAAAAGTTTAGCTGACCCCTGTTTGGATCAGGACAATGCATTTTAATAGATAAATGTAAAACTATTTGTTGTTTTTAAGCACCAAAATAACTTTCTGGGTCAATTTGACACAAACAATATGAAAGGGTGCAAATTCTTATACAATGATAATACATAACAGAAATACAAATTTTTGGTCATTGTAGCTGGAATGTTTTAAATGGTCAAAACTTAACCTGGTGTCTATGAATTTGAATCTGATTTCCCCCACATTCCCGTAGATAGTCTGTGTCATGCGACCAGACTGCTGCCACCTCACCGTAGCTGCCATGCGTACTGACTACCTAATGGCAGGAGAATGTGCACAATACTGTATGAATCACTAGCTCTGCTGAAGTGTTAACAGCTTCTTCCTGATACTTTATGGCCTTAGCTTAGCTTTCAGTGAAAAACATGTTGATTAAAAAAAAATAAAAAATTCTAACATACCCTTGAACCAGTGGTACCCAATTATTTTGAAGGGTGGAATATTGTCGAGCATGCAAAGGTAAGAGCCAAACCTGCTCACACTGAAAATTCATATGTTGAATGGGGGGTGTCCGTTAGAACATTGGTTGTCAAAGTGTGGTCTAGACCACTGGTGGTCGGCAAGCCACCTCGATTGGTCTGTGAGGGATTCAAAAAAATTCACCTGTTACCTGACCTGTTACCTGGATCCTTCAAAAAAAAGTACTTCCAAACAAATGGGCCTCTTTTGAAGTATGCTCCTTTGTGAGATCATATGGGTTGGTTTTGTTGGTGGGGTGGGGGTCAAAGGGTAACGGCACATGGGTCAGGGAGGGGGCACAGGGCCAGGTGGTCCCTAAAAAAAAGTAACACTGGGGTAGTCACAAAGCAGTCCTCCTTTACTATGTTCTTTAATGTACCTTAATGAACTTCATACAGAGTATGAAAGCTTGACTTTAGGTGTTCCATAAGTATAAAATTCTAAAGAATATTTTATTAATATTCTTTATAATTCTACTTCTACTGCTATTTCAATTCTATTCAATAAAATAATACTTTTATCAGATGGTAAACACCTAATATGTTAAACTTTACTAGCAGTAAAATTTGAAATGTGCTACTTTTCATGCTTTAATGCATTAATGCTTGCTTCAAAGTGTTTGTGAAGTTGCTAAACCATTCACGGTAGTTATAGCTGTCATTTACTTCCAAAAATGTGAGTTGGTCCTGCTGACTGCTGCATGCATGCAGTACAAACTGAATCGTTGCATGCTTATTCTCCTCTGCACCTCATGAGTCAGATTAGATGTTGCTGCTCATTTGGTTCTTGCGGGACACTGCTGTAGGAGAACTGCAACATAGAACATAGCAAGTCAGTACATGAATCGCTTCGCAGTCGACTGAAAGAACCCCATTAGCAGGTAGAGGAACACCATAGCAATCCATTAGAATACACTCACAACAGGTTGTTTTAGTAGCCACACAGCAAGCCACTGGAGCTGCATTGGAGGGTTAAAAGTAATACCTAATCTTAAATCTTTGTCATTGTTACTGGAATGTCTTGGATAGCCAAAACAGATTGCTCTTAATCTGGCATCTGTGAATTTGAATCCGTTTTTTCCCCACATGTGGCTTTTACGGCTGTGCGATAAAGGGCTTTATAGTCTTTCTTGCTCATGACCTGACTTGGCTTCAGCTCCAGCTGCCTACGTATGCCTGCGGTGGAAAGATTCTCTTTCTCCTGAAATGTTTTGGAAATTGCATCTCCGGGAACGGAGAATGGCAAACATTACCCCACTGCAGCCATTAAGCAAGACTACTTTAAGCAAAAGCCCTGGAGACAGGATGCTGCTTCAGCTGTCCTGGGGCATTTGGACACAGAACTTTAAAACAATAACCCCACTAACCCTTGAAGGACTCAGCATGCAGTCTCCATCCCGCTCCATCATGTTTATCTTAAAACACATTCCTGCTGTCATTTTTCTTTTTTGTAATCCACGCTGTGTTTTCCATACAGTTCTGTTTACATTAGCGGCAGTGCTTTAGTCTGTCCAAGAGGTTTGCACTGGCCAAAGTATGACCTCAGGCTCTGCCATGTTGAAGAGTTTTGCCCCTGTGACTTTTTCAGGAAAGACTTTGAGGAACTGTTTGATGTCATAATCACCAATGCCTTGAAGCCTGGCTTCTTCTCGCTGGTACCCCACCAGAGGCCTTTCCGAACGCTGGGTGAGTTGCAGCCTCTCCTGGCAACATCACAATTCAGTTACTCACAAATCTTTCGCTCACAGTAGACTCACGCTAAGGAAACACACAAGAAAGTATAAGCTAACGTAACAACAGTCTATGTTAAAGCCTTATTGTATACTTTTAGGCTGAAAGGCTGTAAATGTAAATGCTGTCAGTGCTCTCGCTTGTTGCAGTTAGAGTACTTTCGGAAATGTCTTTCAGACGACTTTTTAAAATGCCTTTGTCATATGCCTGTAACAATCTAGCTTTTGAATGGTGTGTAAATTATGCACTTTTTGCTGAATAGACCTCCTTATAGCGGTCATGCCTAGCTACAGGTAGCCATAATGTGTGGCTTACTTTTCACTGGTTGGTTGCTGATCTTGTGAGAAGGATTACTGCACTCTTTTCCTTTCTTAGCCCTCTGAACTCTCTGAGCTGATTTTGGAAGTTTCGGGGTGGACTGTGTCCCAGAATTTCCTGTTTGAGAAGAAACATGCTGACTAAAGTGTTATTCTTCAGATAGTGTCCCCGGCTCGAGTATCCCCATCAGCGAGTGGGTTTGGCCCGGCCCGTATTTGTCTTGCATCGGGTTTAATTGCAGCGTGAGCACTCTGTGTTTTTCTTCCCATCCTAATAATGCCACGCTGTTTCCCACAGGCGCGTCGGAGACGTTTGAAATGAGGACGTCTGATTGTGCTCATTGTATCTCAGGTTCAGCGCTCCTATTCACATTTGTAGCGAGAGGCAAAACTCGGGCTTGGCCAAGGCCCAGCTCAGCTGGTGTTCTTCTGCACAGCTCGTATCAGGCTGTCATTCTTGGTCGCTGCCCATCTGGACCTCTTGCCTGAGCGCGATCATGTGGAGGGGATGAGGCCCGAAATGAACGAGTCTGCAGACTTAGGAACCCCACCCCACCCCAACACACTCACACTCCACTCTCTCATCGCCGGCCGCCACGCTGGCACAGCTGTGCAGTGTCTCTGGTGGTCTGTTCCTCTGTTATCTCGCCCCAGTGCATCACTGCTTCATGTCAGTCCTCAACGGACCTATTCAGCCACAGATATAGAGTAGGACTCTCTCAAGCCACTTTTGCACACGGCCTGTTGTGGATAAGGGAATACGGTGTTGCCATGGTTATCAACACATTCCGCCGAAGGATTTCTTTTGTATGATTAGTTTAGTTGTCTCCAGATGTTTAGAAGTTAGAAGATAAATCATACAGAATTGCCACATTTGTTTGGTATGCTTCTAATTGACTGTCTTGATGTGAGGTGTCTATGAGTAATTTGGTCATTATCTAAAACTAGTATTCAGTGGAAATACAATCAACTTGGTGAAACT
The DNA here is from genome assembly GCA_027497455.2 of Sardinella longiceps. Lineage (NCBI taxonomy): Eukaryota > Metazoa > Chordata > Actinopteri > Clupeiformes > Clupeidae > Sardinella > Sardinella longiceps. Next base: position 3,782,523 of record JAODXP020000025.1, read on the forward strand.
GCTCTCTCCTTCTATGCACAGTAATTATGAACATTATCCAGATGTGTCAGTCATGTATTTAAGAATGTCACTGGCAACAGGCATACCATAATGGAAACCATTGAGGTTGCCATGACTTCACCAGTTGTGTATGTAGTTTAAATGGTTTGTGCCATAGTTGCCACAAATGGCAGGGGCCATAAAATGTGGTAAAACCGCATCTAGACAGTAGCATATGTGGGTTAAGACAGATTCAAATCCTCAAAATTTATTCAGTTTTGAAATATTCTCAGACAGTTAGAGTGGATGTAGTTGTTATCAGTGCATGCACATGAATACTCTATTTGAAACTGAAAATAGTAGAACAGGCAGTGTGTCCCTTGTATTGGCACTCCCTGCCGTTATGGAATTCAACTGTAAACATTTGGGTCAGTTCCCTTTTAGAATAACATCTCGTTCATGCCACAGTGTGATTCTACGCAGACATTTCTACATGAGCGTCTCACTTTGTGTGTAAGCTTGGGCTTGTCTGTTTGTCTGTGTTGGGCCCTATGTATCTTCCCCACTGCCACAGTGTTTATGGACTGTTTAACCATCACAAGAATGTAAACTTGTTTTGCCATCCAAGAATGGGTGTCATTTGTCAGAGGTTGGAGAGGGGTCACTCCTCCCTCTCTGTTTGTATGGTGGGCCAAAGAGCATTTCTCCTCCCATTTCAGCCCAAAATGTGGACCTACTCCAAACTGTGGAACAAAGATAAGACATCCGTGCCAGTTGTCACCATTATATTACTTTGACTCATCAGTTTAGTGTTGAGGCCTATGAGTTGACAAAATCAAAAAGACACACAAACATAGCCAGAGACGTCACATGCAGACTGAAGATAATATTTGTCTTGTTAATGTTCTTGATTCATTCAAGTGCAGATGCACAAAACACAATGGGTATTGTAGATGTAATTATACTCTACAAAGAACTTACAAGTGGATTGAAATGAATGTCTCAGTCTGTGGTCTTGGTGCCTTGATTAAATGTGTGTCTTGTAATTAATGAAATGAAGTGCAAGTTACATGACCTTCCATTTGGACAACCATGTGGTTCATTTTCAAATGGAAGTTTCTGGGGCCTCCCAGAGGTTTTTAGAGCATGAGTAATGCTCTGGGAGCTGTGTTGTTCAGCCCCACTGTCTCTTATCTTGGCTTAGGTCCATCGGAGACTAGAAGCAAACTATTTTGTGTGATTACTCACAAAACTTTTGTTACTCCTGCCAGACCCATTGGGTCAAATTACATTTTCATTTTACTCGCCATTCTTTTCTGCTTTAACCTCCTAAACATGAGGTTAAAAAAAAAAAGTTTCAACATGTGCTATAAAGTACGTTGGCTTCCATGAGGCAGCCATCACATTTAACAGATGTAGAGCCAGAGTGCTAGTCAGATGGCCTTGTAGTTGAGTGGAAAGTTTGTGTGTCTGCGATGTCTGTGTGTGTGCGGTATTAGTAGATTGGGCTTGAAGGGACAAATCCAAGGGTGTATACGTGTGTAGTGTGTCTCGTAGGTCATTAGTCATGCTGAAACAGAGCAGCGTGGTGAAATCACTCGCAGACTTGAGACTGTAGCAGAGTGAGCGGCTGAGCTGAGGTATAGCCCCAGGCCGTGCAGGAGGGGGGAGGCCACAGGAAAGGGCCGAGCTCTGATTGGTCTGTTTCTAATCATCCGCTGCTTCTGTGTGCCGTACACTCCTCTGATGGAATGGCTGCCATAATACTTACCAGCAGTTACACAGGAATCTACCCTGACTGGGGAACCCAAACCTTGTGGCTTTGTCTATGAAACAAAACTAAGGCCAGTAATAGTCTTCAGTAGTCCTTATATTACAATGACCTTTCCTACTCAGTAGTTTTTAATCCTGCCACTCAAATTATTACTGAAGCTTCCACTTAACGTTGAGACCAATTCCAACATGACGTCCACATTCTACATGTATATAGCACATTTATACAGAGTCGACCCAAAAGCTATTCACACCACGAATTTAAAATATAAGGTACAGAAGAAAATAAAGCATACATTTTAAGTAAGAAGGGATGAACTTCACTAATTACCAATTAAATAAACAATTAACTGACAGAAAAAACTTCAGACTGTGCCAAAGGCAAACGAGAAGACGGGGGCAGCAACAGAAAATGTTCTTTCACCTTTATTGTTATTGAAAGAAGAGGTGAAATAGCTTGAGGGACCCGGGAGTAGAATAAGGTGTGAGTATTTAAACTAATGAAAGGAATAATGACTTCTCCTTATCTCCTTAACTATCTTAACTTTTTAACCAATACCTTAAGTCTGAATTTTGCAATACCTGTGGAAACTTGCATGTGCAGTTTCTGTGATGTAGTTCAAATCAAAAACAAATGTCAAATTCAAATGTAAGTCAATGCATAGGCTTTTGTAAAATGTTAATAACAAAACAAAATTGATGTGTGAGTTATTCAAAAAAAGTTGGGAAGAGTTTCAGTGTCAGTTTCAGTGTCATTTTCTTTGGTACCATTCAATTACAAACTGTCGGATCGCTAGTCAATCTAAGTTGTTCAAAGATTCCTCCTACCTACAGCACTTGAGCTATGGCCAGAAATAGGCCTACTCCGGAGTGTCCAGATGAAAAAAATAATTTGAAAAATGAGGATAAAAAATTCAGACACTGTTGCTGCAGATGCTTTTTTTTTTTTTTTAGAAAGACAAAGACTGGTGTTGGAGGCCATAGGCCATAGTCTCCGAGCCTAAGTGAATCTGTGTTGAATGAGAGAGGAAATATGGCATGGCCGTGCAGCTGCTTACCGTATGGAGCCTAGATGTTCTAGAGCTTCCCTTTAGCATGTGTGTGCCATTTCAAGAATTCTAAACTCTGTGAAAGAACTTGAAAACTAGCGTATCTTTGAGCTCTCGTGTGGAGGGAGCATACGTGCCGTTTGTAGTGGCCCATTTGCCACAGTGAGAGCACAGAGTAGGCAGAGATTAGAGGGCAGAGACCTGTGGAGGGCACTGCTACCCTGCCAGGGAAATGGAAATGGGGAGCGGTTGCTCTGGTCTGTGGTCAGCCAAGGAAGAGGAAGAATTAGGAACTGTTTGGCATCTGGGACAAGACTACTAGTTAAGTGGTATTCTAGCATATCAATCAAACACAACCAAGCCAGAGATATTGTAGAGAAGTATCTTAAGTGCAGTCTTTACCCTGTACCACTTACCGTAACATGCTGTTGATAGAGATGCTTTCACTTTCGAAGTATTCTGATCAGTGCATGACTAGTGTGGTCACCTGCTAAACTTCCAAAATGACATTGTCATTGTGTATTTCAGGTTGAATTTTACATGTATAAGCTATAGAAAACCTTATTGTAAGTTGTTGGTAAAACGTGTGGTCTTGAAAAGACAATGTTCTGATCAAAGATTCTCTTGTGCGCCTCTCTCTAGACTCTTTGGTAGGCTACTGACTGTAACAGGGAACAGCTCCACCGGGTGCGTCACTGAAGCCTTCCTTCTGTGCTGCATATGCTGCAATAATTAGCTTCTACTAGCATCAATAGAATTGGCTTCACCAGATCCAAGCGTGGTGCACACATTAAAAGAACTGAACTTCTTACAGACTACATTGGGTACACTATTGAAGCGTGGTGTTCACAGATAGTATTCTGCAACTGATCACTTCCACTAGAACTAGTGGAACTGACAATAGCAGAGAAGAGTATGTTGTGCATATTTGAAAAAAACTAAAATGGAGTTAACTCTATGTAGCCCTGGTGCCAAACTGTTTTTTCTTTGACATGAACGCCATGCCTCAGTCATGCAGCCAATGTAGCCTCCCTATGATTGCAATATTGTGTGTTAATGCTTTGTGTCTGAGGGTTGTCATATCTGTAAACCTGTTTAACATGCTAGTAATCTGGAAATTGTGAGAAATTGTGTTCGAATCATGTTTGCGTTGCTAAATGCATCTGTTAAATGCATAAGTGTAAATTATCGAAGGATGTTGTAATTGTAGAAATACTTACTGTAGGTAGTCTTCCACAAAGAAATTTAACGTGGTGTGTGTGACTATTAATCAATACTGTTTTTTCCCAATAACATTCTTTTTGTAAAAGATTTACTGAATGACTCATTTTATGCACGGACACCTCTAAGTTGCCTCCAGTCTAACTAACAGTCCGATTCATTTTTAGATTGATGAGTTAGCTTTTAATGACATTATCTTGCTGTGTTAATCAGACTATATAAGTAGTCCGGTTAGGTTCAGTTGGACTAGCATCCAGCTGGACTAGCATCTGCTGATTTAAGTGTGCTGAGAGTTGAAGTGCCTGTTATAGACTCTGAGCCATGTCCCTTTGTACAGTGAATGATATGGAGGACAGTGAGGGTCTGCCATCACTGGACAAGCCTGGCTGGTACTCCCAGGGTAACTGGCCACATCTCCATGAGCTGGTCAAGACTATGACGGGAAAGCCGGATCCTAAGGTAAGAATGGAGAGTGTGTCTGTCTTTGTGCTTGTGAGTGTGTTTACTTTAGCCTACTCACAGCAGTGTCTATGGTTGATCTACCTGATGGTGTCTTTTTTTCTGTGTTATTTTGAGTCAGTCTCTGTTCTTTTCACAAGTGAATCGGTGCATGAAAATTCCTGCTACACTATCAAACCTAATCCATATGGGAATTCTAGGCGCCTCATACCAGCTGTCAGGGAGCGCATCAAGCTCAACTTTGAGATTGACTCTCATTTGCAGCCCTGGCACAAGAACAGAGAGCTCAACAGCGTAAATCAAACAGACACAAGTTCTCACCGGCATGAGGGCACGCTGCGTTCGGCAGCTAACACCTGTAGCAGCTGGCACATGTGAAGGATGACGATCTCACTATGTGCCTGCAATCTGCCAACAGGGCTGGGTCCCCGATAAAACCCCCCAGGCTACCATTGCACAATGCAAAGCTGTGTGTGAAAAAACATTTCTCCAACCCTGAGAAAAAACACCCACACACACTCTCTTACACACACACACACACACACACACACACACACACACACACACACACACACACACACAAATGAGTGCACCTAGGGACACCCATCCTCCACATCCTTCTCCTCGGGTTCTCTCTTTTCAGCCACGCGTCTCCTCCATGGATGGCTGAATGCCCCCAGTGTTCTTGGGGGGGCTGTGCAGTCCGACTGCAGTGTCAACCTGCCACTTGAGGGGGCCTCTGAGGTGACCTGTGTCTGTAATGTTTTGGGTTCGCTCCACTTTCACCTGACGGGACTTATGGTTGCCCTGCTGAATAGGCACCATTCATACTGGCTTATAGGCCTTAGAGTGCAGACTGACTTGGGCCCTCCCTTACTTCCAGGATACAATGTCACATTCACGTGCCTAACCGTATTTCAGAAGATGTAATCCTTGGAACTCTTAGTCAATCTCTCAGCGCACTATGGAATTAATTTTCTAGTGGAGACCAACGGTAAAATGCAGGGTTCAGAAAGAAATGAATGAAATTTATTCATTACATACATGTCTCTCTCCATGGATATTTGGAGTGAAGAGCTGGTTTGTTTGCAGTACAAATGTAAGGTTTGAAATGAAATGTGAAATTAAAGTAATAAAATGTAACCTATTCAAACTGATACTTTAAACTGGCACACAAACACAAACCTGCATTAAATAGCAAAGGTTGTGCCGTCCAGCAAGTTTCGGTCCCAGTACTTTTCACACTCAATGTTTGTTGATGTTTCAGCACTCACTCACCTCTCTGGTTGTGTTTTGAGTAAAGTTGCAAGTGTCAAAATGTCAACAAACTAAAAGTATTGGATAAATGTTATTTCAGGGCTGCAGCATCGTAACACTATTTACTGTGCACAACTGAAAAACTGCTACCACTTCCTTCCCCTGAGGCACAATGGAAAATTAACTGCCTTGGTCTTGTGGAGTGTTGATAGAACACTGACAATTCATCTGCAGTAGGGGTGGGGGGTGTATTCTGTTATGTACTAGACTTTGATTTTCGTGTAGAGGATTTCTTTTTTCCTAGACCTAGGGTGTTCTCTTAAACACCAAAAAGTTGGTTTCCAAAGTTCTTGTACAAGTACTGGTTCTAGTAGTTCTACTATTGCCTTGCAATAACCTTTGCTAGTCTGCAAGTGAAATGTTTTCCAAGACAAAATAGAAAGAGCACTGTTGCTCAAAGGATGCGCTGGGACTAGTGTGCACAAAGAGCCACTGTGTGACGGCGGCTTTGGAAGAAACAAGCCCAATGATGGATCTGTTTGCTTTTACAAGGAGACATGTTTCCAAACTGTCCTATCGCTTCACTGTTCCATCCTGGTCTGTATTTATGCCTGTGGTCAGACCCGGGCCTTGCAGTCCTGGACGCATCACCCGCAGAGGCCGACATCCTTTGTAAATCACACTGTCAAGTGCTTTAATTAAGCAGATTGCGCTCAGCAGGCTATCCGTTCCAGCGGCCTGAGAGGAGTTGAGGTGAGCTGTTTAATCCAGGCACATGTTGCCAATAAAGAGGCCCATAAAGGCGGCTCTATTCTGGGATGCCAGAAGATGGAATTCCTCGGCCTGTAAATATTTTTCATACTTTACCTGTGCTTTTGGCAGCCGCGAGCTGAAAAGCGATCGGTGGACACGGTCATACTGCGGCTCTGCCAGGGCCAGCATTAAGGCTGGGGGCCAGGAACGGGGGGGAGACGGGGGATAACTGTGGCGGGGCCCGGCCCAGTTCTGGGAATGTCTGGAAACCCGATACCTGAGCCCACCTCAAAGGCCAGCACCGACGCTGTTTATTTACGCACAGCAAACGGCCGGCTCGTACATACGGCCCACTAACCGAGGAGGAGATTTCCGGACTTGCCCCAGCAGTCATTGGGGGTAGCACTGACCACCAACACCACACCACCCAACCCCACGCCTCCCTCTCCCTCCTCGTCCCTAGCTCTGCTCTCCTCCCCTCCCCCACCTCTCCTCCAGCTCCTCTGGCTTCAGAGTCTTGAGTCTCTCCTGCCTCCCCCAGCCCTGCATTCCTCTGCTGTGGAGCTGTGGAGAGGGCCTGTGAGCACAGCCCCTTTAGCAGCACAATGCTCTGATTACCCCTGCAGCACACCGCCTGGGCTAATAGTCTTTACTCGCTCAATAAAGTCGCCTTCTAGTGAACCGGCCCGATGAAAAAGAAACACTCTTTGTCTGCGGCTGTGACACCAACAGCCTTCATTTGTTTGAGGAAATGCAGCGGTTTTGGCAAACAGCTCGTCAGGTCGTAACATGTTTGTTGGTCCTGCATCCGCTGTTTTATTTAGCTTTTCAGGTTTGAGAGATACAATGTGCTCTGTATGTACACAGAGCTGGCAGTGTTTTCCTCTGCCTCACAAATGGCCTGAGAGACAGAGAAGGGCCTTAAATGAGTCCCTGTTGCCTCTACTGCCTGCCACTGGCAGGCCTCAACTCGATTGTTTGGCTTTGCCTTTGTCCTGCCCAGGACATGATGACAATCACCAGAACAGCAGGAATTTACAATCTCATCAGGTGTCTGACAGACTTAGGTGAGACAAGGAAAGGTTATGTATAACATTGTCTATACACAGTGGTACATAAATGTACAGTACAGGTTAAAAAGTTAGTGGAAGAGTAACTAGAAAAGCACTCGGGAGAGCGCAGACCTCCACCAAGGCAATATGATCATAGAGACAATATAAATTCCAGATCATGTTCTGGTCACCGATCGCCACCAAAATGGAATCAGTTCTTACTTCTGAAAATGTAATCCAAATCCGTGCAGTACTTTTCGAGTTATGTTGTACACAGACAGACACACACACACACACACACACACACACACACACACACACACACAGGCAGAAGTAGGTAAAAACATAACCTCCTTGGCGGAGGTAACTATAGGTGCACGCAACAGATAAATGCATAAACAAGTTTATAAAACATATTAGTTGAGCGTGTTTGGGTTCTGGGGGACAAAAATAGGTTTGAAACTAACCAAATGGAGAACCATTGATATTATCAGGAAGTTAGTTTCAGTTCAGTAGTATTTAGTAACAGGGACTTTCCAACAGGCACAGATAAGAAGTTGCCAAAGCCAGAGATAAATACGTGTGAAAGTAGTGCCTGTAGTAGTGTTTCCTGTTTATAAAAGTAGAGCATATAGCAGTGTTCCCAGCAGAGGTCCATCCAAATTACCAACTTACTCAGCACATCAAGAAAACCTTTTCTACCAAAATATGTGCTGAGCACATAATGAGAGACAGGCTTTGTACAACATTTCCAGATGATGGTGGTTTATGTTAAAATTCTCCTTTGAATAATCTTTCATCGGTGTGGCTCTTTTAGCGTCAACAAAACACAAGAAAGTATAATAGAAATAGAGATTTGCTGAATGCAGTCTAATTACAATTTTTCTCACAGGTACATTTCTCAGATCAGAATCAATTCTCAAAACTACTTGTTCAATCTCCACATCATTGTGTCACTTGTGCATATCAAAAAGAGTTTCTCGTTTCTTAGAAAGAAGTTGCAGATGTGTTGGTACCTTCATGCAAAAAATAATGTACAATACACTGTTGAATAATCACACTCCGTCACCCACAACTTTTAGGCATTAGTTTATCGCATATGTTTTTACATGTAAATGGTTTAACCAATCATAAATTATGTCATGGATAGAAGCACTGTCATGGACAGAAGGTGCAGGAAGACTGCATTACAATTCCTACAGTGTAGTGTGTAGTGCTGTCTTCATTTCTGCATTGCATGACATGTCAAGAAATTACAGCGCAAACAGTAAAAGCATAAGACTGAATCCTGTCCAGTCTCTTGCAATCAATCTCCCACATAAACTAAAGTGTAACTTACAATTTACAATAATGATCATCAAAACCTTATGGTTTATCATCATCAGAACATCCTTCATGTGTACTCATTTGTATTGACAACACGACTAAGCAATTCTTAGCCGTACACGCAGGGACTTGTCATTCTGATGATGCTGACGCATTCATTTTCATGGTTATTTAATTTTGAGAGATAAACCAAGGATTTTGAGCGATTTTTTGAGCTTTTGCAGGTAATACTTGGTCTTTTGCTATTTGTATGCTATTTTGCCATTTTGAGATATGCACTTCCTGTTTTGCAAATATTGAGAATGTTTTGAGAAATGTGGCAAACTGACTAATAAGAAAAACTGTAAGATGTTTTGCTTTGATAAAGCTATCTGTGACCATTCATATCATCTTCTGATTCATCCAGTCATGGCTGATAAGTCAAGTGTGCTCTGGCCTCCCACGGCGTGCAGGTGGTGTATTTCGGAGACAGCATGCGCTCGGACATGTTCCCCGCCAGCAGCTTCGGGAAGTGGGAGACGGTGATGATCGTGGAGGAGATGGAAGGAGAGGGAGTCCCGGGCAGTAGCGGCGACGGCGGTGGACAGGCCAAGAGCAGCGAGGCCCCCGCGGAGCCCCTGGAGAAGAAGGGAAAGTATGAGGTGAGCCGTCGGCTAACTCCACTGGCCGGCACAAGCAGCTGTTTCTGCTTAATGAGCACGCCCACCTGCCTTCTGCCCCAGACTCTAAGGGAGAGAGGGGTCGGGGTGCAGAGAGAGAGAGAGGGAGAGAGAGAGAGTGAGTGAGTGAAGAGTGGAGGAGGGAGAGAGAGAACCCCACCTCAGTCCTCTGGCAGGATGCCACAAAGCGCCCACTGTGGAGCTCCGTTTCAGCAGCCCCCACCTTCACTCCACACTCAATCCATTCAGCGACTCCTGCTTTCCTTTTACACCCACTCACACACACACACACACACATGCACACAAACTCCCCCTCTCTCCCTATTCCTGACGTGTGTGTGTGTGTGTGTCCAGGAATACACACTCCTCCATAGGGGGAGGGGCGGCAAGACACCCGGAAAACATCTGTAAACTGCAAATCCGTTGCAGTCTGCAGTAACTGTGCTTTCAAGTCCCGGGTTTAGAAGAGTGTTTAGTCGTGTTGCAGCATGTCTATGCCGAACAGCCCAGTGGCAACACTGGAGAGAGAGAGGGAGTGAAGGAGAGGATTTAGGGGATAAAAGTGAAAGTCTGAGGGCCATTAGGGAGAAGGGAGGGCAGGGCTCTTGACGTAGGGCAGGGAAGGAAACAATAAACCGGCCTGTAAAAATCAGGATGCAATGTTAGGCTGCAGTGCTCTCACTCACTCAGCAGACCTTGAGTGATTCCCTGGGTCCAGCCTTTCAGTGGGGTCACTTCCTGAAGAGGTATCAGGCTGCAGGATGTTTGTTAGCCATGTAGACAGATGAGTGTGTGTCTCTCTTTCTCTCTCTGTGTGTGTGTGTGTGTGTGTGTGTGTGTGTGTGTGTGTGTGTGTGTGAGAGAGAGAGAGAGAGAGAGAGAGAGAGAGAGAGCGAGTGAGTGTGTGTGTTCTGGAGGAAAGAGTGTAGGGCAGAGGTAGCGGGGCATGAGTCAGCAGTTTTGCTGGCAGGCGCATAAGGGACTTGGTAGGAGCTCTTCCCAGACTAGCGGAGTGTGTTTCACCCCCACTGCTCCATAGCCAGTCTGGATGGACCTGAGCCTAGTCCCCCTTCCCTTCCCACAGTCCTCCTGCGCTGCCTTTCCCACCCACTTTCCTTCGCTACACCCTTACTGGATGTGTGGCTGCTTCTCCTTCTAACTCTCACTTCCTCATTTTTAATCATCTTGCACTACCGTCCTGGTTCCCCTTTTTATTCTGCCCTCCTTCTCTGCTGAACCTCTCTCTGTCTTTCTGTGTCTCTCTCTTTCTCTATTCTCTGGAAGTTGTCTGTCCCACATCCTATCTCTGCTGCTTCAAGAGTGACTCAGCCAGAGAGGGAGAAGTCCACTGTCTTGTGATCCCTCTCAGCTTGTCACCACGCCGTCATCCACATAGATCAGCTCGGACCAAACGCATCAGTCTGCCTCCTCACGTAATCCAGGGCCTCTCGAGAGCTTGCATTGCTCTGAACTCATGCAGGCTTTCCTTCCCATCATCTGAGGCTTTAGATCTCGAGTAGGCACTGGAAATTTCCACAGTAGTATGTAATTTGTGGTCCTTTGTAGTGTCTGTGGGACTCTGGGGGGTCAGTGTTGTCATGTTTTGGGGTTCAGTGGAATTGTGCTTTCCTGTCAGGGAAAGTCCACACAAAAGGTCCAGTGTCAGCTCAAGTTTGTTTTCCCTGTGCAGACGCAGGGGGATCTGATGGATGTCTTCCTTTCATCTGCCGTGAAGCACCTCTTGAGATTTGCCTTGTATTAATGGCTGATAGCTTGAGGTTGTGCCTCATGAGAATAGTATGAGGGAAGGTCGGCATAACAATGAGGCATGTTTCAAACTGTTTGGATCTGTGTTTGATCAGAGAGCAAATAGATTGGAAAACATTCCAAAGTCCCCAGGTGTAGGTGTGAGGAAGTAAGTTTATCATACAGTGTGTTGTGTGTATGTGGCAGTTGACATCTGCTGTATTTGTGCCCTTGTGTATGACTCAGTGACACAGCTGTTTTATTGGATTAGCGCATCAACACAGCAATGACTTTGTCACCATAGTCTTTTGTTTCTTTTTCTTTTCAAACTAGCCGGTGGTGCAAATTAATTTGTTTGTTTTTGGCAAAATGAAATACAGTTGGATTGCACTTTGTTCATTTGTATTGTTTTGCATTGGTTATTTATGGAGACCACACAAATAATGTGACTTGGCAGTAAACAGCCTTCCACAGGGCGGCTGGCTGTGTGGAATGCTGTCCTGTGGCCCATCATGCGGGTGTGATGTTGTTTTTTAGGATCAAGGCATGAAGACGCCTTCGGCTGTGTCGGAGCAGTGGGGCTCCTACTTTGTGGACGTGCCCAAGAACGCTGATGGGGAGGAAGAGGGACTGAAACTCACCTGGTGCTCCCACAGCATCCACACCTACAGCAACGTGGCCATCCCCAGCGTGGAGGCCATCGCAGGTACAGTACACACCTCTGGGATTAGCCTCCATGTCACCCATGCAGTTACAGCAGTGCAGGGGAGGTTTGGGCAATGCTAAAATGCTAACAGTCTGCAAGGAAAAGCCTCACATGCCCCACGAACAGCCCAGCTGGCAATGATCAACACTTGTTTCTGATGTGTTTGGCCAATGACACTTTGCAGTGTCATTCTTTAAAGAACCCCTGGGAATGGCAAATGTCTCTATTCACATTTACAAATTTGCATTCATGCATTTAGCAGACACTTTTATCCAAAGTGGTTTACTAAAGACAAATAAACATTCAGGCTACAACACAATTAAGTTCAATCAAATACCAAATTCCCAGCTATCCAGGACATATACTATGCAGTTCATCATAAGGTGATATTGTTGACTGCATCACAGAGTTCTCAAAAGGTTGGTGTTGAGTTGAAGGCTTCACAAACCTTTTAGCTAGCTATCTCACAGGCTTTAGTCCAAAACTGCGTAGTACGGCGTGTGGAATATGATGAGTGAGAATTATAAAAAGGGTAAAATAAATACATTCTATAGTCCTTTACCACCAATCAAATAGGTCTCTATTAGTGGTATCTAGGAACAACTAGTGTTCCCCCTCATGATGGATTTACGTGTCTGTAATGGTTACTATTTAAGCTTATTACACGGCTCTTTATAATGCTGTAGAATGCTCCATTCACTCCGATGGGTCTTTCCAACGTTCTACGGTCTGATCATTTTTAATAACGGACCGTTGCTAAGTATAACAGACTGCTATCAAAAGTGAAACAGAACGTTGTCTTAACCAATCAGCTGATCTGTAACAGTTAACAGAATACCTCTTTTCCGTGGATGGTATTAGCCATCTGAATCATTAAATTTACTGTTAAAGTAGTGATGAACAAGGTCGCTTGTTAAATAATTTCTACAGTAGGTAGCCGTGTAATAAGCAGGATAACGTTCGGTGAGGCGGTCATTATCGTGGAATATCGCCCTTCAGAGTAATGACATGTGTTGCATTACTCTGTCGGGAGATATTCCACGATAATGACCGCCTCACCGAACGTTATCCCTTACATAATCATTATGACTATACTTGCCATTGACTGCTGTTCTCATGAATGCCCTTTTGAGGATTTTGAATATTGACATTGTTTTTTCCCTCTTTTAGATCTTCCTTTGGACTACAAATTCCCACGCTTCTCTCCAGACAAGCCCAGCACGACAGGCTACTATCCCAGACCCCCTGACTCCCTGCTCAAGTGGTCCCAGAGCAAGGCCTGAGTCTTACTCTCCCATCCCATCCCGGGGCCCGTCCAGCCTGATAGCTGCCCCGCACTTATAGGAACCTCCCTCATCCCATTCCATCCCATCTCCACACACATAGATAGATAGATAACCATGTGAATGTACTAACATAGTACAGCCATTCAACATCTCTGTGTTAAGTCTGTTTAGACATAAGCCAGTTGAAAAAGTGAGCTGTTAATGTGTTATGGAGTGTGTCTTAACTTTCTGAGGCATCATTTACTTCATTTACCTTCTCTTTTGAAAGAACTCAATATTGAAAAGGCTTTCCAAATCTTTCCTATAGTTCATGTACATAGCCATTGGTTTATGTAAGCCTATGCATTGGTTGGTGCATTTAAATTTACCACCTCCCATTTGACTTAATAAGCATATGACTCAGGCCATCATCCCAAACCTAGCCGTAATGGGAAATGTTCACTTCTAACCGTTATAAGCTTGTATTTTGTGGCTTTTTTTCAGGATTGCCTTGTATTGTCTGCTTTACATTTGTTGAAAGTACCCCATGATGTCTTAATAATGAATAAGAGACTGATTGTACTGATTGTGTCAAATCTTGCACAGTATTCTCTGTGGATCGTTTGCCTTGGAGTTACTCTGCTCAAATGTTATTCCTTCTCCTCCATACATAGCATCATGGGGAAATATTACTAACTACAGTGTCATCACATGTTGTGTCCTTCATACATCTCAAGTGAACTTCAAATACCACACATGGGGAAAAAAGTTGAAAAGCTTGTGTATGTAGTGTATTGTTCTAGTATAATGTACCGTTCAGTGAGCTACTGTACTGTATATGTGCCATATTGTATGCAGAAGCAATGCCAGCCATGCTTGAACTGACCACTGAAGCAATTGAATGTTTTACATTGGTAGTTTGATTGAAAGCTGGCTGTAGGTTGTTGTGTTTATTTGTCATTTGATCAAACAGTACTTGGCCCATAAGCACAATTCAAGCCAAGATGAGGAGAGCTCATTCGTCCAAAATGTTTTATATTTTGTATTAGGTAAGTGGTGTTATCTTGCTCTTACAGTTTTTAATGCCTACTACTAGGCTTTGTGTTGTCTTCATCCATAGTTTGTAATCTGTAAAATGCAGGGGCAGTGTGATTTACCTCATCTGTGGAATAAAGAAATGCATACACCACATTTTCTCCACGAGTGTCTCTTCAGACTTAATCTCACACACAAACCTGACATTTAGCAAGAAATAAAAATAGAAAAATCTACATCTACACTACTAACAGTGTTAACACATGGGAATTGATCCTGTTTTTTGTATTTATTTCAACTGATTGTAATCTTAACTGGGACTGAGAGAGGCTTTGTCAGAAATGGTTCAGTCATTTTTACTGGTGGGCGCACCGGAGGGAAACTCCAAGCTGATCTACTGATATCTACAGTAAGAGAACATTATTTTACTAGACACCACATCAAAAACCATAAAACCAATAATCTTGATACATGAATAGCCTATCATACTAAATGATAACACGCATGCTCTAAATATTCATTTACATCTTGTATTTTAATGTATTTCAAAACAAATACGTTATCTAATTCCTCTGTATGAGGGACGCTATCTGAACAGCCATCTGGCCTTGTCTCTGGCCGATCTCATATCTGCTGTCCAGTCTGAAGGGTGACAAGAGGCCCATAAACACAAGGCTGCAGGACAGCCATGCTGCTGGATGAGGAACATGACCTCAGGGAACTATAGCACAAGAATAAGACGGGTTTAGTACAAACAGAAATTACCAGCTGACATAGGCGGTAAACAAAACTCCAAATGCATAATGAAGTAAAACTGTTAGACTTCCTATGTAGATGCACACATGTGTGGCTTCAGTTCTCACAGTGCACCAGCCATGGCCTAGTAAGTACACAAATACATCTGTAATCAGAGCAGAGCATCACTGGCAGTCTGTCCGCCGTATCCTGTTGATCGCTTCATCAAAAACTGACAGAGACAAGAGGAAGCAAGCAGAGATCCTATCTACAAAAGCAGACTAATTCTGTTACAAACAGCACCTTTATTCACAAACACACACACACTTGAATTTCCTACAGGATGAATAAAGTGCTATATTATCTGAAACGACCCTTTCCATATTATTTACTCTGAAATATTAAAGTAGACTTTACAAGATGCCATAGTCATCTCTCAAATAAAGATAAATTACAGGCTGAGTTGTCACTTCCTTGTCAGTTATGGGTGGTTCAGCATTTCTTTGTTTGTTGTTGTTGTTGTTTACCATTTAAATCCTGTGTGTGATAGCTCCACTGAATTTATCTTTGTACTGACCTTGGTCATGATCCAACCATTTTGTATTAGACTAGTGCTAATGCAAGTATGCTGTGCATGTATTGTATTAGTTGCAAGGGTCACTTGCAATTAGGCTATTGGATAGAATTGTTAATATTTCCTGATTATCCACAGTCGCCTACCTTTTACTGCCTGTTGAAAAAGACACTTCTTTGATGACGTTGCTTTCAGTCTTCTATAATCCCCTTTCCCCCACTGCGCCTCCTTAAAAGCCACGGATGGTGACGTTTCTCAGCCCACAGACCTCTCTTCTCACTGAGCTACAAGCTGGCCGCTTCGGAGAAGTTACGATGTATCGATGGAAAAGGTAATGGACGCGGGGAATGGAATTTATCAATCAAGTTCACGAGTCGAAAAACATACGTGGACAACATGATGCCCGCGGATTAGGAAGGTAAGATTATATTTAAAGAATTACTGCAAGCAAATTGTTGGCATTTGTGGTCGGGTTTCTGAAGTTATTCCCTCAGAAATTCAGTAATAGGTCTGCCCACTTTGGAAAATAGTTGCGCACAGGGTTTCTTTATTAACCAACTTCTGAGTAGCCTACTCCTTTCGTTTCCTACATTATAAGTCTAAGTTAAGACTACTGTTTTTAATAAGGATGAAGTTCTAACTGAAATTAGTTATTGGTTGAACATTAGCCTTTTATATAGCCATATGCTCTTTTTATGTGTAAGATCTAGTGTCCATTTGGTAAATAACTTATCAAATTTGTTTAGATAAATATGAATGGAGCCTGTGTAAGGTTTGGTAGCCTATTAATGTGAAAGAGGATTATTTCTATGCATGAGAGTGGAACATGAGGTTAAAATCTGTTGTGGTTTTAACAGTATTCATTTCAGACCACAAAATGGGGTTTCTGTATGCGCCCTACTTTTCAAATAAAACGTTAAGAGTCCAAAAGCAACAGCTGATGTCTTACCTGGTGCCATTTGCTCTTAAAAGCATTTAATGGCACATGATATGAAATTAAATGCTGATAAATTATTCATTGTAGTGTAGGCTACTGAAAGTTTTAAAAAATAGGCTCTTGATGAAAAAATCACTCATACTGTATGTAGGCACATTTTTTCATCTTATCTCTCAGCTAACAAAAAGACACTTCAAGCAGACCAAGACAGAACTTCATTTTCATCTGGTTTCTTTTAAAGCTCTAAGTGAATCTGGCTTCCATGCCTTTTCAAACACATGTGCATTTGAGTTTCTTACTCTAGAGGTTATGCAAGCTCCTCTGTGCTCCAAGGCTGAGGTATTTGACTGTGTCCATCAGGAAGGAATGTGACAGGTCAAAGGTTAGGTGTTGCATTGCAGTCCTTCACCTTTTCCAGTGTTATGCTAGACAGGACATGTCAAAACAATCAATCCAACTCATAACAATATATTATCAAAATTATATTTTGATTTCTTCCGTGTGCAAGGAACCAGAAAGATGGCGGAAAGCAAATGATAATTTAACACCAGTACATAGGCTTGTCAATTGTAGAAGGTTTTCCATGGCGTTGACATGAGACTACATTTGGCCCACATTTGGGGCTATTGACAGTTAATTTAAATGGAATAAATCTAAATTAAAAAAAAAGTCCAGAAATGAAGGTAGGCTATACTTGTGTATGTTTAACCATTGCATATATCCAGAATTAGAGGCACTTCTGTTATGGATGATCTTTGCTTTTAGGAAATGCTGTGGTTTTGTGGAGTAGTCTGTATGAAATGTGATTTTGGTTAAGTGTTTTAATTGACTGCAAGCCAGAAATGAAATATCTTATTTTCTGAAATCCAACGTCAAAGTATTAAACATTTGCACATTTTTTGCCATAGATTCTTAGAACTACAGTTCAGCCAAAATAATCACTCGAGCCAAAATGATCAGGGCTACAGCTGTATCCAATTATTCAAGGCATGCAGAGCCTTTGTATGAGAAACTGGGGAAAATATGGCTCGGTTTTGAAAAAAAGCAACTTTTCTTCTCCTCTCCTTCTCAGCTGAGAGTCTGGAAATGCCACAGCGCTGCCACTGATGTCATGATGAGAACCTATACCCGTGGGGCCCCCACAGTCTTCTTCATAAGTCTCCTGTGCGCCAGCTTTGTCACAGCACTGGCCGAGATAGACTCCAGTGGGGGCATCCCTTTCATGGGGGGCAACTACGATGGGCATCCCATGCTCTACTTCAGCCAGTCCGAGGTAGAGGACCTTCAGCGTGCCGCTGCCCAGACACACCAGGGCATCGCCAGCCGGATCCGTGAGGCTGGGGAGGCCATGCTGGAACACCCTGAGGAGTACCTGCCCCCCTGGAGCCCTGCAGAGTTCAGCGCCCGCTGGAATGAGGTGTACGGGAATAACCTGGGAGTACTGTCTATGTTCTGCCTGCTCTACCCACACCGTGCTGGGGCCCTGGATTTAGTCCGAGACTACATGGAGAGAATGGCAGCTCAACCCAGCTGGTGCGTACACTTCCCTGCTCTCTGATCAGAACTAGATTCTAGTCATAGGGATTTGTGTAATTGGAGAACAGAGAGGTACAGTACAATGCACATAAAGTAGTGAGTCAGAGAAAGCATTGCATTTAGGGATATCTAAGTCAAAAGCATCCCTGTCACAGGTATACAGTTTGTGGTGTGTCCAAGCAGTATAGGTCACTTTAGGTCAACATGTGTTTTTATCAGCAAGAGTAAGCCACATGGCTTCCCTAGACAGGATATCCCTTGTCTCTATTAATGTACAGCCTGCCCAGCCTCTTCTGCCACCTGGGAATTCCTCTGCAGCAGCAGCCCTTTACATTGGGGAACCCACTCCTGGCCATACATCGCTCTGTGACAGAGCAGTTGGGGAGCTCTGTGGTCCAGTAGACCTGTGGTCCAGGAAATCTGTTTTGCAGCTGTTTGAATTCACTGCTGAACATGTCACCATTGAAAGGAAAGGAAAGGAAATGAAATGGGCAGTGGTGAGCTGAATATCCTGTAGCTGTGGGAGGCTTCAGAACAGGTTGCCGGCTAGAGCCAGCGCCAATGAGGAAATAGATTTCAGTTCTGTATACTGTACATGCAGCGCAGTACACTTGACATACAGCACATATACTTGCAAACCATTGCAGCAGGTTGCATACATTCCCGCTGAGTTACTGCAAGTGGGCAAAATGAAACTGGGTCATAATTAAGCTGATACAGTTGTTATCACAACAGCCTGTTGAAAAGTGTGTGAAGTAAAGGTTCAGTTGTTCTATGTAGCTGCCACAGATGCCCCATGAATTCTGTTATTATACAGTTTCCCCTGAAGCTATAAGTGTGTGTGGAGGGATGCTGTTCTCTGGGAAGAGTCCAGATGATCATTCACATGCATGTTACTGATTACAGAATAGAAAAGAATCCCAGTGGCTGTCATCTTTGATAGCATTAAGTTTTGGAATATGAAGACAAGTAGCAATTTTAAAGATCGCTGGACTGAAGTGACCAGCCTGGTCATCATACCATAACTTATGGTCTTGCTTTGCCCACATACTCATAGATTTAGAGAGGAGAGGTTCCACCTATGGCTTTGCCTACACATAATTCCAACAGGCCCAAATAAACACCCAACTAAACATCACATCACATTTCCCTCTCCATGGCAGTCCAACATTATTGCAATACCGCTGTTGAAAAACTGCAATCCTCCAAGCATGTGTTTTCACACTTTAACAAGGCATAATATGAGGTTCTTTCCTTACACACACTTTCATTACAATCCCAAAACTTCTCAACAAACCTTAAAAGTGGCCATAAAAAATTAGTTGTGGTGTCCTTGACCTTAAAATTATGTTTCCACTAAGAACCAGAGAGAAACCATATTCTTACAATAAACTCCAACCTGGAGTGCATACAGTAGGCCTACTTGGTTTACATGTTTTTTTTGTTTTTATAAAACAGACCTAAGATCAGTGATTGATGTAAGCTCAGGGTCAATGTATTTGTATTACACATGGATGGTCTTCTTTATGATTATTGTTTGATTTACAATCTAATAATTGTGTTCAGATAATAGAGATTCTGAATTTGCATTTATAGTAGCCTATAACCCCTATACAAATCACTCTAAAAACCATCTTGATAAGTATTCTATTGTCCTGGATACCGAAGCTCGCAAAATTAAATTACTAATTTAATTTTTTTATTTGATTTTATTTTTCATTTTCATACTAGTTGTACTATTTATTTAAGACCTACATGTAATTCAGTTGCTGTAACTAGATTGGCTTGAGTGACATGGCGTTTCTCCTCCAGGTTGGTGAAAGATGCGCCGTGGGATGAGGTGCCCATGGCCCACTCCTTAGTGGGCTTTGCCACGGCTTATGACTTCCTGTATGAATACCTGAGCAAGCGGCAACAGGAGCGCTTCCTGCAGGTCATTGGCAACGCCTCGCGCTACATGTACGAGAAGTCCTATCACCGCGGCTGGGGCTTCCAATACTTGCACAACCACCAGCCCACCAACTGTGTGGCACTACTCACTGGCAGCCTCGTCCTCATGACCCAGGGTGAGTCTCTGGGCAGTTAAAAACACACACTTTAATGTTAAACACATCCACACACCCTGCTTCAGCTCTGACTGTCTCACCCTATCTCTATACCAGCACAGCAGACAGGCATAACTGTTTTGTATTTTGGTAAACCTCCCCACACAGAATACACAAATACATAAGCAAGGTCTAAACAAAGTGTTAAGTGTTTGAATTGTTCACAAAGAAATAAGGCTAGTCAATACAAAGCACTCCCCTCTGAGCTCAAATACAACTTGAATGAAAACAAGGGGTCTCCAGGCCAGTGCACATGCTTTCAGTCAAATGTCTTAAGGGAAGCTTTGCCAGTTGCTCTCCCTGAAGGGAAGAAGCATTCCTGACTGGAATTTCAGCTCAGTCAGCCCGAGGTCATTCTCCATTGCTCCACTTAATCCTCTTTAATTGTTTCTCCAGTGGAGCAACTCTCCACATGATTCCATAACATTCAGTGTGGACTTTCCGCTTTCATCCTCTCCTTGAAGCACTGCGGCACCCAAAAACCACTGGCTGTTTTAACGGAGCACAATACACCCATGCAAAGTAGTCTCTCCTGGTTCCCTCACAAACCGTTGTTCAACTTATTTGCTTGAACACCATTAGTAGTCTGCTGTGTGTAACTGGAGGCATTGGGGCAGCAGTCTGAGACTGCAACACAGCTCCAGCCCTCAGCGGCAGGAACAGCTTGCTCTGTTTACATGGAAAGGATTCTTGTACAAAAGGCCAGAGTTGATGTAAAATAAATGACAACAGGCTTGTGGAGATTGCTGCGGTAATTGTGTTGAGGTTATTTTCCCCTACACCAACTGCTTTATGATGGCACATGCTGTGGTGCAAACAGACATGAAATGCCAGGTCTGGAGGATAACAAAGCATTGAACTTTGTTCATTTACACTGTCGCCCAGATCCAAGGAGGAAATAAATGCCTTGACTGTCTTTTTGGGGCCTTGAGCACAGGAAATTACTTGGCGATATGCAAAAGTACAAAGCTGATGTGGCATTTTTAGTCAGACAATATAAAAGTCATATTTTAGTCCTGTATGTTCTGCTGTGTTCGGTGGTTTTCTAACTAGACCATGATTAACATACAGAGGGATTTTAGACATGCATGGCTGACGGGGAAAAGCAAGGGAAGATGGTAGGAAGATGGACTGATGTGGGACGTGGCAGAATGCGGATTAGATAACTTGATGGCAGGATGATCCTAAGGGATAGGTACATTCCAGCCCCAGATGTCTACATGCCTGGACACAGAGTTGCACTTGTGGTTCTATTTTGGTCATACTCTTGTGGCCATTTGTAGATGTTTTCATCCTTCATCAACAGAAGGTAATGAGACATGCCAGTCAGCTCTGGACCGGCAGCTTTTCTGTTACATCCCTTATGGCAGAGAAGTGATGACACAGATGTTGAAATTTCAAAACGATGACTAATATTTTAGATTAAAAAAGAAAAGAAAAAACAAAACAAAAAAAACAATGATTTCTTTGAAACGTGACAAACTAAAATTGGGTCTTCCCATAGATACTATGCGCCAAATATGACAGAGAAGTTCACTCATACGGTATCCTCTAATCAAAAGAAAATAAGGGAAAAAAGTGGTTATGTAACAGAGTTTCAAAGCTAATTCAGGCCTAATATTGGCACATGCTGTTGGCTACCTTCCCTTAGAAAAAGCTTGAAGCCATCCAAATCACTCCCAGACTCACCAGTGCGTTTTGACACAGTGCTTTTCGATTACCATCTGAACACTATGCACCCAAAGAAATAACAAACAGGCCTACTGTGAAATATTAACGCAGTCTTCTGGATTCATAGGAAGTAGTGAGTCAGGCTTAGTCAGAACACAGGTAGAGACCTGTATGGACCCAGCGGATTTGTGGAGACTAGTTTGCTTGTTTGCTACTAGTTACTAGTTGCTACTGCTGGACTTTGAACGTTTAGATGTTGTGAAGATCACCAGTGGTGAAGTAGAGGCTAATCCTTCAGCATGAGCAAACATTCTCCTGTCTTCTAGCTGTTTACTAAACAAGAGAACTCATTAGCTTCCAGCAACATGAACCCAGTGACTCTGCAGCCAAAGCATTAGTGTCTGCTGCTGCCACAGGCTTGCTAGCTCACACAGCACTGAAAAGCTTCTTTTGTATACGCGTCCAAAATTAAAATACACACTGGGGAAAAGTCCATTAACTGTGTGTATGCAGAAAGATTTAACAACCCATGCAATTATCACACGTCAGTTTGCATGGAGACAGAGAGTTTCATTTTTCTTGCTATGGGAGTATTGCAAGTGTTGATTAAGACACTATAATGTCGCTGCCCATGCCACATTGTTCCTAAGACTCCGCAGTACAGCAGAACCTTAGAACATGAGCCTTAGCAGCCATGTGGCTGTGGATTTGCTCTGTGAATCCTGTCATTTCATGTAAATGCAATTAGCTTGTGAAGTGTGGAGTGAAACAGTGGTAAGGAAAGCAGAGGAGACCACAAGTGGCTCTTTAGGATCAGAGTTCCATGAACATACTGATGGAAATATGGTGTGCATAGTGCTTTAAGTATGGAACTGACCGCTCAAAGTTTCCTTTGAATATTGTCATTTATTCACAAGCCACAGTCACTTTCCCCATCACAACAGTCTCTCTCTCTCTCTCTCCCTCTCTCTCTCTTTCACACACACACACACACACACACACACACACACACACACACACACACACACACACACACACACTGCAGTCTGAAATGAATGAAACAATACAGGCAGAATTAGCGAACTGGCCACTAACACCGGGCATAAGAGAAAAAAAAACTTCCATGTCCTCATCAGTTAGTGTTGGCTGCTGTTTTGCTATTTGGTCTAGGTTACACAAAATTTTCTCTTCTTCAGCACTCAGCACAACAGAGCTACAGATTGGAGCAGTTCTGTATAATCCCTTTAATATGACCCTACATTTGATTAAAAATGAAAACCTAATGGTAATTAATGTGTACACAATAATATTTCCACTAGGTTACCTGCAGGAAGCGTACCTATGGACCAAACAGGTTCTCGATGTTATGGAGAAGTCCATGGTGCTCCTTCAGGATGTGACGGATGGCTCGCTCTATGAGGGTGTGGCCTATGGGACCTATACCACTCGCTCCCTCTTCCAGTACATATTCCTGGTGCAGCGCCACTTTCAGATCAGCCACTTTGACCACCCGTGGCTCCACAGGCACTTTGCTTTCCTCTACCGGACTCTACTGCCAGGTAAAGCTCCTACTGTACGCCATTCTTCACTTCTGGAGCAGCACACTCACAGAGCTCTGGGAGCCCTGGAAAAGTACAGAAATGTCAGCAAATGCCTTGAACAAATGAGGAAGTTTTGCTCATATATAGGAATTGGACAATGCAGATAAGGTGTCAAAGGTCACAGATCAGAATTCCTAGATAAAATTCCTGCAGAAAGAAGAGAAAACTGCAGAATGTACATGACTGAAAAAAAAAGTTTCACAAACATTTTGAAAGTAAATGTTTTAGTTAAGGGGCTGGCAAGCACAAGGTGTAGAAATAATGCTTCTCTAGTCTAGTGCTCGCCTCTACACCCACCCAACTACACCCATCTGAGGATGCCACACTTTACATTTGAGGGAAACATTATATTTTAGAACAAGTGTAGAATGTATCCATAATCCACTGACCCAGGAAATCGCCAGCCCTCAAAACATGAATTCTGGCCATTTCCAAAATGGCATACTGCTGTACTTTTGGCTTGGCTTTTATCATTGATAGATAATTGTTTTGGTTTGATTGTTTTGTTTTGGTTGTACAGTATGTGCAATGTGCCAATGTACAAAATGGATGAAAAATAAATGGAAAAGGAAAGGTCAGATGTACTGTACATTAGCATAATCCCATTGTCCTGACGTTTGAGCTCACCTAGTGCTGTATATAGGAAACATTTGGAAGAACCAGCAGTTGACATTAACTTAATGGGGCAAAGGAAAGTGAAAAGGAAACAGAGATTTCTTGATCTTATCAGTAGCATTGGCTTTTGTTTGGCTATTATTGTCAGTGTTGCCAGACTGGAAATGGCTATGATTGATTGTACATAATTCTCTCCTTCTCCTTCCTACCGACAGGACTCTGTGAGCTTGGCTTGATTTAGCACAATTGAATGAATGAATGAATGAATGAATGAATGAATGAATGCACAATTCAGTCAGACAGATAATGACATCTTCTAAACACCTCTGGGTGTGTAGTACATTGTTTCCTACAACTGACTGACCCCTATGTGTTGTGAAGTTTCTGTTAAGTTATTAATTATCAGTAGTTTAATTTATTGCTACAGTGCATTTTTCAACACAAATGCTGCTCAAAGCACATAGCGCCCTCTTGAGAGGAAACGATTGTCAATGGAGATGTTTCAGATGCCCTGCACAAAGTGAAGCGATGTGAAAGCCAATGATCAGGCTATCTATAGTGAGTGAGGCAGGCTAAATGCAGACTCATGCATACTCATCGGTCTCCAGAGATGGGGAGGCAGAGGATAAACTACCTGGCAGGTCAGCCATTTAACTGAAGATCATCAGACTATGGCATGGTATAAGTCTGTAGCATTTCTGGCCAAACATAGAGATAGTACATCCCAAGGCTGCAATCTCTTAACGCAGAAAACAAGGTGGAAAGACGACTCCTCTCAGCAAATGTCCCTGGTGTGCAGTTTGTTGTAGTAAGCAGCACTCAGCTGAAACAGTTCAGCTGACCTTGATGTGTGTAAAGACTACTAGGCTTCCATCTCATTGAGATGTAGGAGATAGATGTGTATGCGCTTTTCATCTGAAATGAACTAATTTAGCAATGAACTTGCACAATTTCACAGATTTCAGAAAGATTGCTTGCCATGACATATTTTCACTTCCTTTTTTCATCGGCTATGGGTTTGAGCTTGGGTTAAAGATGCTGGGATAAGGCCATTTGTACAAGTTGTGACAGGAAAGAGATTTTACACAATCCTACTTGTCATTGTCACTTCTGAAATTTTTTTTTTTTTTTGAAAAGTATAGCATCTTTTATTTAGAGTTAAACCTCCAAAATAGCTACACTAGGTAACTATTAAATATGAAAAACACCTGGTAGAAAAGCATACGTTGAAACATAGTGTTTAACAGAGCGTTGGTTTTCATACCACTGATGATTTCCTGAAGTGAGACTTTACTTTCCTGTCAAAGACAGCATCCCAAGACTGACACGTACACTTCTTACTCATTACTGAGTCAGCCCAGATCCTGGCATAGAAGTAGCTGTTTGTGTCTTAGTCCAGATTAGGATGCCACATGTGTGCAGGTCACTTTAGTGAGCCGACCTCTGCAAGTTGTCAGGTGAAGTTCCTCTCCCATGACAGCACAGAGAGGCCCATTGGAAGGTCAGGGGGAGGGCAGCTATGGAAAGAGCTAACGGGTCAGGCCTGGGCGTTTTACAGCTCTCTGTTAACAGGGACTGGATTGTGCTTAGACAGTTCAGCCCTCACACATTTACTACTGAGCTCTAATTACAGCAAGGAGAGGAGAGAACAGACGGAAACCTCTTTTTCTCCAGCTTCTATATAGTCTAGAATGGTCACTCATCAAGTTGAAGTGATCATAGTCAAGTTTTTCAATTGATGGGGATGCAGGGACTGATATCATTCTGCTAAAACTGAAACAGCATCTCTTGAAGTGCGTGCTCAGGGTCCAAAAGCACTAGACTGGCATGGTTCACTGGTTGAAAACATCAGAGTAGGATAATTAGCACCTTGTTTATCCTAATGCCAGTAAAGAGAGCAACAATGGGTAGATTTTCATTGTTGTTCAGGCAAACAGACCAAATGTTATTGTCTGCATTATTTGAAAGTTCACCTGACCTTAGTTGCCATTAAAGTTTTTACAAACAAAATCATTCTCACTTTGATTTCCTCTTTTGAAGTTGTTACTCTTGGCTTACTAGTCATGCATTTTGGTTAAATATTTACAAGAAGTTGCTAGGCATTCAGATGTTTTTTCTCACCAAACTGCTGTTCTACTTTTCAGGTCTTTAGACAGATCCTGAGTAATGAGAAGCTTGTGTTTAATTTGTGAACGTCCTCCAAATTAAATACCCTGACTCAGTTCAGCAATATGCAACACGGTCAATAATATGTCAGGGATATTTCTAGAGGTAATCTGTGATGAGAAAAAAAACTTTTTTGTCTCCATATTAGGATATTTGAGACATGTGTTATGTGTTGAAAATGTTTCATGTGAAGAACAGTTCAGATTTATAATGTAATTAAGTGTCATTTTACAATAAAACTTCTTTTATTGCCTGCATGCATATCCTCTTAGGTGTATGATGTATTCCATGGATCTTTCTCTTTTCTCCTCAGGATTCCAGCGGAGTGTTGCCATTGCAGATTCTAACTACAACTGGTTCTATGGTCCAGAGAGCCAGCTGGTGTTCCTGGACCGCTATGTCATGAGAAATGGCAGTGGGAACTGGCTTGCCAACATGATCCAAAAGAACCGTGTGGTGGACGGACCAGGACAAGCAGGGAAAGGCCAGAGATGGTGCACCCTTCACACAGAGTTCCTCTGGTAGGAGTTTACAAAATCACACCTTGTCATAGACAAGAGACTCATATCATATGAAAGTATTCATATTTATGGTAGTTATATTTGGCAGATGGACAAGTGACGCATCTATTAATGTGTTCATATTTATGGTAGTTATATTTGGCAGCTCGTTTGGTCCAAAGCAAAACAAACATAAAACACCAGTAGGCTAAAGCATATCTGTAAAACAATCATGTTCATCTGCTTATAGAAGTAGTTATTATAACAAAACCAATGTTTATGTTTTGCAGGTACGATCCAAGACTGACAGCCACCCCTCCGCCTGACTATGGAATGTCTCGGCTCCACTACTTTGAAGACTGGGGAGTAGTGACTTATGGAAGTGCCTTATCAGCCAAGCCCAACCACACCTTTCTCTCCTTCAAGTCAGGGAAGCTGGGAGGACGTGCTATCTATGACATTGTCCACAAGAACAAGTACAAAGAGTGGATTAAAGGCTGGCGTAACTTTAATGCCGGCCATGAGCACCCTGACCAGAACTCTTTCACTTTTGCTCCAAATGGAGTGCCCTTCATCACAGAGGCTCTCTACGGGCCAAAGTACACATTCCTCAACAATGTGGCCATGTTTTCCCCTGCCGTGTCAGAGAGCTGCTTTGCACCATGGGAAGGCCAGCTGACTGAGGCCTGCAACTCCAAGTGGCTGAAGTACAAGCATGGCCCAGCAGCCGACTGCCAGGGCCGAGTGGAAGCAGCCTTGGAGAGACAGGGGATGGTGTTTATCCGTGGGGAGGGCAAAGCAGCCTACAGCGAGGAGCTCAAGATCCAGAGTTTCCAGCGCAATCTCCTCCTGATCCACCCGCAGCTGCTCATTCTGGTGGATTCCATCAGTTTGGAGGACGACAGCCCGACAAGATCCGTCAGCAGCTTCTTTCATAACACAGACCAGGCGTTCAAAGACATCAAAATGGACGGCACTTACGGCGCCTACATCAAGCAAGATGAGAACGCCTACAAAATGTTTTGGATGGACGACACGGGCAATAGCGAAAGAGGAGTTCTGGGATACAGGGGCTACCCACGAGGATACCCTTACAATGGCTCCAACTATGTGAATGTGACCATGCCTCTGCGGGGTCCCCACAACAGAGTGGCTTACATCTTCTTTGGGCCAGGGGTGGAGGTGCAGACCTTCAACGTGCGCGGGGACGCCCAGCGGCTGGACATTTACCTGACAACTAAGGAGCACACCTACACTATCTACCTGCTCACTGGCGACAAGGCCACCAAGCCTCTTTTTGCCATGGTCCTCGCCGACGACAAGAAGATTGTATTTGAGAAGGCGGCAAGAGTGAGGGATAGTGAGCTGCAGGAGGTGGAGGAGTACGTCAACATGGTGGAGGACAACCTTCAGCACGTCAAGCCCGTCTTTCAGCACCTGGAGAGGCAGATACTGGCCCGGGTGCTCAACACAGACAATTTCCGCAAGACTGCCGAGCGCCTCCTCCAGTTCTCGGACAAGAAGAAGACGGAGGAAGCCGTCGAGAAAATGTTTGCTTTGACCAAGAAGCAGGGCAAAGGTAAGGCTGGTAAGAAAGGTAATCTTGGAGACCGCTTTTCTGACAGCCTACCGGACATATTTTCTCTCATAGAGGGCAGTGAAAAGAAGGAGAGACAGAGGACAATGAAGCGTGTGTACGAAGAGGTCCCAGAGGAAGGGGACGGCGACTCAAGGGCTTTTGTGGATTACTCTGATATCCGCAAAGGCAAGAAGGCCGGCTTTATAAAGGGCCGGAAATACAAGGAAGTTCATATGCTTGCGACAGCTCGGAGCGAAGACCTGTCCAACACCACCTCATACATACGGATCTTCCTCATTCTAAACATTGCCACTTTCATCCTGCTCCTGGCAGTGCTGTTGACACGCTTCCAGAGAGCCCAGAGTCTGCACACCCAGAGGTGTTTCTACTGTGTCCTACTCATTGACAGTTTCATTCTGCTTTGTTTGTACTCGTCATGCTCTCAGGCACAGTGCTGACATTCTCACACTGAGTCACCATGTTGTTAATTTAAACCACACTCAACTCCAAACCTCTGCGATTTTTACAGAGGGTGAATATGTGTTGCACACCCGACCTGAGCCAACCTAATGGGGGTGTTGAGGAAATGTTAATTCCAAATAGGAATTGATATATTACCATGTTTAGCAAGATCACCTTTGAGACTGTAAGCTTCTGTGGAGCTTTAGAATCAAGTTTGAATGAACTCTGACATGTAACAGACTTCCTGCCTCACGTCTCCTAGGCTAGCCACTAAAATGCAGAGATGTCATGTCATGGCCTGTGCAGAATGGTAAATGATACAGAATGGGATATTTCCTATGTTTCTCAAGAATATATAAAAGTGTATATATGTTAAAGCAAGATATATTTTTCAAGTCATTTTATACCCTTTGTAATTAAAGTACAGAA
The DNA here is from genome assembly GCA_027497455.2 of Sardinella longiceps. Lineage (NCBI taxonomy): Eukaryota > Metazoa > Chordata > Actinopteri > Clupeiformes > Clupeidae > Sardinella > Sardinella longiceps. The sequence continues at coordinate 3,811,713 of JAODXP020000025.1, forward strand.
ATCAGACATACTTGCATCTTATTGTGTGATCCTTATTTTTTTTTCTTTTCAGTGGTACCATAACCAACCACATTCATATAAGAAATCTAATCTGTAGCACTTATGTTTTGTAATGCACAATCTATGAACCCATTATCCAGGCAGATGTAGGCCTACAGTATTTCTGCACCACTCATAAGAGACATGATCAATAGGCCGACTATTCACAGGCACAGCCTTCACTAAAGGCCTTCTCAACAGCAGTCATAGTGTAGTGGTTAAGCAGTCTGACTTGTGGACTAGTAGTCTGGAAAGTGTGGGTTTGAATCCCGGCTCCCACCTTGGTGCCCTTGAGCAAGGCATTTAACCCTAAGTTGGTCTAGAGACTGGCCCTGAAGTTTTCAGTGGTTGACTGTGACAGAGTGCTGTCACTACTGTTGAGTATGCGCTTTGACAACCAACGAGCCAGGCTCTTTGGCATTACGGCCAAGTTGCACGTTTAGCACACCAGATACCCGGGTTTGAGACTGGGTGGTGTCACTGTTCTCTCCCCTTTCTGCATATGGTATCAGAAGTGGGATGGCTGAAGTGTGCCCATTGTGTGAGCCATAGCCTATGAGGGACCTCAAGGATAGGTTGACCCCGGTGTGAGGGACCCTACAGAGGGGTGAGGTACTAGCATGTGGGACACCCTGAATGGAAGAAGTACAGTGGATGCCAATGGGTGCACTTCCCAAATGGGGAAGGCAGTGTGACATCACTACGGCTTTCATGGTTGAAAATGCGCTCTGACTTCCATACCAATGAGTCTGGCTTTTTGGCGTTGTGGTCAAGTTGCACATTTAGCACCCCAGAGTCTTGGGTTCGAGACAAGGTGGGATCAAGGTGACCTTTTTAGCTGCAACACTGAAAATGCATTGGTATACAGCACAACTAGTTTTACACATACAGAGATACATTCACCATAAGTAATACATTGTATTAAATTAGCCTACAATTGTTTTTTTTTTTGGAAGTGTGAGGTTTAGGTTGCTCATAATGGTTTCTCAGGTTAAACAAATGTTAAGAATTAAGTTAGGAAACCAAAAACGGCCCACACATCAGAATAAACAATTTTGTTCCCATCATCAAGGCTTGCATGTCAAACTATGTCAGTAACAGTTCTATATCACAAATAGTTCAGTTGGCATGATCACAATGAAAGCTGGCTACATGTGCATTTTTATTTCCAAAAGGCAAACATAGAGGCCAGTGGTGAACAAAGACTTTCCACACTCACTGTAAATAGATAGGCAACTATCTATATGTCTCTGTAAGGAAAATAAGATCTCTGAAAATAAAAACTGTCATGAGGGTAAAAGTCTTGCCTATGCTGCCACCAAATGGAGATTCTACGACAGCACAGGCCATCAGTCATGCACTGCACCCCCATGAAATAATTTGACAGAGCTCTGTGTGGAGAAAGAAATCATAATTTCTATTGACCAGGGATGAAAGGAAGCCATTGCTCTCTGTGCACCACTAAAAATGTTTAAGGTTGTGGAATGCTGTGCCTAACCACATAGCCTCGGCATGTCAACATGCCAAGACAACTTAACTAGAGCTTTAGCTGCTTCCACACTGCCTGAACAGCAGTAAACATATTTGTCTACTCAACTCATGTCTTCAGGATGTCCACAAAACAACTTCCAGACAGCTAGTGGTTACAAAAGATTTGTATTTATTTTAATTGAAATTGAGGCACAAGTACTGTACATCCATGAAGACAA
>JAODXP020000025.1:3813560-3894888 GCA_027497455.2 Sardinella longiceps
AATCAAGTTTCAAGTTTCCCTTATTGTAATTTAATCAAGGTTTCAAGTTCCCCATTGTAATTTTCCACTGTAAGGCCATGCTTTGGTCAGACACCTTTTTGTTAGTCTTTTAGTTGTTCTGAGGACAGCTGTGTTTGATCAATCAACATGATTTGCAAAGTGTTTTACATACAAATGGTCTGGGTCTGGGGGGCTGGTAGAGTGTGACTTTAAAAGTTTGTGTGAGCTGTGGATCTGGGAGTCAGTCTGAGCAAGCGAGCTTAGCTGATCTCCCGGTGTGCACACTGTATTAAATGTTCTTTTACCGTGATCAGTTCGAACCGTCTCCATAATTATCAGGATATAAAAATTTATCCAACATTTGGCGACGAGGATGGGATCGGCTCTTGTTTTCTGTACTGCGGAGGAGAAGACGGCGTCGAGGAAGACTGATTTTTCCAGTTGCAGGAGAAGGCCAAAAGCGCGCATAAAATCAATCTAACGGCACCTGCACCTGACGACGTCGGATCCCCTGCAGAACAGACACAGACGCCGGAGCAGATGTGGAGAGGTCGACTGAATCTGGTAAGAACGCTGAATTTTCACATGTAACTCTTGTGCTATAATTCAAAAAAAGGCCTGTACCCTATTCTTAGAAGAATAGAGGAAGTTTTGGTAAAATCCTATCCCTCCGATAGATGCCTGTCTGATTGGTGTTTCCTCAGGCAGAGGTCCCGCATAAGTGTGTTTCCTTATGGCGGTTTAGGCTATTTCGCAAGTGGGCGTGATTAACAAGACACGCAAGTTTTTTTTGAAAAGTATTTTCATATGTCAAGGTGTAAACTAATAATGGACAGGTTAATTACTTGATTAATCTGATTCCTCGTCTTGAAATAGAATTTGCTTGAGGGAAAAATGTTGCTGGTTTTTGTTTGTTAACCTGTTTTAGAAATGAGTCTGGTTGCATAGTGGTGTTTCCCTGTGTAGCGGTTTGTCCCTATCCTTCTGATAGATGCCTGACTGAGGTGTTTCCTCAGGCAGAGGTTAAAGTTCCTGCATAGTGGTGTTTCCCTGTGTAGCGGTTTGTCCCTATCCTTCTGATAGATGCCTGACTGAGGTGTTTCCTCAGGCAGAGGTTAAAGTTCCTGCATAGTGGTGTTTCCCTGTGTAGTGGTTTGGTTGTACACGGTGTTTCCTGTACATGGGTCCTGCTGTAGGCGTCGGTTTATAGAAACTGGCAGAATACAGTGGATGCCTGCAATAATCTTGTTAATTAATAGTAGTTAACGCTTTATTGTGGTAGTCTGCGTGTGTGTTTCCTCGCGGAGGTTGGGTGCCTTTGTCGTTGAGTTTCCTTCATCGTGTGACCCAGGGCCTACTCTATAGAGAGTGGAAGTACGCGTATAATCAATAAGTCATTGTTTAATAAGTGCCACCAGCGTAATTGGTGAGTTATTTAAGAAAGCCAGCATAATTGGCTATGACCGAGATTATAACCAGTGTGGTTGTGCGTGCACGTGTGTGAGAGAGTTGTTTTTAAGTTTTAGTTGTCTCTTGCTGGGCTGAGCTAATGTCTGTGTGTGTTTGTGACCCAGCACTGAGAAGCTGCCTGTGTGTGTGTGAGGGGAAGGTGTTGAGCTGTCGATCTCACACTGTTCTGGTCATTGTGTGTCTGTGTCCTCAGCTTTGAGAAGCTGTGTGGGTGTGTGAAAAGCACTTTTACTGGGGATGTGTGAAGAGACAAAGGAGTGTCTCTTTGTGTGTGTTTGTTTGTCTCAAAGACGTCAAAAAGTTTTTACTGAGTTTGCCGCAATGCTCATATTCATTTTCTGGTGGAATATGCGTCAGGTAATTGATAATAAAAACATAAGGGGACCATGGAGTTATGAGAATAGTATAAGTACTGTGCATAGCAGTGGCAAATTATTAATAGCGGGAATGGATAGAGAGCCTATAGCTAACTCCTATAGGAGATTGACAGCATAGAATGTTTGGGAAATGCATGATGGTTACATAGGGTTATGTGTGTGTATGGATAAATGAAAGACTAAGTGTGAAGGACAAAATGGTCAGGGATATATTTTTCCTTGTAAAGAAAATTTGAGCATAGAAGGGCAAAGTTAAGTAGGGACAATGAATTTAAAGAATGTTGAGCATGTGGGGCAGGATTGAAGGCTATTGTTTTGTTTTTTATTTTATTTGAAAAAAAAAAAAAAAAAACTCCATGCAGAGAGAGAGAGAGAGAGCGAGAACATGGGCCAAATTGAGGATGAAAGCTTAAAAGACTGTCTCATGTTTCACTTCTCACAAGTCACTGTCCAACCCCCTGAGAACAATTGCCGCCAGACATCACATCCCCCAACAAAATACCATTGAGAGAAGCAAGCAGAGTCACACGTGTATTCCTCAGCATGTCAAGATCTGAATCAAAGAATATGCTGTGGAGTAAGAGACTAATCGATTGCAGTGATTTGGAGTACTGTTTTTCCTACACGAAAAATATAAACCTAAAAATACAATAAAATAGGACTGCAAATCAGCAGATGAACTCCACAGTGCATCAGCAGATGAGTTCCAGGACGCATCACAAGGTTGCCTGTTGAAATGCAGATGAAGAGGAGGGAGGAAGCATGGCTGGGTGCGAGCAACAGGGGGTGGAGATAAGTGAGGTGTCACAAGGTGAGAGGGACGGGCAAGGAGCACAGAAGAATATTTGCAGGGCTACAAGGACAATAACCGCTGGTGTGATTAAGAACAAAGGCCTCACAATGCGCCGGTGTTTACAGCATATCAAAGAAGCAATGTGAACTGTCCTCAGCATATCAAAGGAGTAATGCAAATCATCACCGCCCAAATGCAGGAACTTATCTCACCCTCAGCACATGTGACAACACAGCCCAAACTCATACTCTCAGTCTGCAAATGGAGTATTTTATTTTGGTTTTGTTTTTTATTCATTGTGGTTTTATTTTGATATCAGGCATGTTTTTTTAAAAAAAAAAAAAAAAAATCACAAGGAAAGTAGGGTGGTTTTGCCAGGGGAAAGCGAAGTTTTGCCAGGTGTAAAAGGGTTTTAACAGTACAAGGGTGTAGATCACATCGTTACAGACTGTGTCTGAGCCGTTAAAGGGCAGATATGAAAAGTGCATGAAATAATTTTCACTCTGATTCCATGTTTTTCCCCCAAAAGAATGGGTTGGTTCATACATTCATTAGTACATTGCATTGCCATTGGCACGGGGCTAGTAGATTATTGGTAGTAGCCTATTTTAGTACCAACCATTGACTGTACCAACCCAAAAGAATAGAACGCCTGGATGAAAAACTGTATTGCGACAAACTCTCTAAAAAACAATTCCGGAATATTTATTTGTTTATTAATCAATCCCAAAGTCGACTAAATTTAACAATGTTGGGGTAACTATGCCAACAGAAAAAAAAGAAATACTTGTGGAACAGCTGGCCGCAAGAATTTAGAAGTTGTTGCCCATGCTAATTCATTAGCATGTGAAGTGTGGGTTTTGCTTTTGTAACCCAGGTCAAAGGACTAACCATGCCGAGTTGTCTCCGCATGTGGTAAATGTGGTGTGAGAAAGTTTTCAGTGTGAATTTAGTGTATATGGTGGGAATGACTGAGATTGGAGTGTGAATGAATGGAACTGCTGCAAATAAATGAAATGAATGGCACTGCTGCAAAATTACATGTAACATCTACACTGAATTCAGAAGACACATAGTTTTGTTACATGGTTTTGTAAGGATAAAACCAACCTAACATACAGCTGCCTACTATACTGAGTGAGAAAGATGCAATGAAAGAACATGTAACAAAAGTTCTTTTGGACAGGGAAGGTTTTGACGCATCTCATTAACACATCTAAGGTTTAAAAGACTGAGCTCTAGTTATCACAGATGTGTAAAACCTACATATCGACTGACTGACATGACGTTTGACTGAATCTGAATTTAGTAGCATGAAATGTATTTTTACTGCATGAAATCTATAACAATAAGTAACTCTGATATGTTTTGAAATCATCCTACTAACAGCATGGAGTACAAATCACTTCCAAGTTTTTGTGTGTTGCATGTGACTGTTATATGTAATATTTATATGATACATGCATGAAATGACTTCCGCTACTCAACATTTCTGATGCATCTGCCTCTGTATAATGTCTGAGAGGGCCCGCTCAGGCGTTGTGTAGGGCAGAAAAGCATTTTGAAACCCGTTGTTTAGTTGAACTCATAAAATAACTATCCCATATAAACAAGTTTGTGACATAATTTGAGATGCAGGAGTAGCGTCCATGCATTTCATGTAGTGTTACATTCTAACTACTGGTAATAAAGACCTAACAATTTGGGGTGCAGGAGTAGCGCCCATGCACTTCAAGTAGTGTTACATTCTACGTGCTGATAATGGAGATGTTATTATGTGAACAAATAACTTTACTGATAGTAAGTTAATTATTCACAAGGGGGGTATCAGTATCAGTAAATAAATTGCGTATTGGTTATGCGTATTTTGGTGCGCGTATTGGTTAATTGGGGTATCAGTGAATAAAATGCGTATTTTGGTATGTGTATTGGTTAATTTGAAACAAGAATTATAACAAATGTGGCATCAGAAAATAATGAATAAAAAAGAAATTTGGTAAAGAAAACAAATTTGACACAAAAGTAATATCAGAATGAAAGTTGGCAAGAAAAGAAATAATCAATTCTGATTCAGGCAGACAAATTTATCACAAATTGGCACACAGAAATGTAAAGAGAAACAAAGTTTTTTAAAGCAAGATATGTTGGTAAATGACATTACACAGAAACAATGATTAAAAGATTGTGTTTCCCATTGTGTAATGTAGATTGTGTTGTGCAAATGCAATGATTTCAGCCAAGCCAATGATCAAAGCCGTTGATCGAACAAATTATCACTCATGGTCTCATCATAGTGCAAATACTCTCCATTATCAGTCTAAATTAACAAAATGTAACAATGTGACCATAAGTTGTATTCGAAGAATTGATACTGCTCTGTTTTTTCCTGTCTTTCACAGGTAATAATGCAAATTTACCAAATAAACCAACTTGATGGCCCATTGAAACGTCATATGGAGAAAGATGACGGCACTAAAGGAGTATGAAACGAGTGGAGGAATGGAGAAATGGAGGCCATAGGAGAAGGAGGCCATGCCATGGAATTGAAGAAGGACAGTCAACATCCACAACCCATCTCAACACCCGAGATGAAAGGAAAGATGCGCAAAACTGCGTGAAGAAATCTGACATCTGGATATGAGGAGGGGAAGATGCGCAAAACTGCGTGAAGACATCTGACATCTGGATACGAAGTTCCATGAAAAGACATTTTGATGCAATTGTTGCATTGAAGACAAGATTTAAAAACAATGACAATCCACGCTACATTAATGGTTACAAGATTTAGACACAATGACTATCCACGCAAAATGGTTTAGTTCCTTTTTAACAGTGAATTCCAGGACAATTGTTTTTGGTGGACCAGAGGTGACACAAGAAATGTCTTACCAAATAAAGAGAAAATTCTCAAGCACATATATTTCACCACAACCAATTGTACTAACAGGTTTCTGTATTATCCATAAGGTTTTAACAATTGTAATGCTATTTTCAGAAGAGAGTTGTTGTACATTTCCTCATTGAAATTAATTTGTCTGACTATATGAAAACATTAAGTTTTCAGAGGAGGGAATGTTGTATGAAAAATCAAGTTTCAAGTTTCCCTTATTGTAATTTAATCAAGGTTTCAAGTTCCCCATTGTAATTTTCCACTGTAAGGCCATGCTTTGGTCAGACACCTTTTTGTTAGTCTTTTAGTTGTTCTGAGGACAGCTGTGTTTGATCAATCAACATGATTTGCAAAGTGTTTTACATACAAATGGTCTGGGTCTGGGGGGCTGGTAGAGTGTGACTTTAAAAGTTTGTGTGAGCTGTGGATCTGGGAGTCAGTCTGAGCAAGCGAGCTTAGCTGATCTCCCGGTGTGCACACTGTATTAAATGTTCTTTTACCGTGATCAGTTCGAACCGTCTCCATAATTATCAGGATATAAAAATTTATCCAACAACAAAGTTGTAATAAAAGGTAACCTACATACAATCAAATATATATGAACAAAGAGGTTATGGTATTTGTTAGCACATTGCAAACAGGTGTTCATTACAAAAGGGCAAAGTGAATGTTCGATAGCTGTTTAATAGTTCAATCAAATCTTTCAAAAAAATAAGAAATAAAAAAACTAGAAAAGCGCTCAGAGAGCACAGACCTCGGCCAAGACAATGTGGTCACTGATGACACTGAGACAAACAGACACACACACACCGGCGAAAACATAACCTCCTTGGCGGAGGTAATAAGGGTTTCCTTTGTAGAAATGTACATTTGTGAATAAAGAGTTTGGCTAGAAAAAGCAACTAAATTACAAAGTGTCTTTTTGTAACATCAGGGTCTTTCGGGGCTCCAAGATACATTAATTTCATTGTTAAACTAAAATCTTTTGATGTAGTCAGAAAAATCTATCCAAAAGACCTTTGTGAAAGCACATTCCCAGAATAGATGATCCAATGTCTCAGGGGAAGAATTACAAAACGAACGATCAGAAGAAAAATTGCGGAAAAATTTAGATAATAGGTAGTTACAGGGGTAACATTTATGAATCATTTTAAGAGATATTTCAGCACCTTTATTAGTATATATTGTTAAAATTTATTTTGGGGTACTGTAGAAATACTTGAGCTGAGAAGATATAATTTGCTTATTAGTAAATTCATTGTTGTTTACAAAGAGCAGTTACCTATAGAGAGATGAAGGATTCAAATAAGGTGAAGACTGAGAGAAGGTCCTTAGGGCAGGAGTGAAGTAACATCCTGATACCAGATGGAATAGGCCTAGTATCAAAGATTATAGCATATTCTCTAGGTGGCACTGGAAAAGATTGTAGTTATGAACACAACAGTCTGGAGTTCAGTACTGCCAGTTAGGAATTGACTGTAACTCAACTCATTTTCTTCACTATTTTCTTTCCCCTATGGGCTTATTTCACACCTCAACATTCTATTCTAAAACCATTCTGTGGTATTAAACTGAACATTCTATCATTGAAATGCATTGAATTTTTCCCTTTTTATGACTTGGAAAAAAATGGGTAATAACATTTAAAACATGTCTAAATTCACTATCTTAACATAATGCGCTTGGGAAGTCCCGAATAGATAGGAGCTTTTAGAATATTCATAGCCTGACATAGCCCGCCCATAATACAAAAGTTCATCCGTATCTATGGTCTGGGGACGGTCTTCTGGGGCAGGTTTACATCAGTAGAGAGACTACCGGCCAATAAGCGAGGCTGATTAGATGAGCTGTCCAATAGTTTCAAACCAGAACTAAATCACTTCCCATTTGGCCTTGGAAAGCGAGAGTAGATGAGCTTATGCCTACTTCTGTCCAAAGCACTTACCCACAAACCACAGTTATAGCCTACTAGACTGTACAGAGATACGTGCAGAGACCTAGCTCCAAAGTGCTCAACTCTTGAGATATTCTCTCACTACAAGGGCAAACCAACTTTCAAGGGCTTGATTGGAATTGCACCATCTGGTGAGGTGACATGTGTCAGTGACCTGTACACAGGCTCAATATCTGACAAAGAGATAACAAAAACTTATTAAACTTACTATACTTGAGGAGGGTGATGCCGTCATGGCAGATAAAGTCTTTCTTATTAAGTACCTGCTTTTTGAGGTTAATGTCTCCCTTGTGATACCACCTTTCTTAGGCCCAAGTGGACATTTTACTACAGAGGAAGTCAGACATACCCAAATGATAGCCAGACTTCATGTTGATCATGCCATCAGGAGGATTAAAGAGTACCACATTTTTGATGGAGTCATACCCATGACTCTAGTGGGCTCTGTTAATCAGTTGTGGACAGTCTGTGCATTACTACAAGTACACAGATTTGTACCCATCTACTTTTTCATCAATCAAAGAAAAGGTGTGGATATTTTGGAAAATAAAATGTAGGAACATTTCTCATGATGCTAATAATTTTATATCCATATTGGCAGGTTAAATTTAAGCTGTGAGAGGCCAGGGTGCATGTGAGTGTGGCAAAGGCAAAGGGGAAAAAATCAAACTGAATTTTAGGGGAAAAAAATATAAAACAGATTTCATAGGGTCCATCAGGTTCAGCGGCCGTCTCAGCAACTGATGCCCCTGCCACATAAACCTGATGCAACAATCTGAAGATCGAGCAAACGTGTCACTTCCACCGCAAGCTGCTGAACATATAGTTACCTTTGAGCCGGAGGAACTTGACGAGCTGCCAGACCCTCTCTGTGCTTCTCCCCTCACACCTGGATTTGGACCTTCTGTCCCACTGAAGCTCATAGCATCAACGAGATGAACATCAATGATCACTGCTTTCCGTGTGCCAGTATACTGAGTGGGCGAGGGCTGCTAGAAGATGGGAATGCGCTTGAGGGTTAGTCAGACATCTGACTATATAAGAATAGACATCTGACTATATAAGAATATTTTCACTATCACACTAGCCTATATCTTTTTTGAAGATATGATGATTCAATCTACTTTAGAAACTTTTCCATCTTCAAAGTCATCCGTGGAGCGTTTTTATTGGCATGTTTTCATTGACATGTTCTGAACTTTCCTAGTCAGTGAGGAACCCTTTTATGTGCAGCTTAAAACCTGAGATCAGTTCACATTATAGAACACGTAAGGTCATGTTTCAACAGAAAGGAGAGTTGATTTGCCATATCAGTGAACCAGTATGGACAGAGAACGTCGCTGAACATACAGTAGGCTTTACAGTACAAACCAAAAATTTGGACACACCTCCTTGTTTGACGTTTCCTTTATCTTTATGACTATTTACATTGTAGATTCTCACTGAAGGCATCAAAACTATGAATGAACACATGGACTTCATAAAAAAGTGTGAAATAACTGAAATTATATTCAAGTTTCTTCAAAGTATCTACCCTTTGAGAAGGGTGGGACATGCTTGACTGTCACACCTTGCCATGTTGTATCACAACCTGAGGGTGTGCTTTTAGAAAAAATATGGAATACTATGGTGAAATTAGTTTCCCTTTCATGTTTCAGACCGATAAATTCTAGTTGCCTATATAATTATAAATATTATAATCAATTGGAAATGTACTTAATTTCCTTATTCCACGACATAGACATCTCATAATTCAATAACCTTTTCCAAAATCTTTACTGAGGTGTCCTGTTTGGTATGAATGTAGTAATATTTACATTTCTCTAGAAATTTCACACACTTCACAGCAAAAACTACGCTCTCTCAAAAGTTTGTCCGTTTTTCGTCACGTCCATAACGCAAATTGAAAGGCTCATATTCTTATGATGCAAATCATGATATTAATTTTTTCTGTTTGCCTGTATTCAGCCATGGAGTTTGCAGAAGAATATGAAAAAAAATTGTGAAATACTGCTAGGTTTGCGGAGGTTATGTGGCCTTTTGTTCATCAATAATGCACGAAAATGTCACGTCCGTAACGCTGGAATTGCCCATATATATATTATTTAGGCATACCAAATCCCGCAAAAAAAAAAAAAAATTAATATATAAGGAACCTGCGCGCGCGTGTGTGTGTGCGTGTGCTCGCGAGCGTGTGTCTGTGTGTTCATAGAATACTTCGTGTCGTGCGTCATCCCAGCCACAAGAGGTCAGTGGTTTCTTTTTAAGCATGGTCTTGACACTGCCATTCCATTCTATGGCTCTGTTAAGTTCTCTGGCTTCAGTCAGTCAGTTAGTTCATTATGGGGTCTCGAGTGGGACGCATGCTAAGAAATTTTAATTTAGAAAGTCGTGCTCACCGTGAAATTGGGAAGGAAAAACCAATACCTGCCCCACGACACCCAGCACCAGTGAATACGCCTGAAACCGCTGAAGGTATGTTTCATGGTCTTAACGTAGCACACATGGCTGCTTAAGTAACGTTAAGGTTAACCTTAAATTCACTGAAGTTAGACAACAGTCGCATCGATACGATTTGCTGTGTTTTTAGAAATAAAATAAGGGAGACGTCCTCGCATTGCTCTGCTAACTGTTCTTTTCTTCTCTGGTCAGTATAATATATAAGATAAACTAATGTTACAAATGCACTCGGTCAGTGGTTTTGCTCAAGGTGCGCAGCAAGGTTAGCAGTTGAGCGGAGTTCATCCGGTCTCTTTGGGGCTTTTGTAACGTTACACTCGTTTCCCCCTCTCTTTTTACGATGAGATTTTTGTTTGCCATCTTGTTAATTACATTGTCCGAATGTGTTTGGTTTTAGAAATCACTCAGGAAATCCATAAGAAAAACGACCCATTGTTGACATTACTGAAGACTGTCTATGTAGAATCAAAAGATCCAGCACCTCAGGTATGTTTTCTCCAAAGCCATGGTTCGTGAACAATGCATACTGTGTATTGGCTTGCATCACTCAGACCTTGAGCTTGCTCTGTGTTACGAGGTCAAACCATGATCTGAGCAAGGCGGTGGCAGGTACACACTGATGTTGAGAAGGGTAACGTTAGGAATAAATGATGGCAGCTGGTTTGATGAAGTTGTGCCAATGTAATATGTGATTGACATTGTTCCACACTATCTCGTCTTTTTTGGATCATGGTTTGTTTAACTTGCAAATACAGTAAGGAATGTTAATGTAATGCTGTAAAGGTTTTCTTATGTTTTGTGTTAGTTTCCTTCCCTGCTAACATAAGTGCATATCTTGGATAGTCACTCACTAATATTGTTTGACTATTCAAATTAGGCTAATCTACCAAATCAAAAAGGAAACGGTGGAGAATGGTTGTGTGTTGCTGTAACGTTAACCCTGTGAATACTTTTAAAACTACTTCCATGTTGCCTTACAGAGTGAGCCATCCCAGTCAACCCCAGAAGAAGCAAAAGATGAACGCAGGCCGTTAAAGTATAGCTTACCAGGTGACCCCTATGGTATCTGCGAGATTACAGATGTCCCCAAAGGAAAAATCTCCATTGTTGAGGCTCTCAATGCACTCAGTAAGCATAAACGAGAACCTCAGACATGGACTCCAGAAAAAGTGGCCCAGGAATACTCCTTAGACTTGAAAGATACTCAAGGGCTTTTGACCTTTTTCATCCCCTTTGAAGTGAAAATACTCAAAAAGGACCCCAAGCCTCCCCAACAGATAAAGGACACTTAGGGTCAAGGAACACCTTCTGTCGTCAGATACAAACCTGTGTCAAGGGTGTATTTGTGTCATTTGTGTGTGCATGACTATTACATGTTTATTTTAATATTCTGTGAATATTGAAGTACTGTACATCTTTTTTTTCAGGCCAAAGTGGACAACAATTATTTATTGGCATACTGAGTGTTAATAATGTCTACTGTATGTTGTAGGGAATGTAGTAGGGGAAATAATCATTTTTACATAGTAATTTGAATGTTAAGTCAAGACGCACAATATTTTGGCTCTGAACCATGATGACCTGTATTAAGTTATGATTCACATCCTAACCTAACCTACAGGTATTCTTTCAGTAAAATTGTAATTGAAATGGCTGTGTTGGCCTTAGTCTCTGAATGGGGATAAAAGTAAAGCTGAAACAGAAATGCCACCTTGGCTCCACCACCACCACCACCACGCCCTTTCCCCACATATACATAGCACACTATCCCATCTCCCCTGTCACCCCCCACTCCCTCACCATGACTTTCCATTTATCCTTGTTGAGTAGAACACACAAGTCCCTGCTCCTTTGGGCCACACCAAATGTATGACTTAAGCGCAGATCATACATCATCAAAGGAACTGATTAACTGGTTCTATTTGGCAGAAATCAGATAGCAAGTCTCATCTACTTATCAAATATCCATGCTGCATCGGTTGTAACCAGTTCCTTTGATGTAGATTCTAATTGACATGGCTTATACCCGACAATGTTTCTGCTTTCATTGTGTTTCCTGTGTAGCCCAGCCTTTGATGCTAGTGTAAGCCGGTGCACAAGGGTGAGCCAAATCACAGGTCAATGTCTGCTGTTCCTTCAGCAGCACCAAAAGAACAAGCTTATGTGCTTCACAAGCCTTTTGGGTCCCTTGAGCTTTTTGCCTTGCAGATGTTAGGAGCCAGTCCAGAGATGGATATGCTCATGGTCACAACTGTGCTTTCCTTATAGATGCTAGCATGCCATATTACTGTATATTGTATTGCACAAAATCACCATACAGTATTTCAAGAATTTGAATTACTTCTATGTCTAGTTAAGGTTCTACTCTGACCAATATCTTAGGATTCACCATTGGTGTCTAATCTCAACACTCAATGTGTTTAAGGCGGGCTTTGCCGAAAACAATGGCCTTGTGAATTGGTGTTTACATCTTTGTTCCTCTGGTCATAGCCTATCCTATTGCGTGCAGAAGTAGTTTGAAAGATAACTGCCTTGTTCTGGTCTATCTATCGATTCCAGACTATACATTTTAATGTTATAGGATGGCTTGCTAGGTTACTTAATTGCCGCATTTGTGACTAAATGATGCAGTAAAGAACAGTGACCAGCTAGGGTAAGTTGGCAGAGAGGATGTTGTGAACCTCACAGTAGAGGTTTTGCTTTTTGCAAAAAATGACTCCGACCTCCTCTATCCTATCCTACTATCCTATTTAAGTTCTGACTGCTTCATTGAGGGCTTATGGACAAGTCTCCCTCACTGACATCCTATTTCCTTGTTTGTCTTGTGTTGGGCTGTTTTGCAAGCTAAAATGGAAAGGATTAAAGGGCTCTGGTGAGATTGCACCATCATTGACTCATTTCTGACAACCGAGATTACCAATGGCATGCGTAGTGTATCTAAACCCTGGCATGAAATAAATGTTCACAAACTTTTACTTCAAAATTAACGTTAGGCTCATTTAAGTGTTGGTTGTAATTTTATGCATAGGTTTGATCATCAAATCAAGGCATCAAAACATAGCCTGTTACCAATAATTACATTTTAACCAGAATAATGGTTCAATCTTATGTCGTTTTTTTTTCCTCCTCGCAAACATCTATGCTAGGCTTTTTTGTTAATTGGTCCTGTGGCAACAATTTTATGATGACCTCCTAATCATCTAAGTCCGTGGTTCTCAAACTTTTTACTGTCGAGTACCACCCCCACCCCCCATATGTGAACACATACATACAATTTAATAGCAAAAGGAGGTATTAGGGATACTATATTATTTTATATTATTTTTTTGACAACCACTGATCTAAGTCATTTTCTTCCATGATCATAATAATGATTTGTCGTTATTTATATTTCTGAGCATCATCTGTGTTTCGTTGAATAAAAAGGAAAATATTTTCACTGAAAAATGTAACACTATATTTTATTTCGGTTACCAAGTGTATCATTTTAATTTCGTGGACTGCCAAGGCAGTAGAAGAGGTCAAACTTGATAACGGGCGATGGGAGATGGAGGCCAACCCATTCAACAACATGATTGGTTAAAGAAATGTCAGTCAAGACGAGGTCTCGTGAACGCTCGTGATATAATAGGCGTTGACGCAATCATTCATTGAGGTAGGAAGAAACTTGTGAGGATAGAAGCTGTTTGGTGAAGAGAGTAAACAGTGATTTTTCATTGAGCGTAAAAAACGTGTGTTCAACGCGAACGTGGGCAACTATGAATTTCATTCAGTTGCGTCCTTTAGAAACACTCAACAGTTACAGTAACGTTATCTGTTGATACAAGTTTTAGAACATCAAAACCTTTTTTGTAGCCCGAATCTGTGTTTCTTTTGTCGCCGAGGACTTCCTCTTGGTAGACCGCGTTTAGGATATAACGTTAACGTTAAACCGGGCCATCATTAATCTTTAAGAAATGGATGGCATCTTTTCAACCAGATGTAATATCAAAGTCCATCTTCACTTAACGAGATGTTTTATTGTGAGTCCAACCTTACTGGATAATCGTTACAACTATTGATGTGGGCATCCTCAATTGATCAACACCGACATTTTCCTGCAATGCTGGCAGTGAAAAAGGTAAGCTACGTTTCGTCATTAATGTTTTTATTCATAAGATTTGTTTTCACTTTAACGTTAGTAGTAATACCATTGATAACGTTACCATGAACCGTAACGTTAAGTAATGTTTTGAAGATGTTGATGGAGCGTTACATGGTTGGAGCATCTGTCTCCAATGCTTAAAAATGTTCATGTTGCCATTAACGTTACCAATAAAGCATACTGAAGCATTAGCTTGATGTTCAATTTAGTAGGTAACGTGAAATGTTCAATTAAACGACCATGGGAGAAGTTTTAGGTACTGCATGATCTATTGTTAACGTTAACGTTACCCGGTTTACGTTTTCTTTAAAGCAGTCATGGCAAAATTGCTGGTTCACAGACAAACGTTCCAAGGAACAACTTATTTATGTTAAATAGCTAAACCATTAAATCTACCTAAATCATCGACATATTGATGTTTTTAAGAAGATAAATTCACCATATTTTCTGTTCGGTTATTGCTGTCATGTGCGGTCACATTCTTTACAATGAAGTGGCAATTATTGTGTTAATCTTCCTAAAATAATTGTCGCAGTGGGATGATGTTGTTATGCTTTCAGTGGGTGGTTTGACCCATACTGTCAGTTTATGGCAGATTAGCATGAAATGCATTAACTGACTAATTTTAGTCTTTAATGGACGCTGTGGGCAATATATTCAGTGCTACTGTAAATCAAATCTTAATGCCTAGGTCTTGTTTATAGGTTCAACAGGCACTCTACGTGCCATCAGGTCCATTTTCCTACTCACTAGTGCATTAAAGGCATACATAACCTTGGCTCAGTTTTTTTTTTTTTTTTTTTATGCAGGATGCTTAGGCTATTTCTTTCAATATGAATTTGGAAATATGAATGTCAATATAAATACAAGTTGAGTTGAGTAGAGCACAGTTAGCATGTTGTGGTGTAAGGAAGTTTAGGTTTATTCCAGAGCCATATTCCAGAGTCTATGGCTCTGGTTTATTCCATTTACCCTTAATGTTACCCTTTGGACAGAGTGAAGGAGAGTAGCCTCCTCCCCTGTCTTCCTGACTAATTCTGGCATAGCTTTTGTTTTGTTTTTTGTTTCAATGTCTTTAAATGTAATTTTAAAATCTACTTTGACCACCTTTAGGAGACCTATCACTCAATGCAGTGCTGATGCATTTTCTAATTCCTACAGTTCCAGACTTCATGAAAAAGCTACCTTACTTTGTTAGAGTTGCCTTGGGCTACCCTTTAACCATGTAGCAACCCATGTAGCAACAACAAAAATGTACTTCATTTCAACTAAACATGACCCTCTGTCAGAGGCTAGAGGAACACGTGTGTTTCCATGATAATTTCCCTATCAGATTTAGGTGTTGGACATCTGCTCCACTGCAGGCGTCAAATAATAGGCTATGCTTTGTTTGGACAAGCGATAAGATTTTTATTGCTGTGTCAGATGTCCCCACATGAACATTTGCTTACTCCCATCATGCTTTCCAGAAATTGCCCATTATGCTATTATAAGCTTGATGTTGAACGTATATGTTTGTGTTCGGCAGTGGCTTAATGTGGCAATGGACTGAAAAGGGAAGTAGTCTTGTAGGCTAGTGCTTATTAGGGCCACCCAGCACCCATTCAATGCTTCATTCTCATTGTTTAGAAAAGTCAGTCTAGGCGCCTCGCAGACTTCCAGTGGGGCCAGCAGACACATGTTTTGTGTTTACACAAACTACTCCATTGCTTAGGTTGGGAGAAGTAAGATCCCTAAGCACATCTGTGGGACAACACTGATTGAGCAGAGAGACAGGGATGAGTAGTGACCGGCTTTTATGTTATGATGTTGGATACAAATATTTTCTCAAATAAACAGCCTAGTCCCCAGCAGCACTAGCCTTAGCCTATGTGTGACTAAGATGGTAGGAAGGAAATGTGTATGAATTATTGGTAAAATTGGAAGTTGATTGAGAAAGATTGATTCAAAACTGACACAGACCTTAAATATGTTGTGCCACTATATCACACCCACAAAAGAAAGGAGGTGCACATAAAGACCATATCATCACCCCAAAATCAAAGGGCCATATCCTACAAAATGCCAGACTGGCAAATGTTAACAGTTTGGTTGGGTCAAATCAGAGTGTTTTGCAGAGTGTTGACAAGCAAAAGGTTGTCTTATTTCAGATTGTGTTTACTAAATATTTCCTCTGTCTGTCTGACCCCTTCCCAGCTTCCTGCCACAGGATCCAGTCCCAGCGTTGGGATGCCACTACTGAAGCCACTGCCTGGGATAGAGGACTAGTAGTCGCCATGCCTTGTCACAGGTTGACTGTTTGTGGGGAAGAATGGTGTACGCCACTGACATTACCATTGCTCGCGCTGTGGAGGTCAACACAACCGCTCCCAGCCCGGTTAGTTTTGGGGCGCTGAACTCAAGCCAGCACCCTGAAGCTGGCCAGAGGATGGAACGAGCCTCTGCCGAGAACAGCTCTGTGGGCTATAGGACATTTTCAGAACCAGTGAGTCTAGCGCCACTGGACAATGACCCAGGCCTCAGCCTACCACTGCAGATCTTTTTCTGCATTATTATCATTGCAATCCTGTTAGTGGCCTTCCTTGGGAATGTGGTGGTGTGTTTAATGGTTTACCAGCGTGCTGCCATGCGCTCTGCCATCAACATCCTGTTGGCTAGCCTAGCGTTTGCAGACATGATGCTGGCAGTCCTCAACATGCCTTTTGCCCTGGTGACCGCTGTAACCACCAACTGGATCTTCGGGGACATCTTCTGCAGGGTGTCGGCCATGTTCTTCTGGCTCTTTGTCATTGAAGGGGTGGCCATCCTGCTCATAATCAGCGTGGATCGTTTCCTCATCATCGTCCAGAAACAAGACAAGCTAAGTCCGCGCCGAGCCAAAGTTCTCATCGGAATATCATGGGCCCTGTCTTTCTGCTTCTCCTTCCCGCTAGCTATCGGTCAGCCATCTCTCCAGATCCCCCCCAGAGCACCACAGTGTGTGTTTGGCTACACCAGTGAAGCTGGCTATCACGCCTATGTAGTGCTCATCATGCTAGTCTTCTTCTTTGTCCCATTCATGGTCATGCTGTACACCTTTATGGGAATCCTCAACACCATCCGCCATAACACTATCCGCATCCACAGTCATCCTGACAGCATCAGCCTGAGCCAGGCCAGCAAGCTGGGCCTGATGAGCCTGCAGAGACCCTTCCAGATGAACATAGACATGAGCTTTAAGACGCGTGCCTTCACCACCATCCTCATCCTCTTCTCCATCTTCACCGTGTGCTGGGCCCCGTTCACCACCTACAGTCTGATCTCCACCTTCAGCAGTGGCTTCTACCACAAGAGCAGCTTCTTCGAGATCAGCACCTGGCTCCTCTGGCTGTGCTACCTCAAGTCCGCTCTCAACCCCCTCATCTACTACTGGAGAATCAAGAAGTTCCGGGACGCCTGCCTCGATTTGATGCCCAAGTACTTTAAGTTTCTCCCCCAGCTGCCAGGCCATACCAAGAGGCGAATCCGTCCCAGTGCTGTCTATGTATGTGGGGAGCATCGTTCTGTGGTATAGCAATAGACTTGAAACCCAGCTGAAGTTTTCCTTTTCTTTTTAAGACATATCTGACTAATTCTAGTAAGCTGTGATTTGGTTTTTCTTTTCTTAAGGATGTGTCTTTGCTCTGTGGAAATCAGTTTACAAAGCTTGTAAATGACGTGCTTATAATAATGGTAGACAACCTGCAAAGCATTTGTTGCCATTGATATGTCTTAGAATGTTTGGTTTAGTGAACACCAGTGAGGATGCTGCTATCTGGTGGAAATGTGCAATTCCAGTGTACTGTATAATTATATTGAATGTAATAAAATGTGGATATTTGTTACATTGTTAACATTGTTTAAAGTGTCTTTAATTTTTTTTTTCTTATACTAAATCCAGTCTACTTTTCCAGACTGATAAACTTGATTGTTGAGGCTGTGAACATAAATCACAAGTGAAGAGTTTAGAAAATGGAAAAGAGCTTTTCCAAAAGTAACCTGCACGCTCCTTAAACACACTGTTTTACATACTGTATATGAATCCTTGCATCTGTTGAAGAGGACAGGTGTCCTGCATCACACACACTTATGTCTGCTTATGTAGACTATTATAGTAGAATGATGTTGAGTAATATGGAAATTGTAGCTGAGGGACATCTTTTGTTCACAGTGGCAAAATAAATGATGATCTCTGAGGATTTGCCGCCTCCTATTCCTCAGAGGATTTGCACAGGAAGACTTTATATGTTGTGTATTTGTGACTGTTTTGAACCAATGATGCTCCAATGAAATCATGTCAGAAAAACTCTTACTTTCAGATGCCTGTGAAGTCTCTGACTGTGCTCTGCAGGTTTGAAACAGTTTTGTATGGTCTAAATATCCTTGCTCCTTATCCATGACTTTTTAAAGCCAGACAAATTTCACCTGCAGAGTTATGCTTCTATAATATCTATTTGTCAGTTGAGTTAAAATATACCACTCTATTTGAATGCTTGAATGTTTAATACGTATTTTCTGGATTAAACTTTCTTTGGAATTTAAACAGTGTTATTCATTATGTTGTAAGTGTCAACTCAAAATGTCCTTGATTCGCACATGCGGCTTTGTAATGGAGGTTTGGGTGGAATGGAAGGCCAAAAGAGAGGGTTGGGGCTGCACAAAGAGTCAGGTCACCAGAGGACAACAAACCCAGGAAAGGTTAGGTGGGTTTTTAGGGAGGGAGGCTATTGGGGTAGAGCTCTCCCCACTGGCCCTTTTGTTGTCTAGCCAGTTTCATTTAGATGAGGATTATTCAAATGCAGCCAGCACTGCCATGAGCTTATTTCTCTCAGCTTTGTAAATACAAAGGATGATTTTCTTAATCAGTGTCCTCGGTGGAATTCATTATTCTGCCAGTAGTGTCTAATGAGTACGTTGAGCGCTTTGAAGCTCACCTTAATCATAGCTCTGGGTGCCATTACTAAGCAACAGGAACTTGGGGCTGTCTCAAGAGATGCTGTGGAGACGTCAGGCTTTTTGCTCGGGGAAAGGTACCTTGTTCTGAAGAAATGTCATTCTTGTATGGACACTATACACAAGTAACAATTAGGCTGTCCATGAGACGGCTTTATGTCTGGAAAAATACTGTTATGTAGAAAAGGTTCACTCTAGGATGAGCAATAATTGTGTCCAATTTAGTCCATGCTCTATATTGTAGAGAATGGTTTCTTGCCATTGAGTAAAAAAAAAAAAAAGCCTTTACAGCCCTGTAGAATTAAACTCCCTGATGTCTTCCTTTTCCATATGTGATCATGTTGACTGGGTCACCTAGGAACCTTGTGATGCGTGTTGTCTAGTAACAAACTGCTTTAGTCGTATGATATGGCTGTTTTGAATATAATTCAACACAGGTATATAACCTATAACCTAATTCTAGGTCACAAATATTGGTCATTAGTAGGTGCTGTGAGTTATCATTGACGTTAATAGCACACATGGGACACGATAAACCTTAATGTAATTCAATGTTGCCCACAAACAAACATGATTTATGCCTTTTTGTCACAGTAATGGAGCTGTTCCTCAACTAGACATGAAAAAAAAAATCACTGACGAGGGAAATATTTTTTAATACTGTATTTTGTGATTCCATAATTCTTAGTATACTTGATGAAAACATGAACACTGAGAGAGACCATGCAAAGACTGGCATGTAAGTTGTTGACATCCCTACATCACGACATACTTTTAACAGTCCACTGCTTATATCATGTAGCCTTATGCATGTTGCTGATCATTAGTTAATATTGGATATGGCAATCCTGAGCAATACTCTGTAGGTATCTTTCTAGACCTTCTCTCTTGCAGAGGTGAGGAATAGCTTAATAAAGCAGACTGAAGGAGTGCAGAGAAGATGATCTTTTATTAAACCCAATGAATACTTATTCTCCCAAATGAGCCCATAAAAAGTAATCACCCACATGGTCTAAACCTTGAGATAACCTCAAACATTAATTCCTTTACCGGAGAAGTTTTCACTGACAGTGACTCAGAAGAAGACGTGGTCAGAATAGACCTAAAAAACTGTTTGGTCTGTCAGGGTTAACTGGAATTGCCTGATGGTTCCCCCAATAATGCAGTCCAAATCAACTGTTAGTGTTATTTTAGACACCATACTGAGAAGAAAAGGGGATCCGAATTCTCACCTTGAAAATGTGCCTTGTGCTTGAGATAGCTCTCCCTTGTTTCCATGGCAATAAGTGGGAGCACACGTCCCCACACAGAGTCAAATGTGTGTGTGCCGCACGTGTCTTGCATCTGACAGCAGAGGCTTGGAAGCAGCAGCAGCAGCTGTCAAAAACCACACCAGACCAACCAGCAAGTATTTAACAGGAAAGCTTTTGGATGAAAGTGATAAGATAATAGCATGTTATACCTTTTCTAAACAAGTTCTGTATTCATACAGTAAGCAGAGGAGGAAAATGTGTCCATTTACTGTATATCAACTCTTGCAATAATAGATTTTTTTTTTTTTTTTTTTTTTAAATTGCAAATTTAGATATTTTGTCAGAAGTCAGTATATTTGTTCATATCACTCATTGTTTTCCAGATTGTTTGTGATTGTTTGCAGTGGGGACTGAGTCACACGGTGATTAATCATAGCTGGCCCTCAGCCCGTGCCCCATAGCTCTTTAACTCTTGATATACTCCATGGTTTCCAATGGCACAACTCTGTAGCCACTAAGTGATGGAATACCAGTTGTAGGAATAAACTTCGATTCTAGTCACACAGTTAAAGCTTTTTGTATATTTAAATAGAAAGTAAGGTGACAAGGAAAACATAACCTAGACAGTCCTCCAACTCCACATAGTGAAGAGGAATATAGGCATTGACACCCTAAAAGAAAAAACAGTTACATACTGTAGTAGGCTAAATCTTTAACTCAACATTTTCTATATTTTCTAATAGGCCTATAAGAAGTGTAGTGTGACCCACTGTTATAAGGGTATTCTATGACCGTTACTGTGTCAATTTAGAAATGATACTGTAAGTAGTGGGGCTGCTATTATAGCCATTTGTGAACTACATCAAACAGTTACATAAAACCCTGCATTGCATTTTGCAATCACCAGGACTCAGCTAATGTCATTACCTTCCCACAGTGGCACGCACAGATGAGCAATTTATCACTGTTGACATGGTAACACTAACACCACAGGAGTGAAATCATTTCCTCCTCGTTTAGAAATAAGCTTCTATGTCTCATGTATCTGCTGGTACAGTGCAGAGGATATGGATAACAATGGTTCTCTTTCTCGGCATGTATGACTACTTTAGTTACAGAATAATAAGGCTGGTAGAGTACACTCATGAAGTAATTATGTCATAATCAAAATATTAAATCAGTATTAAAGAGAACTGTTCAGTGAATACATGCAGTTGTTGATATTATTATGGTTTTATAGACTACCTACTGTTATTGTGCTTAATATGGGCTTTCCTGGCTGTGTTTAACTTTTTGACTATATCTTATGCTTCTTCAATGTGTTTATATAGGCTACAGCAAGTTGTTTTGCTGTCTGAAAGCATATACAGTGTACAAAGTTATACTTCCCCTTGATTGTCTAACAAATACATGAGAAAATGCATTTACAGACATACATGTGACACTTGAGAGACCAAAGCATCATGATTTCAGACAGAAAACAAATTGTACTAATGTTTTTAATTATTTTGATCTTTATTTTAAGTGAACAATTAAGTGGGGGACACAACATACTGTAGGTAGGTGACTCTTCATACAGAAATGAAAACTGTTAGTATTAGTAACTACAGATTTGCCTCACAAGATAAAAGGGAACCTTTCCATTCAATAGGCCAGATGTATAGTCCTGTGCAAATACAGTAATATAGAAGAGTATTATTTATATTATGGTTCTTTTCAATTACGGAACGTTTTGCTGTACAGTAGGTCGCAGGACTTCGGCTAAGTAGGCGAGCTTGTTTGGCTGTTTTTGCTCAGAAAAAAATGTAGGAGGCTGCCTGTTTGGTCAATGGAGGGTGAGTAACCCAAGATTCATTTTTTTGTGCAAATTATCCCACAGGGCCAAAAAAAAAAAAAATCTAATTCTGATCTGTTTCTGCTAAACCCCTCATCTGGAGAAAAAAAAGAAAATCAGTCTTAAGTTGATCTTAAATTGGCCTTATAAAATACCTGTTTTGTACAATAAGGCTTTTCAACTTTCATGAAATGACATTGGTGCATTGGAATTAACATTCAATTAGACATATAGACTATGTCTTAGGAGTTTAAATTAAAACATTATAAATATTATTGATCTGACCCTTGTAAGATGCAGTTTTCCTCTGGTAT
Source organism: Sardinella longiceps (assembly GCA_027497455.2). Taxonomy (NCBI): domain Eukaryota; kingdom Metazoa; phylum Chordata; class Actinopteri; order Clupeiformes; family Clupeidae; genus Sardinella; species Sardinella longiceps. The sequence continues at coordinate 3,836,021 of JAODXP020000025.1, forward strand.
CCCTCTGGTGCAAGCAGTAGCATTTACTAATAGGCAAGTAAGCATTTTTCAATGCAAGGTGTTTTAATTCATTAACAGTAACGCCTCTTTGAGGTTGTTGACATCAATTCACATACATCATCTCACATTGCTAAGTAAAGAATGACGTTCTGCAAGATAATGTAAATTAAGAAAATTACTTGATTGAAAAAAAAATCTTTACAACTATATTGTATATTTTGGAAGAGAACAGACAATTTTTTGGCTGTAAAAATGACTCTTCTTCATTTGATGTGATCATCCTTTGAGACGAGCTTTTAACGTCACCACTGAAGCATAGCTCCTTATTGTTGAGTTAAGGCTGGTTTTAAATACAGTACTTGGGGTGGGGGGTCATTTGAAAGAAAAATCGGTCCTATCAAATATTCCAGTCCACAAAGCAATGGCTTCAAATATTTGGTTAATCTAATTTACTTTATTAAACCATTTGTCCATTCAGTTGTCGGTTGGAGACTTTTACTCCTCGGTCACCGAGTTCTTCTTCTGTGAGAGCACAAGGTCTTTGACTTGTGTGGTGAGTGAGAGCAGCTCTTTGTGGATGGCGTCGGCTTCAGCGTCAGCGTCGTCTCCGTGGCCGTCTCCCCCGTCCTGCTCCGCCCTCTTCCCCTGGCCCTGACTCACCAGCTGCTTGACCACCAGGCCCTGGTAGCACGACAGCAGCTTGTGCTGCTCCTACACAAGCACAAAACACACGTGCATTTAGTCCACCACCACTCACACAGTCCAGCATTTATTCACTGTAGACATCGGATTTCTACTTGGCTCCCAGAGAGTTCAGACTGACATGATATCTGGTCTAAACAGACAGTCCTGGCACTCATACCATTCTGTTTGAATCAGAGGGGGAGAAGTCCACCTTCAGAAGCTTGGATCTGTATCTTTACCCTTCACACAGGTGATCTTACTAATTAGCTCATGTACCTGGCTAAAGAGTTTGAATTACAGAGCCACTGTGGCGCAATTGGCTGAGGCATCAAGCAGCTTTGGGTCTAGCCTGGGATATTTTAATCTGTCTCTCCCACTGATTTCATATCACTCTTTCCTGTCCCATCTGATAAAGAGCAAAACATTTTTTTAAATGTGTGCTAATTTTCAATTCAATTCTATTTGTAGAGCGCTCAAATACAGTGCATTGTCTCGCGGTGCTTTACAGACAGTACAGGAAGCATCCATGAGTAACAGGGGCGAGGAAAAACTCCCTTCGCTTTACTAATAATTCGTTTTTAATTACAATCAGATGGATGAATGGTTGGAACAGATAACTGATAGAGCTTTTAACTTCTGAAGTCAGACTTAAACTTAAAGTTAAATGCAATACAACAATAGCAATCTGTTAAAATCAACAGATTTAATTTTGCTGTTGTTCATCAGTTATTGATTGATGAAAGTTATGGCTTTCTGAAAGTTATTTCTGACATAAAGAGGAAGTTTATGCAGTGGGTTCAGAGGGTTTGTGCAGTGCGTGTGGTGAAAGTGGTACAGCACCTCAGGGATCTTGCCGACCAGGGTGCCTATAATCTGGGGCACGCAGCGGCCAGGCGCATGCAGCATGCAGTGGGTGCTGGCCTGGAAGAGCAGCACGCTGGTCAGGTGCAACACCAGCGCAGGATCCTCCGTCAGCTTCAGCTGCTCCAGCAGGGCCTGCCGGTGCTGAAACAGGGCCTGCCTGAGATAGACAGAGAGACACACACACACACACACACACACACACACACACACACACACACACACACACCACTATAATAATGTAGCTGGTGAAGCAATTACCATCACAATATCTATACAATGTTTTTCAGTGGAGGTACAGACAGCTGTTAAGTCTAATTCATCAGAAGTGGCCCAAATGCAGTGTGTGTGTCTACAAACCCTCGAATCCGGTGTTACAAGATAGACAAATGAAATACTGCCAACATTCAATCATACCTCTCCACTCCACTCTTCCCTTTTGAACGTCAACTAAAATGTGCCATATGACACAGAGATGAGCTGAATACTGTACCTCTCTCTTTTCTTGTCACCCTTCTTCAGCATGAAGCCACATTCTTCAGATGCCTCCTCTAGCTGGCTTATAAAGTCCTCAATGCTCTAGAATGAGAAATATGCAAAACAGACGATCCCAAATGATGTCATTTCTATAGAGCAAGGACATGACTAAAGTCCGGTCTCTTAGCAGAACGGAGCGCAATGTGAAATGGACATGCTCTATTTGAACTGGTGACCTACTTTTCCATTCAGAGTGTTATGCAGCTTTATTAAAGGACCCTTGGTCTCATCAGACAGCTTTGCCAAGATCTTCAGCCGCACCTAAGGGACACATCATGTTGAGCATAGCTTCACTCACTCAGATTAAATATGAATATAGTGGCGATATAATTATAATAGGAATATACAGTTGAAATGGATTACCTCATTAGTGATGGCACCAGAACTGTCTGAAGTGATCATGCCATCTGAGGCTACAAAATTGACTAGGATGTTTGTGACGTCAGAGCACACCGTCTTAAGCACATGCTTGGCAATGTGGGCTTGGGTTTCATCTAATGAAAAGAATTCAAGGTATTAATCCATCTGAAATCTAGGTTGAAGGAAATGTTTAGCCAAATGTATTCTAATGTCTGTTACGCTTGTTTTCTTGTGCAATTTAAACTGAACTACCTGAGAAGACCTTTGTTCCTTTCTCAAACAGCTTGATGTTATTGTACAGGTTAGCAACTTCCTCCTGAAGCTCTTTCACATTCTTCTTGCGGCTACCACCTGAAGTTGATGAGCTTGAGGACATAAATGTTGTCCGCACCACTTCCTGATATGATTTTTTCAAAGGTCTGTTGGGTAAGATTTTGAAAGGCATTAATTATTTTCATTCACCTTTACTAAACAAAATGAGATCGGACATCAGGACTTTGTTACTGGTGAGAGTTGAATAGGAATCATTAACGCAGAACAGAGAGAAATCACCTCAGCAAAAGTTCTGCTAGGTCCAGAAGCATGTCCTCAGAGCAGTCACACACCTTCTCCTCCAACACGCCCACGATCTCATCAACAGACATGAAAGGAATCTCGGCCTGTCTGCTGGCATCTTGAAAACAGACAAGAGAGACACTTTTCTACACAGTGAAATAAAATCAATACCCAGCAAAAAGCTTTATTATGTGGAGCTTTCTAGAACACGTCACAGATAGTCTGCAGTGGTGGATGAGCTTAGACAGGCCAGTGCGTTCTCATACTTTGTGGAGTAGGTCCGGTGTCATCGTCGCTGTCGTCGTCTCTCCTCGACCCCTTTTTCTTGGTTTTGCGAATCCTGATCTCTCGTGCATTTCCCCCACCACCGCCTTTAACACTGCCACCTCCCTCTGGTGAACAACACGCAAAACAGACACTTTTAAACAGGTTCAGGCTTGGTTCCATCTTGTTGCTCTAAAACAGCTTGTTGCTGACTCTTGTGTATTCATGAAGGCTTTGGTGTGTGTGTGTGTGTGTGTGTGTGTGTGTGCGTGTGTGTGTAGCACTAGTGTGCGTCACCTGCAGCTTTCTTCCTACGCTCGTCCCTCTTGTCCTTTCTGGAGGTGGCTGTGTTTTCAGCCAGCACAGATGGCTGCTTAAGATCCTCTTCTGTGATCAAAAACACTGGATTGCTCTTGACTTCCTGAGAAAGAAAAAAAAGATGACCTGAAGTTAAAAATGGCACCACTACAAGACAAGATATATTACATACAATTTAACATACTATTACATACACTGTAAGACTATATTAATTTTTTTTGTTACATAATGCTGATGATCTCACAAACGTGTACAGACTTCCTGTTTCATATGGTATGCTTACCTTCTGTGCTTTTTTTTGCATAGCTTCGTCAAACAGGGCCAGGCAGTTGGTGATGAACTTCTCACTAACCACTACTGAGCCACTGAGAAGCCTGGCAGATGACTGCACGTTCGTCGTTCTCATCACCTGGTTTATCAGGATGCCCACATCTTCATTTGAGAAACTACTGGGGATGATTGGCTTGGGACAGAAAGAGTAGTGAAAGACATTAGAAGCCACACACTCATAGCCCTTCACTGTAATGTAGGCCACTTATTCTGACCTGATGAAGGCGCTAACGCCAAAGTTCGATATTTATAGCCTTGAAGAACTTTCCAGACCTGTAAATCTGTCCAAGTGGCTGAGTTTACTGCCTCCTCCACTGATGCTTCCAGCTGGTCGACTAAAGCCTGACCCACACAGGCGGACCTCAGAAAGAGAAGGTTGTTGGACTTAAAGCGCTTCTTGATGTAGTTTACAGCGTCAGGAATACCTAGCCGAGTCAAAGCTTCAAACTCTGGGAGGAAAAAAAGAATAAAGAGTCCGGGTCATTATCAAAGCCACAACATGATTCCATGATTCATTTCCAGTAGCTCAAAGGTACATGAATCTTCAGGTCAAGTCTCACCCAGATATCCATTTTGCTTGAGGAAGGAGTCCACCCAATTGCTTTGTGTCTTTGAGTAGATGTCAGGGATGTAGACGGCTTTGTCCTGTCGGCTCCCTACCACTGAGCCTTTCAGACGGCCGCTATTCACCAGCTCCTCCAGCACAGCTAAGGACAACACAGCATGATACTGTAGGAGGCCTAGCGCACTTATACAGCTACAGCACTGCGCCACTAAACTACTCATTTGGAGATTTTTCACTCCAGACCTTCTAAATGGTGTTTTAAAAGTACATTTCCAGAAACCATACAGTATAAACAGTTACTTACAATAAAGAAGATGTTCTTGAAACCCATGAACGCCAATTAAGTTACTAATGGGTGTAGGCCTGCAAACAAAATAGCCACAATGGTTCATTAGGCTTTAAAAGCATTCAGAATGGCCAAGGATTCTTTAAAATTAGGTAAGAAAAGGAAAGAGAGAGAGAGAGAGAGAGAGAGAGAGAGAGAGAGAGAGAGAAGAAAATTGCAATTCAGAAGGGCCAAATCAGACGCATGAGAGAATTGGAGCATACCGAGTGACTGCACTGAAAAGACCACGAATTCGTGCTTTGTGACGCTGCACAAAGGCTTCTGTGAAAATGACCCCTCGGTTGTATTGGTCCATTTGACCTTGGATGATTTTGCCGAGACGCACAGACAGCTCCTAGAACACAAAGAGCACAGTATTGTAAGTCATCATTCGCTCTGATGTGATCTGATCAAAATCACACATTATGTCCACATGTCCACTCACCTCTGTAAGGAAATCACCAGGCAGATCATAGCTTTTGCACAGCTCAGGGATGGTCACCTGACCAGCCTCTTGCAATTTATCATTGACCTCCTCAGCAAGGCCATTTAGGTAGTTCCTATGAGACATAGACATTCAAATAAGTAACTTCACATACCACTAATCTGGCACTGCAGTCTACGGCTCCAGACTTGCTACTCCAGACAGTCACAAGACCAGATACCAGTTAATCTTTAAGAAATCATCTTAAATGTCCTGAGGAATTAATAAAGTAATACCTTATCTTTTTTTTTTTCAGCACCGCATTTCAAATGAATCCAGTGTGCTATTACAGCAAGATGTACCAGACATGTGCACATCATTCATCTTTTTCAAATCTTAACTTAACTATTATTAAAGTAGTTAGGTGTGATACAATAAAACCTAAGAGGAAGGTCTAAGATATCAACCAGAGCAGACAAAAAGACTTACTCATCAATCAGCTGTCCAAGAATCAGCTGGATACTCCTATCTGATTTAGCAATTTCATTGGCTCTCTTCTCAACATGTACAAGATCCACATTGATGAGCTGTAGACAGAGGATTGTGCAGAAATGAAATGACCAAAAGAGTGAGAGAAATCAGTCTATTCTACAGACTGGTACAGGTGACATCATGTGCGCACACACCACTGTGATTTTTTTGCCAATATTATACTAATAAACGTAGCTTATTCGTTTTGGATATTACTGTAAGCCATGGTGTATTCATATCATTATTTAGACATTATTTGGAAAATAGGCCTTCCCTCTTAACTACCCTTAATAGACATTTAGGCTACAGTACTTGGCCTGGGAACCCAACACATGTATGATGTAGCCTAAGGTCTGATGACGAAAGAGAGACCCTTACATTGTAGGAATGTAGGCTATTCAGAAAGAGATCTGAACTCAAAATGAAGCTTTTTTAAAACTTTTACCAAAAGTCTTCAGAACCACATTCAGGCAAACTACCACAGGTCCACAGTATTAACCATAGACAGTATTTCAACGAATAAAATTGAATAAAATAACCACAACCCCATGCTGGATAATTAAGAATTATGCTTATGTTGTTAAGATAAGATGAGCCTTAATTGTCTCTAGATATAGAAACACACACCCCCATTCACACACCGCCTTTCAACACTGCCATTTAGTAGTCTAATAGACCAAGGGGCCATTGAAAATTTAAATCTATTCGTTTTGAAATTTGGAATTCTATATCTCCTCCCTGAGGGCAATAATTCGTACTTGCTATGCAAGACATACTCTGTTCCCACTGAAATGTTTTGCCCTTGCTTCCTCACTACTTCATCAAACAGATCTTGCAGTTACATATGTGGGTGAAAGCATTTTGGTCTCAGTATATGCGTTTTCCCTGTCAAGCAGCCCCAATTTTAGCTTTATTTTAGCTGCAGCTTAGCATATGCGCTGGAATGTAAAGTTGCCAGATAACAGCCCTTTGGCTACTTTAATTTCCAGTGCCTATGCTAAGCTAAAGATAAAATTGGGGTTGCCAGAATAGGAAAGCACATGCACTGAGACCATAATGCTTTTACCCACACATGTAACTCCAGGTAAAATGGTGAATAACCAACTTTAATAAAGAGGTGGAATATAAGTTTAACAGTGAGGTTACCAAACCATATTGCGATGCCATATCTGATTACAGATTCAATTGTAGCCAGTTTGTTGGTGGATTTTGGTAGATTGGTACTGAGCTGACAGGAAGTTGTGTTGGTTCCTGGAACTATTGCTACTGAGCTCCAAAGGCATACTGTCGGACAGACCTACAGAACAACTTCGCTAAACTTCGGGTCTAAACTAGTGTTTCTCAAACTTTTTCAGACCAAGGACCACTTTGGCCCCCAAAATGTTTTTATGGACCACCTACCCTACCGCACACTATCCAAATAACATACTCTTTACTCTTTAATAGGCTCCATGCCCAATGCAAAAGCATTGCTATGTATTGGATGGAACAATAATAGGATACTGATGGGCTTAGGTTTACTTCAGCCTCAGAAATTTACCTTTTGTAGATCCACAATATTGATTCGACCTTAAATAAAAAGATTAAAAGCATGTCAATATCAACCAACTGAAAATATAAACCACTGAAGAAATATTTTTAACATGTGCATGCCATTACATTCTTGAGAAACTGACCTCCATGAACATAGAGTTCATCCCGGATCTCTCTGGATATCTGGGTGGGTGTAATGTATTCTTTCCCATCTAGTGTATGCACAACGTCTAGTTTCCTTTCTTCAACAAGTTTGGCAACAATCTCTATGCAATTCCTTTCGGAAAGTCTACACCACAGAAGGAAAGCACAAGGCAATCAGTAAAAACAGAGAAACTTTCACCATTGGACTGACACATGAGGGATTTTTTTAACCACCCACCACACATTAAACTAAGATTAATCACGATTAATTTGGCATACTCTAAATATGATTGTTAACCTATGTACCTTGCTGACTAGTCAAGTGTGTTCTGTTAACTTAGCTAAATGTGGAGTATTGACGTTAGCCTTGAAAGCTAGGGCCTACTGCCCAAATCTAATTATGACTTGCAACATTTGATGGATTCATTAACTTAATAAAACTAGTCCAAATCGTACTTTTGATCTGCACTGCTTCAAATGATGTACGCGAAACATTGCATTCAAATCGTCCAAGTCATAGAACACTTGACATGGTAACGTTAACTTAGGTCTAACTTCAGTGAGTCAAAACATCTGTTTCATGGAACGCTAACGTTACATTAACATTTACCATCTACTTGATAAGCAACTTCATACCTTCAGACTACTGACTTTTGCACAACTGAAACCATTTCTATGAACACCGTTTGTTAATGAAGCAAACTACATTATCCAGACAACCTGTCAGATCTAATGTTAGCTAACGTTATTGCATATGCTAACCATCATCTAGCTGGGATAGCTAACGTACCTTTGCACAGTGTCTGCAAATTGTGCTCTTTGAAAATCTGCAGCGAGTCGTCTGATCTCTTCCCAGTCAGCTGCCATCGCGGAAGCTAGTGAATGATATTTTTTCTCTTGTCAAAACACCGTTCTGTTCCCATCAGCTGTATTTGCTGCAAGAAAGTAGGGTGCAATTGAAAGCTTAAGATTTTCACTATGTTGACAATCAGCATGGTAGGCAGTCCCACGTCAGCTTACAAACACGTAATACGGAAAGCCAAGAAGTTCATACGTCTTCGGTATGCGGTCGTGAATTTCATGTCTGGATAAATTGCAAAATGTTATGCTTAGGCTCTCAAAAGAAGAAAAGGGATCATATTTCCATGTAGTGGGCTACAATTTACTCCCATTTTTTTCTTTCCACACGTTGTTGTGCATAGTGATGTTTATTGGCAAAAAATCAGCCTGAACAGAGATACTGTCATGAACACTGCAATAGGCCTAGGCTATAAGAAAACAAATGAAGGCTAGGCTAAAATGAATCACTGATGCAGACATATAACGTACAGCATATAAAACAGTAAAAGCACACCCCTCATACATTGAATGAGATAAATTGTGGCACGTGAAATTGGTAAAAAAAAATGTTCACCATAATAATGTGGATATCACAAATTCATCAAATAAGAAGGATTAAAGGGTAAGTTCACTTTTTGGCATGTTTAGCCCATTTTTGGAGTGTCTAGGATGAAATAGAATCATCAGCACCAAAATTTTGATGACTGCTCCTGTCTCTGATATATTTGGCTCATTTAGAATTCCCACTTTATTGCTATAGAACGGCTTGCTTCATGCATGTCCGATAATGGCCTTAAAACAAAAAGACAAATAAAGCTGGACCGCACTCTAGCGGTAGCAAATTTGCTCAGCAAAGAGTCTAGGCACCAGCCATAGCTCAGACATCGATTGTGTCTGAGCTGTTTACGCTCTTGGTTGTATTCAGACATTGGAGTGTTTAGCTACTCACAACGTTATATCTGGACAGGGAGTTTTTGGGCGGGCTTAGCGTTGTTTCATCGCTTGTTATTGCTAGTCGCACTGATAAGTTTTAGCAGTTTTACACGGGGGTCTGTCACTCGTCTCCAGACTATACATTCATGTTATAGTCTGGCGTGTCAGGCTAACGGACACCACTAAGCACTTGGTGAGCTGCACGTTTTAAAACAAAGGTTTAAGATTCTTTTAAGGCCATTATCGGACATGCACAAAGCAAGCCATTCTGAAGCAGAAAAGAGCGGATTCTAAATGAGCCAAATATCAGAGACAGGAGCAGTCGTCAAAATTTTGGTGTTGATGATTCTATTAAATAGAATCCAAGACACTCCAGAAAAGGTGCTAAATATGCCAAAAAGTGAACTTCCCCTTTAAATTACAACTGCATGGCCAGTTTGAATCAGTGGTCTAGACTACACCAGGACACTTCATTGAGTCTGAAAAGAGGCTAATATTGATGTGAACAATGTTAATGAAATAGTTTAGTCCCAAAACCATGTGTCCAGATTATTGCACACCTTGTACTCTCTATGGGTTTTGATGTAATCACAGACTCTGCATGTGTGCTCTGCCCAAAAATCAGCCATTTTCACTTTGAATTGTTTCCGCCAGTCAAAATATCGCAAATACTCATCAGCGTTTTTATCCAGGAATGTGAGGTGGTCAGCTAACTCTTTAGGTGTGAGGAAATCATCCACATGAATGAAAGCATCTCCTGGGACAAAGTTCTCATAGTTCTGCCTGGAGGGCCCAAGGACAATGGGCACAGAACCCACAGAGAGAGGGCTGAAGAGTTTCTCTGTGATGTAGTCTTTATGGATGGAGTTCTCAAATGAGAGATAGAATTTACAACTAGATATCGTTGAGAAAAATTCTTTGTCCACAATGTATTCCCCAAAGGCTTGACCAAATGTATGTATTCCAATGTGCTTGTACAACTCATTGTAGTATTTCACTCTGGCGTGGTCAGGATTCCAGTTGCTGACTATCCAACATACTATCTTTGTCTTGCTTGGCAGTATAAACTCCTCATCCTCCTCAGAGGGCACCACCGAGCCATAAGGCACCCATATGTCAGCATCTTGGCGATAATTCAAAGTCACATTAAACATCTTTTCAAGTCCTGGGATTTTTTGAGAATGAGATGGTGATTCCAGATTCATCCATACCCATTTTTGAAATGGTGGATGCTGAAGTGGAGGCAGGTTTGACAAATCCTTGCTTATATCTCTGTGATGAATAATTACTCCACTTGATTTGTTGTATAAAGTCCGATCTGCTGTTAAGAAACAGCCATCAACATTAAACAAGATATTGCAGCTTATTGATTCCAAATCGTATGTCTGACCGAATGGCCATAACCAGATGAGCACTATAGTCTGATCTACCTCTTTTTTGACAACAGGTAGGGCTTTGATTTTAATTGCCGATGTTACTGTTTCTGTGGGGCCTGATAACCAGTTTGTAGATGGTTTAAAGTACATAAAAAGTATGGTTACAAAACAGCCCAGCAGCAGGAAGCAAATAAGAAGTGGCCGCAGAATTCCGTTGAGAGATGTTGAAGACATTCTTTGTGCTATTGATCAAAGAAAAAAAAAATTGGATGTTAAACATGATAACAGACAGGTGATATTGCAGACTGTTTGTTTTCTTCCCCAAATGTCATATCTCAAGGACAGCATATAGGTATAATATGCCAGATATAAAATTGACAACTTACCTTTGGCTATGTTTTCCTCTGTAGGCGAATTGCCCTTTTAGGAATCACATTCATACATAGTAAACATTTTCTGACTGGCAGAGAGAGAGAGAAGAGTAAACACAGGACTATACATCACAAGGGCAAAAGATTAAAAACATAGTCACATTAATAAAATCCTGTCCAATGTGTCTTTGGGCATCTTCAATTTGACATTGATTGACCATTGATTTCGGTTCTCCCTTGAGCAAAAAAAAAAAAAAAAAGAAAACATTAAATACTTAATTGCAAATTCAAAAATGATGCTTACTTAACATTCAAGTATCATGCATTGCATTATATAGCAACATTTTCTGATCAGGTTAGAATCGAAGCATAGGTTTGTCATAGAGGCTTAACTGATAACATGGCAATGTTTTTTTTTTTTTTTTTTTTCCCATATGCACGCTCATGGTAGGCTACAGTGCTGCTCCACGTTACATATTCTTTCACACGACATCGATATCACCCTTAGCGGAGAGCCAATTATGATTTCCACAATGCATAATTGGCTGATGTAAATCAAATTGAGACGTATTTATTGAAAACTAAATAAATGCAATAAATTCGTTGCTGGCATGATCGGCGTTATTTCAACTTGACTGGCTGCAGTGTTTGGGAATGTGGTAACGTAAGAAGCAAGTGCCAAATTATTTATGCATCCATCAAGTCCTCGGGAAAACGCGACTGTCGTCCTTAGCCACCATTCTGCTGTGTAAGGGTCTAGTCTAGTAGGATACCCTAAACATACAGCCCCGTAATCGCAAGACAGGAATGAAGAAAAATAAATAGTGTATTTCGCCATTTTTGGAATTGCACATGAACATTTGTTGTCAGCTGTTAAAAAAATGCTTAATCAATTACTCACCTCACGGTATCTCTGTAAGTGAGACCGGCACTCTGACTCATTAAGGTAGCCTATTTATTTATACATTGTTATGGTACTGCATACTGAAAGATATCACCTGCCATCGCCATTCAGCCAGCTCCAGCTTTCCACCCCCTGTAACTTGCTGCAGATGCAAACCAACGAGGACTCGACACCCCTCTTTGTCGCTGTGCGCTTAGTGCTTTTGCTGCCCGTGCATCTTCACAGCAGCCAGTGTATAGGCTGCTATCTCTTTTATTGCAGAGAGTTATCTGTTCCTCAAATGGTGAAATATAGTAAAGACTTAGTATTTCATGATAGTGATGCTCAACATCATAGACTATTCTAGTCTATAATGTCAGTTCCGATTTATTTTGGCCAGGGGCTTTAAAATGTCCATGTTCTGGAGAGCTATACAGTCCACATGCATTTTAGTGTTGTGGATATCATGTGAACGGTTGAAAATGACTAAGTGTGTGTGGGTCCCTTTGTTGAGCTGATGATGATTCATCCAGAAAAGCCCAGGTTAGAGTCGTTCTGAGGTGATTAAACCTATTTATTCTTTTCATTCATGCTCACAAATTGTTACTTTGTGGCCAGGTGAAATGACCCTGTATCTCTTGGGTTAAAGGATCAGACAAATTTATTAATTCATTATTTTTCACGATAAAAATATAGGCCTATTTAAATATGGTAGGCCTATGTCTAACACTGAAAAAAGAGAACTTTGGATTTTTGCATTTCTGCAGTCAAATGCAGTAGTTTGTGGTACACGCCATGTGTTTGTGTCCAAAATCTTTATCATCCATTATTGCACTCTATTGTTTGAAAGGAAAAAGTAACTTTTTTTTAGTTTTCAAAATGAATCAAATTCACGTTTTTTTTCCTTTACTCTGATATAGTTGTCATTCAGAAGCTATGGTTGGAGAGAGAGAATATTGCTTTGTCTCACACACTCCAACCTATGAGCTTCAGCTGGCTGGTTGAAATGGTTTAGTGAGCCCAATTCAATTACTGGACTTTAGTCCGCATGTGTTTGTTTTATACTGAATGGTATGGAGTGCATTGTGATGACTATACTGACTGTAGCCTATACTCTGCAGGGTAATGGCTGAGTGGAAAAGAAGTTCAGAAAAGTGCACTTTTCAAACATGTGCTTAGGATCCAGAAATGTCTTTACAGTGTTTTTGTACTGAATATTTTGGAACAACTAAATGCTAAATGGGATCACTGTTTCAATACTTGCATATATATCTCTATAGAGTTTTTAGAATTGTTTTCTATGCAGCCTTGCTCTGCTCTAACTGAGCAGCCTCTTCCTTCTCTCCTCCACCACCCAACTGCTCTCTCTCTCTCTCTCTCTCTCTCTCTCTCTCTCTCTCTCTCTCTCTCTCTCTCTCTCTCTCTCTGTGCTTTGCTTGGAACTTCATGGTGACTCATAGGCTGTGGTCCACTGATCAGTACTGCAAAGTCTTTATGTAACCTTGGCAGGCTTGGATGACACTAAAGCCGTGAGTTGTTAGGGCAGGAGGGTACCAGGTCCATACATAATGTGCACTGTTTCCTGCCAACTTCTTTATCATAGACCTAGCTGCTCTGGTAAAAAAAAATGTTGTTCACTTGAGTGAGCGTAGTAGAGATATGAATTGCAGAGAAATGAAGTGCAGTAAATAAAAATGGGACTTTCATACTTTTTATGCCTATCATAAAGTATGTTTACTGTGTACTTTAAATCTACTGTATGCACTTAAGATGGACTTTAAATATATTCATTGTGCCATACTTAAAGTGGGCTATCAAGCTAATTGTAAAACGTGTGTCCATCATGTTTAAAGGTCTACAGTGTTTGCATGTCCAGGGGCAATTTGAACAATTTGAACAAAGAGAGAGAGAGAGAGAGAGAGAGATCTCTTGGTTTTCATGTTTTCTCTGTAGAGCTTTGGAGCCTAAAGTCATTCTAACAAAAATAACTGCCATTTTAAAAGACCACACTGCCGGTCTTTCTTACTGTCTTCAAATTGCCACAGACATAATTTCTTTTCATCAGTAGCGTACAGGGGAAAGGGCGTTAATTTGTTCCGTGTTATAAAAATCAGGCAACAATACCTGGAAAACAAACACACTTCCTAAGATCTATTGGTGGTACATGCACCACACATGCGTGTGTGAGAGTGTAACTGAGGTCATCTTGCTTTAGCCCAGCCTAGCACTTGTAGCGGCAACCTCATAGCTTGCAGCAACCAAAAGCTGGTAACATTACCGGCCATTTGGAGAGCATAGTCCAGATTAAGTCCCCAATCCAGATGACAGAAGGTGGAGATGCAACTCAATATACTGTAGCACCTTTAACCCTATGTTTTTCATACATAAGGGTCAAAGGTGTGTGTGAATTTACTTCTAAATTTGACCATATGGTGGCGGTAGAGTAAATGATTTGCTGATTGGAAACTTGGGGAAATGAATAATGTACCTAATAATGAATAACTGTAGGCTACCTATAATTTCTTCTTGATGGTTCATGGGCTGCCATAGATTCCCAGAAAAATAAAAACAATAAAAGGTTGAAACACGGTGGCTGTTTATGCAACTAATTTGCTTGGCCCCTGATGGAAAATGGCCTAAAACTTTGGCCTATTAGCTATTGCAATAAGATTAAGGCTATATATTTTTGGAATAGAGTTCTCTGTCAATTTTTCTTCGATTAATCAAGTAACTGGATAAAATATAAGCCAATGTGATTTAAACAGCAATCAATAGAGTGTTATGCAATGTGAAAGATTAAATGACCAGCAATTGGCTATAATTACTGATCAGAGAAGGTTTTACACTCAAATTGTTTAACACCTCCTGGCATCTAATTATACATGCAAAATAAAGGCAGGCCAGATGTGATAGATATTGGGGGCCAAACACAATTGTGTGGCCGGATTTGGCCCTCTGCCTTTGGCCTTGAGGTTGACAGCTGTGTGTGTGTTAAACTGATTAGTAGCCCAGCACTGAGAAAAGTTATTAGAGTAAATACAGTATATCAGTGAATTCTGATTTAAGGTTAAACTGCTAATGTAATACACCCCATTAATGTAACAATTTTTAAGGCTATATTTTGGAACTTATGAGAAGATTTGTATTACATTATTGGGAGTTTTTATTATTGAGAAATTATTTAATTAGGTTCTGGAGGCCCATTTATGGTATGGTTGCTGTTCATCACGCTAGTCTGTAAAGAATTAAAGCATGCCTCGAAGCGAGTTACTCTAAATTTCCCTCTTATCTACCTATTTTCACAAAATGTTGGCATTAAGAAAAATGTGTTTCAGAACTCTCACTTAAGTATACTGGAATCTAATGGAGATAATATAGTTTGTACTAAGTACAGTACATTCTGAGAAAGTGTAGTTGAATAGGCCCATAATACTTTCTTTAACCTGGGTGGACACTGTTAGTGCGCAGCACTTTTCCCCCAACAGTTTTTGGTCGACTCCTGAGACTTTGGAACAGGTGTGCCCATGAAACCAAGTGGACATGTAGGATTCTGAATAGGAGCTTTTGTTCCCTTTGAGCCACTGCCACTGTACTGTATGCTCCCCCCTTAAATGCTAGGGAGACCACAAGCAGAGTGACATACAAGTATTTTAGCCTGGATGAGCGCAGAAATACATTTGAATTGACTCAATGCACACAGTTCTGTGTGGACTCACTTGAGCTTTACATAATGGACAGATGATGATGCAGCATGACAACCCTAGCATGACAACCCATATCATTAAAATGTATAGTCAACGATCAATAGACCTAACTAAATCCAACACGAAATCAGTGGTTTACAAACTCCATCTGCACGTAGTAGGACGGGGCTACGGCCATTCAGAGGATGAACAAGATGAATACACCAATCAATTTGGTGTATCAATTTCATTTAAATGTTTTGTAGAGCACCAAATACCATAGAATTGCTTTGAAGCTCTTTACAGGCAGTGCGAGGAGCACCCATGAGTAACAGGGGAAAGGAAAAACTCTTCTATTTGGAACAATTCTTTTTAGGAAGAACCCTTGGGCAGAACCACACCTCATGAGCTCAACCCAACGATCTGGGGCCCAGTGAGTTACCTGTACAGTCAGAAATCTAGTGATGGAAGTAGCATGAGCACAGAACCGCTGTTCTTGGCTAACTCACCCAACATCTCTCCTTTGATTGGTGAACACCAACAGTGTCCAACACCTACGTAAGTTCTTATGGCTGGTTGCTAGATGTACTGAGCAAATGTACAGTATTTGCTGCAGTTAGGGTTTAGGCTAATGTGCGGCTCTATACTGTAAATGACTGGAGCTGGAATGGCCTTACTGAGAGAATCTGTGCTTGGTGACTAAACACTACACACACATAGTTTTTACTTTAATGATGGCTTTTGTAAAATTAACAGAGGTAGGCCTACTGAGCAGTCTTGTAGTACTTGAGTCCAGGACTTGAAGTCCGACTTGCTCCTTAATTTCAGACTTATGACTTGACTCAGATTTGCTTACTGATGACTCGGACTTGTATGTTTACACTGTTCAGACTCGAGGAAGGACTTGAGTTTCCAAATGTAATAACATTGTACCACATAGCTTAAGATAAATTATGAGATAAACCATAATGCAAGAAGGCACAGAGACTTTAATAGTTACAATTCCTTCCAAAAAGGATTTGTATGCTACATCATCACATCGGCAATGTATGTGTGTTGTTTTTGTAATGGACTCGTAGTAGGACTTGACATGGACTCGTCTTTTTTTTTTATGACTCGACTTGATACTGACTTGGACTCGAGTTTTAGTGACCTGACTACAACACTGATATTTGGAACAACTAAAAAGTAGTCCTATGGAGCAATGGCTTATCCTAAGTCATATGCAGAATGTTGTACAGCAGTACGCCATCTTAGAAGTGGAGGGATGCATTTTCTGCACATGATAAAATATTTGGTAGGCCTTTATCAAGGCAAGTATTTGTTAAATGTTGTTAAATGTTGTAGGCTAGTCATGTTATGAAATTTGGAATGTTGTAAATTGTGTTGTCCTATGTAACTGACCCCCTCAACTCAGAGCACAGCGTGGCAAGAGCACATGCAGAAGAACACAGGCACGTGAGACAGGTGAGTAAAAATCTCTATCTATACGTTTAAAGTTGCTACATGGTACATGCAATAACAACCAACTTGTCTCTACACTGAACATTACATTTTGTGACACTGCAACTGATACATATAACTTATCTTGGACCCCAGTGATGACTGTTGATTGTATGAAATCTGTATGGAAACAATTTGGGAGCTGGAAAATTTGGATTGAAAATCAAGATGTCATAAAATACACTTTTTATATTCAACTATATTCTAGTTGAATATAGGCCTGGGGAATATGTAGGAATAATGCTATGACATCCTTACTTTAGTGTCTTCTTCTCATAATTTGAACCAAAGTCACAGGCTGAGTTGGGTTTAATTTTTAAACTGGATTAAATCATAGTTTACTGGCTAATTATGTTGCACCAAACTTAAACCTAGTTTAAATCTAGTTTACATTCATCTCTGGTTAAATTTGAATCATGGATAATCACAGGTTTAAATCACACTTAAACTTAGGTTAAATTCAAGCCTGTTGCACCAGTGATTTTAAGCCCAGAATAAACCTGGATTGCCTGTTTAATTTAAACCACCCCTGGAGGAGGTTTAAGTCAGAGGTTTTCAGTGTTACTGACAACATGGCTGCGTATATTCACTTGTTGGTCTTACAAGAAAGAGTTCCACGAAGAAATATTCGAGATAGGCTTAACCCTATAGAATTTTATAGCAACAGTGAGTTTTTACAGCGATACAGATTCACAAAAGAGTCTGTAATTTACCTCAATGGGAAAGTTGGACCAACTATCAAACACAGAAGTGACAGGATGCGGTGCCGCCAATTCTCCAGCTTTTGGTTGCTTTGCGCTTTTATGCCACAGATTGCTTTCAAATGGTTGATGGAGATCTATTTGGAGTTCTCAAATCCACAGTATGCAGAAGTGTTAACAGGGTGTCAAAGGCTATTGCAAGTTTGAGAGATCAGTTCATCCGCTTTGAGCAAAGTAGGGAGTTAACAGTCTGGATTCTACAGAAAAGCAGGATTTCCTGGGGTAATTGGCACTATTGACTGCACACATATTTTAATATCTAACCCAGGTGGTGAGAATGGGGAACTTTTCAGGAATCGCAGAGGCTACTTCTCCATAAATGTTCAAGTTGTGTGTGATAACAAAGCCCAGATTACAAACATTGTTGCAAGATGGCCAGGATCCACACATGACAGCCGGATTTTTGACAACAGCCATCTTTGTGCTCGACTGGAAGGAGGGGAGATAGGTGGATATCTAGTGGGTGACAGTGGCTTTGCATGTCGTTCATACCTGATGACTCCACTTTTGGACCCTCAAACTCAAGCAGAAAGAAACTAAAGAAGCTATTGTTGAGTGATTGTTTGGGATATGGAAGCTGAGATTTCCTTGTTTAAGATTGGGACTACGCACCAAACTGGACACGACCCTTACAATAATAGTAGCAGTGGCTGTACTGGAGATGAACTGCCAGAGGAGAATGAGGACCCACGTGAGGATGACGATGTTGATGATGGACAAGCATGCCATGAGGAGAACACTGATTGAAAACCACTTTGCAGTCTAATCAGTAATTACAGAGCTACAGTATGATTTGAATTTGTTTGTTGTGACACATGTAGCCGGTGGCGGTCCGCACCGCACACGGGTCTCGAACCCGCCACCCCGCAAGCTACAAACTCCCGGCGTGGGAGTGGAACGCTCTAACCAACTGAGCTGAAAGCCCAAGCTTCTAACTCAGCGTGTTAGAAGCGCCCATGGAATTGGGTGATGAGGATTTACACACTACCACCGAGCTAGCCGCGCTAGCTGGCCTCTGTTACACACAACTAATATGCAAAATCTTTTTTGTCATCCATACAGGGTGCAACTCTGATGGGACTTTTTTACACAAACATTTAGAGCAAAATACAATAAATATATATTTTTTCAAAATAATTTTATTTGTCTAGTCAATCATTTCATTAAGTAAATCCTCATGGGAGCTCTCAGGTGACTGGATGACCTCCAGTTTTTGTTTATGTAGTGATAACACTTCTTTTTTAAGTAAAAGAACTTCTTTTAGAAGCTTAGCATTTTCAATGTCCAGAAGACACCGCTCTTTCTCGAGTTCAATTAGGTCCTGATGGGCCAGTTTGGTGCGCTTTTCAGGGGGTGGTCTAACAGCGCTGATGGCATCTTTAACAGGTTCCAGGACAATGATGTCATAGGCCTATTAAAGAACACAAACACACAAAGGCATAATATTAGACCAGTGTAACACATTAAAAAAGTATCAATGTTCTACTCAATGTATCATTATGTTGGTGTCATTTAGCCTATGTATTTAGTATTTATTTATCTTGTCAGAATCCATCATGGCGGACAATAAACATAAATTAATTTGACTTTAAACCTTGCTTAAACCGGTTTAACTAATCCAAGGTTAAAATTAAGATGTGCAACACATCTCTGGTTAATTTAAACGTGATTTAAACATATATTTACTAAACCTTAGCTCTAAACTAGGTTTAATTTAAGCTATGTTGGTGCAACCCAGCCTATAGTCTTTTTTCTCCATGAGCCTTAAACTGCATTTTGTTGACCTTTAAGTGCCTTAAAGGCTGTAGCAGGAATGATAGAGGTGCTGTGTTATTATTATTATTATTATTATTATTATGATGATGATCTTTAATTACATTTCAATTATTGATACAATTATTTCACAAGAAGATTAGCTTCATCAGAGATTTAAGCCTGCAATTTCAACTTCAGACTCTAGAGAGCAGTAGAAAACCATGATTTGCAACATCAAATGGCACCTCCTGGCTGTATACCACAATACTCTACAAAACCACAATGCAGCCAAAACACACTAATGTTAGTGTAATCAAATTTTAATATTAACTCCCTTCATGGATTTTATATATACTTCAAACATTTAGTATATGTGAGTGAATTTCATTCTGTTACATGATTTGGTGAGAGCAGATTCCCATATCTCAATAAAAAGTCATAATATCCACATTATTGAGTGGTTTTAGTCCATAAGCTGTGGTTGACAACTGCAAAATTGACATACATTTATGATACAGCATACAGAATTATGTATGCAGCATCCAGGATTATGACATGAAAACTAATTTCTCATCCAACTGCGTACAGCTGTGCCTTTTGAAACAGCTTCTGACTTCCCTGCCAGTCCCCCTGATAGATCTGGCTCCCCTCTATCTGATTAACCCCAGGTTCCTGCTGAGTCTGGTGGCACACAGAGTCTATGACTGAGCCATTTAATTTTCACTTGGATTCTTTTCATTTGCTCCTTAAGGCTGACTCCTCCATCACCTGGAAGGCCCATGAAATATGACCACAGATTTCAGTCACACTGAGGTAGGTGGAAAATAAATTGAAATGCACTGGCACTGCAACCCTGTGTCTTATTCTTTAAAATACTCAGTCCAACGGTTTAATATGGTCATGAGGTATAAGAACTTATTTTATTACGGGTCAGCAGTGCAGTGCAGTGTTTTCATATGGTTTGTCTTTTTTTTTTTTTTCTTTTTTTTTTTTTTTCATTTCTGCTTTCAGTGTCAACAGAAAATAATCTGTCTGTGTCATGCAGATTGCATCAAAATGAGAATGCATAATCAAAATGCATGTATAAAGTAGATGTTGGTGTAAAGCTTTGTTGTCCTAGCATGAGAAAACTTGTACATGCCACAAAACATTTGCATTTTGTTGCAATATGACAAACACATGACAACACATTTGACTCCTTTTTATGTGACATTAATGTGTCCTTTTTAGGATATTTGCACATGACCTGATATAAATATTAAAGTAAAGTAGTACTCTATGACAATTTTCCTTTAAAATCAAAATGTTTTCAAAAGCTGAAATTGATACTGTGACTCATAATAGCGAGAGGAGATAAAATAATCTCCAAAACAGAATCTCCAAAAACATTAAAAAATACAATCTGAAGGAATATGAAGAAAAAACTTGACAGCTCAAATGTAGGCCTATCATTTTATGATTGGTCAAGTCAGTGTTGAACAGGGAGACTCATGTACATTTAACAATTAAAAGGTTTGACACATTAAAAGGATCCTGCTGTTTTTGTCTAAGAAGATTTTCCCCTCAGTATTCATCAGTAAGTGAGGACATGGTGCGTGTCATGTATTGTGCCATGCATGGTTAGGAATATATTTCTCATTCAGAGATTTTGGAGATTTGTGTTTTATCACTGTACATGTATGTGTATGTATGTGTATTGTATGCATGATATTCATGTAGCCTGTTCATCTGAAGCTGGGGTAATGTATATACTTGAATATTGCCCAGTAAACACATTACAATTATAAGCAACCATGGAAGCAATTAAAAAGGTGATCGCAGACTAGCTTTGGAAACTCTTTAGATGTATGTTATGCATCATCACAGAGTATGCCAAAACTGCAAGTGCTTTGCCAGTGATCAAGAAAAGCAGGGTGCTAAAATATTTAACAAGCAAGACACATACCCAGTAAGCTGCTATCCTCCAAAGGAGGTACAAAAGTTCATGGATCTAATTCTAAGACTTCAAAGAAACTCTTGTTTTTTTTTCTGTTAAATTCCTCTCTCAAGAAATTAGGTCAGGTTTCCTCAGCAATTTAGAAATGAAGGGACCGCCTCTTTGAAATGTAATCAAGAATCGTAGTTGGAGTAAACACAAAAGTCATTTCTTTTTTATGAATTTTAAAAAGTCCTCAAACCAAGTGTATTTGTATTTTTAATAATAAAAAGGCATAAGACATTAAATATACCAAAGAATTGGGGAAACACTGATAATATGAAAATATGAATTGATATATTAATAATTTTCCCTTTGTTCATAATACATAAGACATAATTAAACCCTGACTGACTAGTGATATTGTACCCCAGAAATCATTTCTACTCTACAGAAAAAATATTTGTCAATAAGCATAATGCACATGTTGTGGTCCCTTTAAATTTTTGATGCAAGTAGCCTACTTCAGAAACTTTTGTTGCAGTATGCAGAATAATTTATAAGGATACTGCACTCACCACCACTCACCTTCTTCAATCAAGTCTCATAGCTTTGCTTCCACATACCAAATAAACCTGATAGCCAGACAGTGTCTTTTCGTTTCCTGCATTATATTTGCTTAAAAGAGTCTATACACAAGCTTGTCATGGCAGGGTTTATTTATTTGTTTCTGTCAAAAGACTTTCAGTAGTTTTGAGAAGCCTGAGCTTGACTAAACTCTCATTTGTTATGTGTGAAGTCTTTGAGCGAGATATTTGTCAAGTAGTGTGGGAAATGAAGCGTGAACAGATAGAAGGGTCCATCAGGGAAAGGACAACAGACACTTTCACACTGTGATTGTCCTTTGATGCATTCTGTGATAAAATGCATCTATTACTCTTTGGTTGTTTTATTTCAAGCAGAATATCTAGTCAACATTGCTATGCGGGCTTGCTTTTTTGTTTATTTATTTAGGATGGTAATAGGGCTTGCATATAGTTGATGTCTTGTGGAGAAAAGAATTAGCCACTTTATCTGCTCTGAAGCATACATTTTTCAGCTAAATTGACTCCAGATTGTGTTTTGATGTTCAACCACTGTTGTTGTCCAATAGATTAGGCCTATATTTTTAATTACACATAAAAAGAGCCATTCTGACTTCACACAACTCATCATATAGTCCTTATCTCGTTATATAGCATAACTTCAATTCAACCCCAATCAAGAAAACAAACCATACAGTGATGCCTGTCTATATCAGTACACGTGGAATGCCATATCACAATCTTTTCCCCTGAGGTGGCCATGGTTATGGTTTTAACAAAGATGCCGTTTTTTATGACACCAGCTTGGAGTTTGTTTGAGGGAGCTTTCCATCTGCTGTGTAGCATGTGAACTCACACAGGAATTGCATTGCCCACAGCAGGGACCATGTGCTGCTCATCTTTCCTTTCTCTGTCAGAATGAAGGTCCCTTGATCCCAGGTATCACCCCTCACAAACTCCAAAGGCCCCCAGGAGACATCTGGTCAGTGGGCACAGGGGCCTTCATCCTGCTAGAGGGACAGTTAGACATGATGCGCTGCCTCTCTGTCACACTGGAATGTCATTTCAACAGTATTGAAAGAAAATGTTCTATCTGTAAATGTTCTATCTATCTGGCTGCAAAGTCAAATTTCACTTACAATTTGTCACTATTCTGCATGCTATTAACCAATACTCCTTAGTCATCAAATTATTAGTGCTTTTATTCTTTTCCTCAGACTAGTCACAGTCACTTACATCATAACCAAGGCTGCGGTCCTTTGTGGTGGTTGACAAAAGATCAGGAATGGGGAATTTCAAAAGACCGAGTTGCTGCCTCAAAAGGTTTTAAGTTCTAAACAGCATTGGACACTGACAGATCCTTGGTCCACTTTTTTTAACCAGGCCTTCTTTAAGCATTATCATATTTTATACTACTATGCAGCAGATTAAATAAGTAAATAAAACTGATCTTCTGTTCTATCAGATACCAGATAGAAAACATGAGTTTTACAGAAGATTCTTAATAGAATAAAGTCAGGACCATCTACTGGTAAGTCCCTGTAATTGTATATTCCCAGTCTGTGTCCGTATGTAAATTCTAAACCAGTCTAATGTTTTATGTTCTCATAGTGCTATTGAAGTCAACAAGCAGAACAGGCTGTCACTTTGTTTGTCTATGTGGGTTCAGTAGTCTCCAATGGGAAGTTCCCCTTCACTGGTCATCTGAATCTAAGAATGCATGTGTGACATGGTGGGTCTGCTTGACAGGCTTATCCCTACAGTCTGAATAGGAAGTTTTTAAAACTCAAAACTTTGCAGACTTATAGATCACAGGCCTCAAATTGATTGTGATTTCGAGGACCTAGAACATAAGGGGCGTAAGTGATCAAATGAATGCTCTTGATGAGCTCTTTACTCTAACAAAATTATAGAATTCAAATATTAATACATTTAGAGAACACTGTGAGCACTCAGCAATTAGAGCCAGAAGGACATAACTGCATTGAACTAAAATATACTGTATATTTTTACTCATTACACTTCCTTCTGTGTCAATAAATCTACTTTAAATATAGATGAAACCAGGACAAAAAGTAGTATATGAGCATATGAGAGGTTCTCAGACCTCTATTTGGTAGTATCCCTTCAACCTCATACAAAAATAAAATAAAATGGATCCCTTAATACTGAGCAACTACAGACCCATTTCAAATCTACCTTTTACCATAAAACTTATTGTTTTGTTTTGACATTTTTATTGTTAAATAATTATTTTGATTTCTATCAATCTGGCTCACATCCTAATCATAGGACCAAAACAGCCCTTTTTAAGTGAATGACATTCATGTAAACCCTAGTGCAGGTAAAACGTCTGTGTACTCTGGATCTCAGTGCAGTGTCTGATACAGACAACCGCCATATACTCCGTCCACTGGTTTTTCAACCTGGAACTGTTTTTCAACCTCAAACTGCTCCTCCACACCAGCATCCTTGTGGTGTCCCTCTAGAATCGATCCTAAGTCCCTTTCGGTTTAACTTTAATCTGTAGATGATACCATTCAGCCAGATCATCAAGAACAACGCAATGTGATATAACTACGCAGATGACTCACTATCTTGCTCTCTCCTTGATTTTCTTTCTCAGGTTACTAGCTGGATGCTAAAAATTTTCCTTCAGCTGAACTCTGATAAAACTGAAGTCATTATATTTGGCAAGGAAGAACCAAAACTGAGGATTGCTACACTGGTTGAGACAAAGGGATTGAAGGCAAAGAGAAAGAGTGCTATTGGAAATCTTGGCATCATCATTGAAAGCAATCTGAATTTGAGTCATGAAAAATCAGTCACTAAATCAGCTTTGTTTTATTTATTCAGCAACAGATCAAGAAAAATGTATAAAACTTGTCCATGCTTTCACCAGCAGGGTATTTCTGCAGTGCTCTTATAATTGGACTTCCAAAAAACGACATAGCAATTACAAATCATACAAACTGCATCTGACAGACTAATAACTAAAACATAAAGCACACCACCCCAGTTTTAGGGTCCTTATGCTGGCTTCTAGCCAGCTATCTGTTTGATATTCTTATTTTTAAATGTATAAATAAATAAAGTTCTCAATTTTGTGGAATTTTACTGTTTCTGAATATATTTATCCTTTATGTGCATAAACTGCAAGAACATGCATAGAACAGAGTTTGGTAACTGTAATGAAAGAAGTATGTATCTCATGACATAAATGTTACATAAACAGAGACAGACGGTTATAAAATTCACTGTGTGGGTAGGCATTATTTTTAGCAGACATTAAATCCGCCAACAACCTATGAAAAGAATTGTTTGGCTCACGAGCTCTTGCATTTTAAATGTTTGTTATGTATCAACAAGCTGTATGACACTCTACATGGTAAACTATTGGGTTTCAGGTTGAAAATAAAGTTTAAATGTTCCTCTTGCCCACTTAATTTGAAGCAATTTCTTGACATACCTCTGACTCTCAGTGTTTTTGAGAGGGAGCACAGGAAGACCTTAATATCAGCCTTTGTGATATGAAATATCTATAATTATTCCAACTACCTCACTCCCATGATGACTAGGCCCTACACCTCTTGTTTGGATAGACTCGCTTAATACTTTGACATCCTTTTTGGCTACAATGTAAGGACAGTGCACCATTTGGCATAAATTTACATTGTACATGTATGTATGTATACATTGCACACTCATAGACTGGCAGAACTAGACACATGAGACTGCATCCGGACGTGCACACTCATGAAGAGTCATGCACAGCAGGCAGACAGTAGCTGCTCTGTTTTTCCTCTGAGCAGAACGCAGATGTTGCACAGGGAGTGTGAAAAGTTCATTGGGATTTTTCAAGTAAAAACTCTGGAACAAAGAGTAAAGCAATGTGTTCCCTACTGGGACCACTATCTACAATCCCATTTGCATAATGATCCTTAGCTAACACAGCATTTTCAAAATATTGATGAGGGGTGCTTGATTCCAGCTAATGGAATAATGCTTGGCTGAACTGATGACTGAGAACCAGGTCTGTTAAGGACAGCTGACCACACCCAGTGTTTCCAATGGGTTGGGTTGCTGAGGGGCTACACAAAAATAACCCACTTTGCACACTCTATGACGACACAGTACACAGAAAAACACAAGCGCCACACATTGCTGCATATATGCCTTTCAAAGAAGATGAAATAGTTTGATAAAACACATATTTGCCACACTTTGAGACAACCAAATGTAACCAAATACAATATTAAAGCATGAAAGAAGGTGTCAGGAATGTTTGGGGTCTCAAAAGTTGATGAGAGTGTCTCCTCATGCGCTGTATAAGGGTCTGGTCAGGGTCTGCGGTGAAGTGAACCTGAACAGTAGCTCATGTGCCGGTCATCTGACCCAGATGACTTAAAGCTAACATAGACAAACTTCAATTTTTAGCTCAATGTCTGCATGGGCACGAGTCAAACATTCAGTTGAAGAGATGATTATGTATGAATTATGAATTCCAGTATTGGCGTTCTACTCAATTTCAGCTGTATTGCTGTTTTCTATGGGTGAGCTATGGACAATGTGGTAGACGTTTTCAAAACACCAATATCTAAACATTTAATACAGGGGTTCTCAAAGTTTTGATAGGTGAGGGTCAATTTAGGGGCCCAACATTGAACAGAGGGCCGCCAAAGGGGCGGGGGGAGAAAAAGGAAAAAAAAGAAACTGAAAAATGAATGTATATTTATGTACCCTTATTGTAAAGTGTTACCAAACATTTTAATGACCATGTTGCATCTCTACAGTTTACATAATTGTAGAAAATAAATGTCTATGCTGCTAAACACCACCAAACGGAGAATCATTCTTTGAAAGCAATGTACAGTTTTAACAGTTTTACAGATATTATCAGATGTTATTGTGGGCCGCCATAAATATTTCCGTGGGCTGCCATTGGCTCCCGGGCCGCACACAGTTAAGGAAGACTGCACTCCTACCTTCAACAACATCCTCTTGCCCCCATCTTTTATCACGTTAGAATAAGAGTCCATTACTGAATGCTACATTGTGTCATGTCAGTAAAATTTCATTGTAACATTTCAAGATGGCTTCAAGAGGAACTTGCAATCATCTCTTTGAGCAAGTGTTTGCAGACACAGAGCCTACAATCAAAGTTTGCTGATGTTACACTGTAAGGAAAGCCAGTGGTCTTGCTAACTGGTGCCTGCTGGGCTGATGTCCCCTCCCTCCACAGCATGGCATAGGGTATGAGCCCCAGTGACAGGGACATCACCCACCAAGACATCATCATCATCAAGCTGGACTGGACATCATGTCGGAGGAGATTATGACAAGGAGCTCAGAAACAAGTGCAGCCTCATATGCTCTGTCTTATAAGGCAACCTCCTCCTGTGTTGGGTGGGCACAGGATTTCCTCATTGGGATAGGGATGATTGGGGTCACCTCACCAGACTCAGGACTTGGGTAGTGGGTTCCTGGGTCCCAATAACCCCGAGGCATGGCCTAGCACCAGCACTACAGAATATCTTTGACCAGTCTTGTCAAGACCAATTTTTCTTTACCTTCTGATTATGAAAATTCGTCAGTATTACCACATTTCGTCGATTCTTATTATATGGTTGGTTCTCTCATCCACTGACACCTTAAGGGACCTTCCAAAGGACAGATAACTGAATGACAAGAATAAGAATTTTGCTTCAGATTTACAACTTTAAGTAGGACTACTGTAATTCCACAAGTAGTCTAATGGCAGTCAAAAGTAGAGGTGATTGATGAGGTGTTTAGGAACTATCCAGAGTGAATCAACTTGTTGCCCTGTTGTTTCACCTTGTTAAGTGCTGGATAGCTATCTATGAGAATGAAGGAATGTTGTTTTTTTGCACTTCATGCAAAGTGTCTCCATTGGCAATCGTTTCCTCTCTGGAGGGCGCTATGTACTATTTAATGTTTTGAAACATTTCGCTACAGTTTGAATTGCTAAACCAGCAAATCCAAAACCTCCACATGGATCAGTTTCAATTATTTCTTTTAATTATGTTTTATTTCAACATGTTATTGTCTAGTTTGCAATTATGCCCTGCTGCTCTTGGCTGGGTTTACACAAGTTTGTGGTATTCCAAGAATTAGAAATATTTTCTCTGTGTGAAAAGGCCGAAGGTTAACTCAAATCCCATTTGTCAATGGTCAATGGTAGTTGGTTTTGAATGGTTTTTACTATCAAAATGGCATGTTTTTATATAATACCATCTTCCTGCTTGTGTGAGTCTAGTGCTTCTGAGCATGACTATAACAGCATTCTTTTGCCCAGTTTTGATTATAGTATTATCTCTTCCTTGGGAAAACAATTTGCACATTTACCCAGGTGCATCATGATTTCCCTCCATATGTTCAGTGAAAATAGTAATAAATCAAATTAAAAA
The DNA here is from genome assembly GCA_027497455.2 of Sardinella longiceps. NCBI lineage: Eukaryota > Metazoa > Chordata > Actinopteri > Clupeiformes > Clupeidae > Sardinella > Sardinella longiceps. Next base: position 3,864,484 of record JAODXP020000025.1, read on the forward strand.
GTAATTCTTCCAAACTGGTCCTTAGCAATGTCATTGCTAGCCCATTCATCATTAGCCTACCCGTGGAAGTCATTTATCAAGCTTTATTGTGGGGGTACACATTATTCAGAAAACATTGCTGTATAAAGAGAACATTTATGGTTTGATTTATAGACCAAATTAAATATGAATGTGCACATACAATGTCACTGAATACCGCAAAGTTCTATAAAGCCTTTTTTTCCTTTAAACCAGTTTACTAAACACCTTAGAAGTGAAAATCAGCAAGCGTTGTTAATAGCAACAATTATTTAGCCATCCATTAATCTCATTAATGTAGCGCCAGTGTTGCTATCTGTTTCCATGACACACAGCACACCTATCTACACAGTGTTCTCACCCAGGAAGCATAGTTCCAATCCTGCGCACTGTCAGCTGATTCATCAAGGCCATTTTCAAAGGGAACTGTGGGGGCAGTGGGCATTACAGCTGCCTGCCTGGATTAGTTCAGGAGAACATCACTGGAGCCATCAAAGGTCCCAAGAACTGCAGCCCATTAATGCAAATCCTGTAATCAGCACATGTAAGTCATTCTTCTGCTCAGGCTGCACTGCATCACATGGGCTAAAGGGTCAGAGGACGCCTAGGTTATTCATAATCTGTGTCTATATAACCACACCATCTCTTTGTCTCTCTGTCCTTCACACGTCATTGTCATAAAGCCACAAGTATGATTGGTGGAACAAAGTACACAGTTTACCATTTTAATGAATTTGATCAGATGAGGGGTACAAACATTGAACCTGCCTCTTTTAGATGTAAGATTATTAGAAATGCTTTACCTCACTCACGTCAGATGTGGCTACGCGCGTTCATCTGATATTCAGCGATAGACGAATTATTTCAGGAGCCAGAAATCCTTGAATCTAACTGGGCAAACGGCTTGTCCATCAATTTAATTGACGTACACTGCAGCCAACCACATCGAAACCAACCGAAGATGCTGATACGTTTGTTGGATTGGTTGGATTCAAAACAGTTGCTTCTTCGCTACGTCACACCTCTACAGCAGCCAGCGGCCCTGATTGGTCCGGTTAGAGAATAATGGCTTGAAATCCTCTGATGGGCTTCAACATCAGATCGTTGCGCGGAAGTGCCTTACGAAAGTTACGTAGCGCATGATCTGACGTGAGTGAGGTAAAGAAATGCTATGACGCCCCCTAAAAGTCCTTGATAAATCTTTCCTAAACACAATATGTCGAAATGGTAACATGTACAGGGTTTGGGCATATAACTGAATGTCAAATGAAAACTGGACTGGACTTCCTTACCATTAGATTCGCTTTTCAATTCAATTCTCTTCACATTCACTCCAACACAAGCTTGCCTCAGGTCTATACACCATAATGCAGCTGTCAGTAATACAAGCTGTGGCTTGTCAAGTGTTGAGTCACTGCTAATGAACGAATTGCCTGTATGATAAACAAGCACCTCTGGCTATTTACTAGGCCTACAATGTAAGGCAGGTATTGGATAATGCAATAGAAATAGGGTGTAGAGATAAAGCTGGCAATTAATTATATGAAACAGACAATACATTTTTGTTCAGGGGTGTCCAAAACCAAGGAAGAGTGCCCAATGGGGTACACAATTTTTTTATTATAATTTTGAAATTTATAATTAAAAATCCAAATGACCGTCAAATGAAAATCCAAATGAGACCGTCAAAAGAGCCAGTAGCCAGTCTTTTGAAATCACATCTTGGATAATCCATTAATACATGTAGACTGTGATTCTGTGTCTCTTGAATGTGTGGACATCTAATCTGCACCAAATTATTGTATGTACCTCTGCGAGGCACTGTACCTTGAGTAGTTTTTGAATAAGCTGCCAACCAATGACTTAAACCAATTACATGGCCACCACTTCCTGTTTTAGAATTTTTGGGCTCCGCATCTAGGAAGTTTTAGAATCACCACACACTATGGGGTTTTGGGGTGAGTTTTGAATTTGTAAACAATTCCAATGTCACTAATTTATATTTTCTTCCCTAAAAAATTCCAAAACCTCTTTCAGTTTGAGATTTTTCTATAACTTCACTCATCAGGGTGAGCTTTGAATCAGTAACTAATTAGGCTATAGCCAAATTACCATTTAACCATTTTGGTTCTTTGCAAAACTCACTTCCTGTATCATTTTTTTTGAATGCCTATCCCCCAAGGCACATATCTGTGCTTCTGTGATATTCTTGTGGCTACTTCTGTAAGCACTTCTGGTTAAGTCTGAAACCACATGTAACAAATTGTGTTGTCTGCCATTTTATTTTTTGTTCTCCAAAACTCTCTTCCTGGTTGAACCTGCACCATGTGCACCACATTCTGTTTTTTTTTTCTTTTTTTTAATTAGTAGCTAACTGTATGGGAACCATTTTGAATTTCTTAAAAAAAAATCAGTGGGTTCATTGAGAGTCTTTCCATTTAAGGAAAGTCAGATAGGCATTGAAGGACACATGAGTGGGTCCATTTGATGTGTTATTTATAGCCGCTGCTTACCACCATTAGGGGGCGTAATTTGAGCAAATTGTGCCAAGACGTACAAGACCTTGAGCCAGGCTTGAAAATCTGTTTCCACATTCAGGAGGATCTGTTGACTCTTTGGAGAGCAGAAAATCCAAGCCTCCGTGGCTTGCTCTCGACTGCTTCAGAGCCAATACCTTTGGGGATCTTAATCATAGCTGCAAACTAAGGAATTGGGGTCAGGATTGCGAAAGAGAATGGAACATGGCTCACAGAGGTCTGCAATGTGAAATCGGTAGTCTTTGTTGCAGAGGGTTTTTTTTTCATGCAAAGATGCCTTTTTATATTTTATTTACACTCTACCTCAGAGTGGAGCTACTTCTATTTGCAGAGTAGCTCCAGAGCTCGAGACAAATAGATTCAGACACTTCACTTGTGCCAGCACTTATTTGCCTTCTAGTCTTTTTTTCTGACACATAATTTAAGGAGATGATGGTGCTTAAAAATGTTGACAGTGCTATTTAGGCACTGAATTATCCCGTACAGCATGTCTGTGTTGCTATGGCTGTGTGGTAAGTGATAAGTGTAGTATTTCACAAGTCTGTGATGTGTACACTCAAAGCCATGTTCCTCTCTCCATTTGAACATATCCCTACCTTAATGTCACTTAAGCCATTTACTTCATCAATCACTATGGAGGCTGAATTAGCAAATTGCTTGCAATGCAATTCATTCTTGACAAGCTCTTTGGTCTTAACAACAAAGCTCCAAAGGCAAAAAAAAAGTCCAATCCAGGAATGTTGCTGTGTAATACAAAATAAATTATGGGAAACAGCTCTGCATCCTTTATACAATGAAAAGACACATTTTTCAGATGATTAGGCCCTAGTAAATAATATGAGAATTCATTGTATATTGAACAAAATATTGACATTTTACTGACATTTTTTTTGCAGACTTTCTGTTTTTGAAATTGTATGCTTGAGTGTCAACTCAACACAATCAACAATAATCCCAAGGCTCTAACTGAAAACTCTATTTCATATTTTTCTCTAATCTCTATGTACTCTAGAAGAGGGCAGAGTATATATGGGCAATGTATTATAGAGTGGTCCACTGCCTTGAAGATACAGTATGAGCCAACATTAAAAGTAATTGCCAACAGCCCAGTAGTCCTACAGGTTATTGTGTAGATGGTTATTTATCATGACACATGAGAAAATGGGGGAAAATACTTGTAGGCTGGCTGTCTATGGGATATCATATCATGGGACTTGGAAATGGGAATTTGGTGGGAATAAACTGATGTAAGCAGGCAGTCTCTGCAAGATCAAAACAGAAGCAACATTTGAAAGAGGAGATCTTTCAAGAGACCCTCACTGCAAAAGACTTTTCTTATCCTTTCTCTCAGCATGACAAATCCTGTACTTTAGAAACAAAGGATTTTTATTGAGCATCAAGTTCATTCATTATAACTTGAACTTCCTGTATGCAAGCGTCTCTCAAACTGGGAGAGTGCCCACTGGGTCGTGGACACGTGACATGACGGGTGTGAGCTGAGAGCCAAGAGACCAATGCCACACTCTGCCCCCCTGTACATTTCACCTTGAGTCGTCATCACACATGATACCATGCACATATTCCAATGGTGTTATTCGTTAGTTGTTGTATGAATGATTTTGATTATAATTTATTATTAATATTCATACAGTTCTGCATCCATCATTTATTACTCTCAGTAAAATATCTCATGATCTCTTCACTCAAATATGAATACTGCAAATCAGAATTAAATGGAATCCTACTGATTTCAATGATGTGTGGCATTCCTCTTTTTTATTGTAGTGCCCAAGTGTCACAGGTGAGGCATGAAAATTTCCCCCTTTTCAAAGTGGGGAACGGACGAAAAAGTGTGAGCAGAGATGCATGCTAGAAATAGTGCTTTGGCGCTGTTTAATGGAATACTTTCGAGAGTGAAGTGATTGCAGGTGAGATGTGTTTATCTTTAAAGGTCTAGTGTGTGACTCATCAACTTTTTCGGAAATGACCTCATTTGAAGGGCACTCCGGCTAGCATTCTTTTCTTTGTGCATGCACTGCTCAATCTGACACTGTTATCCTAGTGTAGCATAATCACAATCACTGGAGGCGGATGGGAATAACTAGCCTACAGCTCCTGGGACCAATCATTTTTTATGCTAACAAGTTCAAAGTTGTATGTGTGGACCTCTGTATAGAGAAAAGGTGAACTCTGGACTACGTTATCAGAATGTAGCAGTAATCCATGCTGTATCCAGTACCAAACTGTTTGAAGAGCTCTGAGCTTTGCAGACAGAAATAAACTCTGATCAGGCATGTAGGCACACTCATCATACGTACTCTGGCCGACTCCCCCCTAAGCCCTTATGTATGAAATTGGCATTAATGGAAACATGGCTGGGAGAGAGAGATACGGAACTGAACTCTGTTTGACTCCCAGCTCAGGTGCTTCTGCATTCTAAAGAAGGTTGCTTCTTTCTCACCAGTCTACAGTCTACAGTTGACAGTTGTCTGTGCGTAAACCGGCCTCTGGTCTTGTATCATACTGAGCTTGTTCCACGCTGCATCTCTGTATGTGGGAGGTCACTGGAGCCAAGCTGTTTCCCCCAACCCACTCTACCTATCTATACATCTGTAGGCTAATAGCTAAATAAAAATGTTAACAGACTTGGCCTCAAGGGGATTAAATAAAGATGAAAGCTATCTTATGGCTGCACATCATGATGTGAATGTAGCACAACTCCCACTCTACAACTATCTTTAGCTTGAGCTCTTGGGCTGTGACTTATATGCTAAAATTGCAACTGTTGGTTGATTCTAGAATGTTCCTATGATGAGCATCTGACCCACTGTCACAATGAGTTAAACTATTTGTGTGCTCAGAAGTTTACATTTGTTAGTTTGTTCATTTGTGCATGTGTTTTTTAGTCTAATTGCCTTCTCATTGCCATAACTCTCCATATTTTAAATCTGAGTTATTCGCAGCAATGATTCTCAAAGTTGTGTCTCGCATAACTTTTCCGAACCAGCTGATCTTTTCAACTGTGCCTTCCAAATGAACTTGCAACTTTGTTGTCATACACTAGAGATATGATGTAGCAGAAGTTCTTGTCAAATTTCAACTAATCTTTTTGATGACTGAGAAGGCTTTGAAAATATCAACAACATGCTTTTCAGATCTACCCAAACCTCTGCTCTTTGATTTCAGCAACAGTGTATGTCAGACGCTAGGCTACAGCAGAGTAAAGGTATAGCAAGATATAGCAACTTTATCAGCTCCTAGTGCCATGAATGAGGTGTCTCTTCTTCAGGGGACACTATTTCTCACCATTCATATGCTACTGTTATAAGAATAGCTTTGAGATACACTTAGCATTTACCATTGAATCCATGTGTGAGGTGTACGGTTTGAAAATCATAAAACATCTGATGGAAAAGCATGCAAGGAGTCTCGACAGCAACTTGTGAGCTGATGTGGAGTGGCACTCTTATCGAGAGAGCACAGCTAAGTCGCTCGATGATGTGAGCATAATCTCAAACACTGATAGCGTAGTGACATTAAACTCCTCTCGATTCCATTACCTGATAGGCGGGTCTTGAGAGGACAACAGGGCACTAGACTTAAAGTGATTGGATCAAGGTTACACAAGCACATCCTACAGTTGGTCTGACGGCAAGTCAGTTCACCTGGCTGTGCTTCTCGCTAGTGTGGCTGATAATGTTTGCAATAATGTTACTCTGAGCACCAGTGCGTTCCCTCCCTCATGACATAAGCACTCAAAAACATCCAAGTAAACACATAAACATGCAACAGCAGAAGCCAATGCAGATAAAGCCTACATTTCAGCCTGTGGCCTCGGTTTTAATGAGCGACGCTTCTGTTGTGTTTGATAACATTCCCCATGATGGCGGACAATTCTGGCAAAGTTTTCCAACAACTGTGAACAGGAACCCTGGTGCAAAACAACACAAAAAAGCCCCCTGCTTTTCTTTTGCAGAGTGTAAGAGCACCTGCCCTCCTAACAGGTTGAGATTGGAAGGACTGATTTAAATCTACAAACGCATCTCCCAGGAGACAGCCAGGGCACCACTCACTGACTCACACACACACACACACTGAAGGTCCATGGGAACAGCTTTAATTTACTCCACTTGTGCAGATTAAGACGTTTCCCTATGGATGTAAGGAGATTACCAGAGGCACTGCTCAGTATGAGACAACAGCAGGCAGATAATAAGATACAGTACCACTCACTATTTACTTTGCAGGTTTAATGTTAGAGCCTTGATCCCTGTGTCGTATTGTTTGGTTGCGCTGTGTGGGGGCACTTTGAACACTGGCAACTTGGCTTAAGAGGAGCTCCCAGAGGTGGCCTGGGGGAGCAAGTTAGCAGGTGGTTGCCTCCTTTCAAGGGCCTAAGTCTAACCTCGAGCCAAAACAACTTCTGTAGCCTACCTAAGAGTCTTTCAATGAGTCTGATCAGAAGTAGCCTCTGTTTGCTTGTGTTGGGGAAGCGTGAGGCAGGTTTAAAAGGTTAGATCTGGTGAGATGCTCATTCTGTATTTGATTTAATGGCTGTTTTGTAGTCACGGAAACTACTCCCCTCTGGATGAGTTCACAATATTGGCGGAAATTTTGACACGCTTCAGTGATATTTGAGTCTGGATGAATCACCACCTTTCAGATCAATTGTTCCAAAACTCTAGTATTCCCAATAGTGACTCAACCTACTGTTTCTTCTCTGACTATAAATGAAACTTGTTTAAACTATTGAAAGGTGGTATGATTGATAGCTAATTTCTCTTAACATATTATGTCTGAGGATCAGACTACTAGATATTTCACTAAATACAGTAGGCTTACAGTGTGTGTTGCAGCTTGTTGTGTAAGCCCTGGTCCTTGTAAGTAGACTAGGGCTTGCCAACATGTGCAGTGAGAATATTGCAGATGATTCAGAATGGGGTGCTACATTTTGGTTTTGGATTAGCCAACGTGGACATATGCAACTCTAGTCATCTTTCATTGGCTCCCTGGAGGTGATAATATTGAATTGATGTCTCTCTCTCTTAATTCCTCTCTCTTGACCAGTTGTTTTCTCCAATGAGAGTCTGTTATGTTGTCTTTGCCTTTTCTTTCTTTCTCCTGCACAAAACTGACTGCCTGTCTTCAAGAGGCTCTTTGTTCTTGGCGCCTCAGAGGTGGAATGACCTACCTAGTATCATTGCCAAAACTCAGTCTGTTCCAGCCACAGCTTTTTCCCTAAATATTAATAGAGCCATTAGGAAATACAACAATGGTTTTGGTATCATACATAACAACAACAACAACAACAACCACAATATGTGTTGTTAATTTATTTTTTATTTTTTAAATCTCACCATGTCTTGACTTGACTAGCATTGTCGTGCTGTGTTGGAATCAGAGCTGCAGTTTGAGTCTCATGCGGATGAGACAAGACACAATGTCAAACGCGGGTGTGAACAACACAAAGGACAGAGAAAGGGCTGCGACATGCCGGCTGGCTTAGGCCTGCTACCAAGTATTGGCAGAGCATTGGGTTGCTAGGGGAAGGCATTTGCGTAGCGTAATTATTTTGACACCTGCCACTACGCCTGTGATGACGCTAAGCTTCCTCCTGTTCACTTCTCATCTAGCGATGCCTGCTCCGTCCTGTCCCGACGCCACACACACTTAGTTTGGCATTACTCTGCTGCACAGCTAATAACATGGCAGACGGATGGCAGATAATGTTACAATTTGTCTCTCAGCATGAATTGATGTGAGATTTTTGTCCCCCAGCTGTGGCACACTGGGCCCGTGTGTAGGGTGTCCTTAGAGTACCTCATTTACTATGAGGAAAGGTCAATAGTGAGTGGGGTGGAAAAATCCATGGCTATTAGAGTGATGTTGTCCATGTCAATAACCTCCCAAAGACCTCCTGTCACATGAGCCAAGAAGGGCAGAGGACAAGAACTGCACAAAGCTGAGCTGAAACGATACTTTTTTGAAACATATAGCCTAAATCTTTCAGGACAGGTTAGCATTTCTGGGTCTGGGTATTTATTTTATTACCTCCACCAAGGAGGTTATGGTTTCGCTGGCGTGTGTCTGTGTGTGTGTCCGTCCGTCTGTCTGTGTAAAAAAAATAACTTGAAAAGTACTGCACGGATTTGGATGAAATTTTTGGTGGCCATTGGTGATCCAGAACACCATCTGTGACCACATTGTCTTGAAGGAGGTCTGCACTCTCTGAGCGCTTTTCTAGTTTCACTTGTATGGCAGGCAGTCCAAGTGCTAGCACAGTGCTAACTCTGAGTGTCATGGAGGAAGACAAACTTTCCACTTTGATGAGTCAATGGAATGCTCCACCTTGGCTCCCCGAGACCAAAAAAGGGGTTAATTTTGTGGACATGATATCATATTTTTCCCATTAGTGCCCAACTCTCTGTGTGGGCCAAGGGGGATATCAGATGGCAGCGCAGGGCTGATTAAATAAGAGCAAAGGAATACACAAGAGTGGCCAGCACAAGAGGCCCCAGGTTTTTGGGGTCATCGAGGAAAAAAAAAAGGAAAAAAAAGTTGTTTAAATTGAGTTCAGTTGCAGTGTCGGCACTCTCCAGGGGGAGTTCAGCTGAATTTATGCTGTGGTGTGTGTCTGTGTGTGTGTGTGTGTGTGTGTGTGTGTGTGTGTGTGTGTGTGTGTGTGTGTGTGTGTGTGTGTGTGTGTGTGTGTGTAAATGTGAGCATGTGTGCGTGCCTGTCAAAAGGAGGAAAATCTGGACAGCGAATCAAGCCTAGTATCCTCATCCATTATCGACAGACAGCAGGGTGTCTTTATCGGGCGCCATGCACAGAGCGCTCCTCTCTGGCAGTCTGGTGGGCACCCCAGTCGCGCTGGCAGGGCATCACAGTGCCAGCTTTTGGAAGAGGCTGTGCCCGGCCGATCCCCCTGGGCAGCGCTGAACTCCTGACCCCCTCTGTCCCGCAGACGAGTGTCACTGCGCTCGAAATCCCTTAATCCGTTGCACAAAGAATTCTGGAGGAAGAAGAAAAAAAAAATGCCAGGAAAGGTGTGGGCGATTTAAAGGAGGAGAGAAAAAGAAGCTTGGCAGAGACTCAACACCTCTGATTCTTTGCGATGGTGCTGGTGGTGTGGTGGTGGTGGTGGTGGTGGAGGAGGCTGGGGGAGGCTGAGCTGAGCTGGGCTGGTGTGTTGTGTGCTGTGCTGTGCTATAGAAGGAGCAGTGAAAGAAAAGAAAGCATGGGGCACATTATGACTGTTATTATTCACCATCTGCTCCTGCGGATGGATGCCTGTGAGTGGCTGCATGGGTGTTGAGCTAGATTGGCTTGTTAGCTGAGTGCTGGTGAATGAGCATGCAGAAAGCAGTACAGATGAGCAAGTGACCGGCTAATCTCTTTAGCGCATGGGACGGTGCAGGCACCCGCTCTAATTGATTCTGAAATGACTGGGGTTGGTTGTGTGTGTGTGTGTATGTGTGTGTGTGTGTGTGGGTGGGATGGGGAGCGCTGGGGGCTGGGGAGGGAGTTGGGGGATGATGAAAGATTTTACATTCTTGTGGGCGTTGCTGTCTCAGAGTCAGGATGTAAGTTACAAGTATGCGTGATTCTCCAACATCAGATAAGAGGCTTAAGTTTGCACAGACAACCTGAACAGCGCACACTCAAGCTACAGTACAGCCGACTGTTTGACTGGGCTGTGGTGTCTAACCATCGGAAATTTCTCACCACAGCTGATGCTCCCATAGTGCTCTAGATGGCCCAGTCTCAACACTCACACACACACACACACACACACATGCAAGCAAACACGCACGCACACACGCACACACACACACACACACACACACACACACACACACACACACACACACACACACACACACACACACCACCCCTTTGCTCACCGAGTGTGCACTGAGTCTGTTTCAGGAACTGGAAGGCAGAAAAAGAGATTATGATGGTGTCTCTATAGACTGATCCTGCTGCCAAATATTTTCCCTCATTTCCTCAACCTCACTCTCTAATTAGACTGTCAGAATTATTTCTGTATATCTCAATTAAACAGTCTGATTCACATTCATTCTTATAGCGGCTGCAAAATAACCATCTGCTTCTATACAAGAAAATGCAACTTATGAACTGAAATAATACTGATTAAAAACTGGTAATGCTCCACCATACATGCAGACCACAATTCTTCAATTTCAGTATTGGCAATTATATCATGAAACAACCAACAAACTTGTTAACTTCTCCCTCCCTAAATGTATCTGCTTGGTGGAGACATACTGAAATATTATTTTGGCTCTGGGCTGCCATAGAAATTGCTTGGCAGCCAGAAATGAATCCCGTTACTCCCCCTAGTGGAGAAAGCTGGTGCAACAGACATCATGTAAACACAGGTCTCTAGCAGCCATATTGCCTCAATCAGGGGTCGACTTCCTGTTAACCATCAGGCCTTTGCAACAGATCAATGGAGCAAATTATTGTGTGCCAACCCCTTTATCGACAGACACGTGGATAGCAATTACTCTCTGGCATCAGTGATGGTGTTTAGCACAAGAGGGACACACTAACATCAGGTATTTACATGTTTTCAGCTCCTGATTTACACAGTGGTAAGATAGCCTAATATAGGCAATGAGATAATGTAGTCTTAATGAAGATACAATAGGCCTGTTCTTTAGGTGTGGCGCAAGTTAAGAATTTTTACAGTTGTTCAACAGCATGGCATACATTTTTATACTTTTTCAAAGGAACAACATACATAGGCTACCATGCAGCTGTAGTGTTAGACTAAAGGCATGGAATGAATTCTGAGCAAGGCGCAACAGGACATCCAACTGAGTGTTGCCATTGATGTCCTGCGCTGATGTGAAATAATCATTAAAGAGAAGATTAAATGCGATCAGTGGTTAGGCGGTGGCCCTGTATTCCCCACAGTTTCCTTACCCCATGCACAGCCACCTCCCGCATCACTAAACACAAGTCAGTCAGAAGGCACATTCTTTGACTGCATATTTGCCATAGTCTACATCATCCAGTGCATGCAGAACATGTTTAAGTGGGGTAGTGCTCTGTCATGTGCAGTTAATCGTTTGAGAAGAGGGGGGAAAAAATCTCATTAAAAGTTATCTTCTAAGGTGATTAATCCTTACTAGTTAATCCCCATGTTAGAACTTTATTTAAAACAAGCAACAAAAGCTCACTAGGGATTTAAAAAAACTGAAAGGCTCTCACCCTAGAGCCATGCTTTTTGGATCAAGTGTTGGATCATCCTTTGCAATTCCCTCAGTAGCCCCCATAGAGAGAGAGCCTATGGATCTGAGCGAGAAGAACAATAGAGCGGGCAGACACAAAGAGGAGCATCAGTGCAGACTAAACTCACACAAATAGTACTCAAGATATTTGTCATCTTGAAACAAATCGATTCTGCCTCTTGCAATCGCAGTAGGTATTTTGAGTTCCTTTCTTTAACCTAAGCATATATACGAAACTTATCTGCAACCTGTTTACTAAGTTGAGCAAAATGTGTTTATACAATGGGTTAAGAACTGGGTGAAGGTTAAATTATGCAAAAGTACAGTTCAAACGATATTCTATTAACATAACACATTGCGTAGGTAGAGAAGCAAAGTAATGTGCAATCAGGTCATGGTTTGGTAAACCTTCAGGGAATATCCTGAAAATGAACTCAAACCAATGCAACTTCAAAGACTGCAGAAGCAAGCACATAACAACAAGGTCAACATGAGTTCATTTATCAAAATATTTCACTGAAATATGTGCGAGCTAGCTGGATGACCCCTGAATGATCCTTTGTTTACTTGTTACATGAAGGGGGTGTGATTCTAATCTAAAATGCATGTATGAAGTATTATCAAGGCCAGTGGCCTGAATCTGCTCGTCTCCTCAGCTGCTGAAAGCCTCCTCCTGCTGCAGGAGATTTAGAGGAGAGGTCTGTGTCTGACTTTTACCAGAGGCTTCAGTCTTCAGCTCAGCTTATGTGCACAACCCCTTAATTGGAGAGAGAGACTTTTGCATGTCAGAGAATTCTTCTGTGACATGATGAGACTGCAGCATGCAGGTTGCCCTCAGTGAAAACATTTACAACTAGAAAAGCGCTCAGAGAGCGCAGACCTCCGCCAAGGCAATGTGGTCACAGATATACACAATATAAATTCCAGATCATGTTCTGGATCACCGATCGCCACCAAAATTGAATCAGTTCTTGCTTGTCCCAATATACACATTGTCCGAAAATTTAATCCAAATCCGTGCATTACTTTTCGAGTTATCCTGCTGACAGACAAACAAACAGACAAACCGACGCGACCGAAAACATAACCTCCTTGGTGGAGGTAATAAATTATCGTATGATTTAAAGGATAATTATTGTCGTTAAGGTTCTTATATGTGCAAAATATTGTGTACTAGCCAGTCTGATTGCAATACCCAACTCTCACAGTTGAAGAAACCATTGTGTTATACAAAATCATGGCGTTATAATGGGCTCACTTGTTTGATTTGGAACGCGGTGTGGTTAAGGTCAGCATAATATGGACAGGAGCAAAATTAAAAGCTTCATTTTCATCATCACAACCTGGGCACTTACAGAGACATCTGGGCGCCTGGACAGACATCTTCATCAAGACAAACCACAGTCTGTATAGCCCTCAACTTTAGCTTATGCATTCAAACACGTAGTGGAAGCTTTTATTGCAGTGCTAAAGGCTCCCAAGGGCTCCCAAAGGCAGATCAGTGGGCTTAAGTCCACATGAGGGGACATGCACCGGGGAAATCCATTAAAGCCATCAGTCATTCATTTGAAACAACAGGTGCAGAGACAGCAAGGGGCTGGAGGTACAGTGAAGCTGAGCGAGATTTGAAAGGAGGATCAGTTCCATGTGAACATATTTAGACAGTATTGTAGACATGCAGGATCTCTTTATGTGATGATTATGTGAAGTCTTTTACAGCAGCAGGGATGATTAGGCTGTCTGGGATGATGATGATGAGGGCTCATTTTTGTACACCTCTGACCTACTTGTGTAAACAGGATTATCTCATGAAAATAAGGCAATAGGATCATGGCTTTCCCTGCATATATGCACTCCCTTCTGATAACACTATTCAGCTTTTTTTTGCTTTTTCTTTTAATTAACCTACAACGAGCTTGATATAAATGTATGTTGTTATTACATTTTTTCTTTAGATTTTCCCAGAAAAAAAGCAAACTAAATTCTTGTGACTTCTGGGAAGAATCACAAACAAGACAAAGTTCAAATTCAGTATCTATGGGTGAGTCAAAAGTTAAAAGTCAAAATGCAACCAGGTGATGCCCTTTATTATGACCGCCGCTAGCGTAGCTAGTACTTCCTGAATTTTTGGTCAACGATTCCCGGGACACCGTAACACCGGGGCACATGAAACTTGGTGGGCATGTAGCCCCAGTAGACTTTTAAGGAAAAATTTTGTTTGGTCCCTGGGGGCCACTCCATCTTTGCGCGGAATAGATGGACAACACAGAAGCACTGTATTAATTTAGCCAAAAAGAATTTTGCAAAATACACAAAAATACCCATGGAAGAATAGATGGATTCAAATATTGTTTGAAGCGGCAGCAGTAGTTTGATTTTTAGAAAGATTTTAGAATGCGATAATACAATACATTATCATATTATATCATATCATATCATATCATATATATCATATTATACTCAGTAGACCCTTACCTCACAGTCTAGCAGGGAAACAGAACTTTAAATCAAAGCATTGTTTACATTGCTATTACTTTGTGACAGAAGATGGAGAAAGACCTAACAGAGCTGTAGCTATATGAAATGATGCTATTTTGACGGAAAGCAGATTCACTCACTGCTGGTCCTATTTCTCAAAATATGACTGGGATCACTTTGCACTGGACATGATTCACCTCAGATGCCTGAAAAACAACCCAAAAATGGTCATTTATTACAAATGTGTGTGTGTGTGTGTGTGTGTGTGTGTGTGCATGTGTGTATATGTGTGCATGTGTGTGTGTGTATGTGTGCATGTGTGTATGTGTGTGTGTGTGTGTGTGTGTGTGTGTGTGTGTGTGTGTGTGTGTGTGTGTGTGTGTGTGTCTGTGCACGTGTGTGTGTGTGCGTGTGTGTGAGCATGGTGGAGGGTCAGGGTATGGGGGTAGACAGACACACCCAGTCATTTAGCATCAGTGCATAGCTCTAAAATGGAACACCTCGTGAAACGTTCCCAGAGCCAGTGTGGCGGAGCAGAGCAGAGCAGAGCAGAGCTGAGCCTGAATGAGAGAGAATGAAAACGCGAGCATGTGCACTCAGACCTGCTAACCTGTTGCTCATGTGGCTGAGGGGGAGTGTGTGTGTGTGTGTGTGTGTGGGGGGGGGGGGGTTGCAGACGCAGATGTATGCGTCTCACTCGCCCAAATAGGAACTGGCAGCAGCAAAGTGCGGAGAGGGGGCTGAGTGAGAGGCGGGTGGCTGGCAGGCAGGCAGGCAGGCAGGCAGCTCTCAGAGTTGGGTCCTGACGAGCGGGGAGAATGGGACACCTGGAGGATAATTAAGTGAGAAGGCAGCAAGTGTAGAATTGACTGAGCTGAAATTATTTCATTAGCTGTATTGAACCTTCTCATTGTCCCCCCAGAATACACCAGAATCTTGTGTTTGCGGAGGGAAGACAGTGCTGAGGAGGAGGAGGAGGAGGAGGAGGAGGAGGGGGGTAAAGGAAAGGGAGCGATAGACAGTGAGAAAGAGAGGAAGGGAGAGAGAAATGAAGAAATGAAGTTGCTAAGCTGTCTGTCTGTCTGCCTGACTGGTGGAATTGTGGGTTCTCAATCCAATTAGCCGGAGTGTGTATGAAACAGCCTTGCCTGAAGAGCACAGTGTGAGTGGCACTGTCACCGTCAAGAGCACTGATCTTTCTGTAGCCACCACAAGCTCAAATCAGTGCCATATGGAGCCATGCAAAATGCTTACGTCTAAATATAGATTTCTTTAGTACAAAATATATCAAGGCTGTACATTCTACAGAATGAAGAAATCCTCAAGAAACTGGTTGGATTGAAAATCATTTTATTTGTCTTTTATTTCTCACAATTTAAAAGGAAATCACTATTTGTTTTAATTGTTTCTAAAAGTGATGTTTTTAAAAGACACAAGCTTAAGAAGTTGTTGTTTTGTTACTGATAACTGTCAAAATAATGAGTTGGTTATCAAAACAAATGAATGGAGAAATGTTGAAATACTATGTGCTGGTTAAAATAAATCACAGAAATATGTTCACTGTGTTCCTTCATGTTACCAGCAGGAGGCGATCGGCTCCTGCACATGCAGAGACGTATACAGTCTCTACATAATGCTCAGGTTATTTTCAAAATGACTCGCACTGCATGATCAACCAATAATCAACTCCATAATCACCCAAACCAGCATTAGGAAGTTAGATGACAAGTGTCTCAGTCACAGGTTAATAAACTTTACCAATGGCCATTTAATCGTTCTTATGACCACAGTTATTTGGATCTTTCTTGGTTTTTACAATCAACTTCCAGGTCAGTTTGTGGCGGTGCCAGAGAATGTAGAAGCCGACTGAATTTCCCTGTATTTAAGCCCCATCTCAAAATAAAGTGCTATCTGTCGATCCATGTCTACTTTTTCCTTACAAAGGTAGACACTCTATCAATTCTACCTTTCAGCGACACAGAAACCAAAACCTACATATTGCGCGCAGGCAACTAGGCCACCAGGCCTAGAAGTCAGAGCCGTATGCGCCACCTGCCAGATGTTCAATTCAGTTAAGGTAAACTTATTCACTTGAGAAGTGTGGCAGCAATATAAATGCATATCAGAATAATCCTATTAAAAGTTATCAAGAATGTATACTGTAGGACTTCTGCTCATGAAATATCAGGGCATTCTAAACACTCATTTCACAGCTTTGCCTCCCATGTTGGCTCCAGCACTGCCAGTCACTGCCAAATAGCCTGGATGTCAGACTGAATTTCAAACATGCGGGTGTGAAATGCAGTGAATTTAGTTTATTTGACACGGTATCCCTATGCTTTGCCATTCAGACTAGTTTTATTCACACAAAAACATCCTTTAGTACATCATACTGTATTTCTCAGTATGGCATTGTTCTTATTATTTTATTATACTGAATGATATACAGATGATAGGTTGTCCCTGATGATGCTCCATATTCATCTTAATGTGATTATTTGCATAATGACAAAAGTACATGAATTCACACAACATTTTCATGATGCATTATTCATTTACTTTTGCTGTAGGAACTTGAGTGATCATCAAGATCTTGACCTATAAAAACAGAGTGAGTGACACTTTAGAATGTATCAGTTGTCTATCATTTATTTAGTGTCATCAAGCGTCGTCTGTGGCCTGTCATTTCCCAGACTATATCTGTCCTCTTTCCCTCCACAGAGCCCCTCTTTCCCCGTCTCTTTGATTCCTGCCCCAGCACTGACCCAGGACCTGTCTGACACCTCGTCACAGCGGCCTCTGATTCACCACACGCTCCTCCACTCACTCCCTCACTTGCTCTCACCAGGTTGCAGGTTGAACAGGTACTGTACAGTAAGCCTTGACATCCTCATCTGCCTGGTAAGAATTTTTTTTTTAGCAAGTACTACAAGTAATAAGTAATTTATATCAAATTCAATATGCAAACAAAACTAGGAAAAAGCAGGATTTAAGGGATGTGAATTATTCTGTGGCTGACTTCCAAGTTGGATATTCCAACAACACAGTGCAGCAGATTGAGAGTCTTGCTTGTTATTGCGGTGCTCATTACAGACGGTGTGTGCTATGCTAGCACCACTCCGAAACAGAACAGTCTGCTCCCAGTCTTCATGCGCTCCACAAACCAGAATGATTGTTTCCCTCATTTCTTCCCTCTCCCGTGGTTTTCAAAGTTTGTGCGTGTGTGTGTGTGTGTGTGTGTGTGTGTGTGTGTGTGTGTGTGTGTGTGTGTGTGTGTGTGTGGATGAAAAGCTGCATTGTAGCCTCATGTAAAATACAGACATCAACTGTCTCTCCTGTGCCCTCTCTCAGCACTGTGTCTCTCCTCTCCCTCTTTCTCTTGCCTTCCTTGTGAAGCTGGCACACTTCAAAGCAATCGGATTGACGGCGTTGCACACTGAAAGATCCTATTCATCTGCCGAGTGGAATTACGCCGCCGCCTCCTTGAGCACTACTTCAGAAACCAGCTCCCTTTTCTTAAAATATTTGGCCTCTCTATGACTCTTGAACACACACACACACACACACACACACACACACACACACACACACACACACACACACACACACACACAAACTGAAATACAAAGGCAACACAAATACAAAGACTACTTTATCTCAAGAAGTGAAAGAGGAGCAAAAAAAAAATAGTCTGTACCTTAAGCCGTGCAATAAGCTCTTAAAAGAAGTGGTATCACTGTTTTGGTGCGATTGTCCTGACTGTCATTCCAGTTGTAGAGCAAAAGATAGCAAACCTCACAGACCACAGAGAGTGGAAGGAAAAGGAGTTTTGTGTGTGTGTGTGTGTGTGTGTGTGTGTGTGTGTTTGTGTTGCTCAGTGGTGTTTTTTGCCCCCAATGACACCTTCCAGGCAGCACAACCTAAAAGGCACTACCTTAACCCTATTCCTAACCCTAACCCCCGCTACCTGGAAGGCACCGTTGAGGGCAAAAAACACCAAAGATCGTTTGTGTTTGTGTTTGGGTGGGGGTGGGGGTGGGGCAGAGGCAGGAGCAGGGTTTGAATTATGATCTCACCTCTAAGGGGGTCTTAAATATACACATATGTACATTACACACACACACACACACACACACACACACACACACACACACACACACACAGACATATGATGCACACAAGTAGCATAAATAGCCTTGGTGCACTCTCCCAGAGTGAGAAGCTTTTTCAGGGGACATTTTACTTTGCAAAAATTCTCAATGAAAAAGCAACGTAGCTTAATGTCTAATGACTATATGGACTATATCACTAGTCATGCCTACTCTCACCTCTTCAGATTTCAAAACTGAGACCAATAGTAAAAGATTTAGGCCTGCGTTTAGCCTAAAGAAAATGTTTCACATTACTTTTTGTTTCAAAACAATGATCAATAATCACTTCTCATGGGCAAGACTTGGTCATGCATGTTTTGGGTCTTTCATTCATGTTAAGCTTATTGAAAAATACTATTAAATACTATAAAATAGAAATTAAGAAAATGTGTGGTGGTCTGGATATTAAGTCACATTAAGTTTTTTTTATCTACTGGGCTCTATGGAGAGGAAAATATATGCCACAAGTTTTGCATTTCCATATGACTTGGAACACACACACTTGAAAATAATGATTTGCTATTTCCAGCCTACATTCCAAATTACTTACTTACCTCGCCTATAGTACGATATTTTCTGCAACTGTGTCTTTTTTGAGCATAGGCTATTTAGCGCCACTGCCATGGTCGTGAGTGGTTAATCATTTGTCTTTATAGCGGTACTGTCTGGCTCAAAAGCATGTTCAACGCTAAAAGCAAGGTGAAGTGTCTTATTCAGGTAAAGTTCTGTGAGCTGTCAAATTGATGTTGTCAGTTGGCGAGCGGTCTTATGGTGAAGTGCACCTATGCTGTCTTGCATACATGCTGTATGTTCCTTATTATATTTCAAGACAATTTGACATCTTTAATGATAATTCTTCCAGAAAGACTCAGATGAATGAATAAATGAATGAATGAAAGAAAAAGTTTAAAGAATGCAACAATTAATAAAATAGTAAAGTCTTTGGCGTAGGCCCCGTCTGAGGTCTGGGTAAACTAGAAGCTTGGCCCCTGCAAATCCTGCCGATTCGTAAACTGGCAGGGACGGAGCCTACCCCCAAACAGAAGGACAGGGACCCAACTGGTGTTGGTGGCAAGGGAGGTAGAGCAGCATGAGTAGGTAGGAGGGACTGGTCTATAAAAATAGGAGAGTGAATATGATTGGTCATGCAATGAATGACGAAATGTCTCCCTGGAAGAACTAATGCTAAAACTTCCACTGCTGCACAGGGGTTGTGTCGCACAGGTATGGGAAATAAGGAACTTTTTATGATTAAAAATTATATAATGCCATATTTGAGACATGTAAGGGGGCTCAGCTCCCTCTGGCTTCCATGGAAGTTGAACACTGTGTGTGTTTGTGTGTGTGTGTGTGTGTGTGTGTGTGTGTGTGTGTGTGTGTGTGTGTATGTGTATGCGCGTGGGGGTGGGGGGAGGGCTGGGGGGTTGTGTTGCGTCTTGTCCCTTGCACGGAAACCTAATCTTCACTTAAAACCTGAGGGTATACGACTGTGGCAAGCCTGGGACACTTAGACACCCCATGTAGGACACAGCAGTCACCGCCAGTTTAATGTGTTTTTTTTTTGGCCTTTATTGTCTCCACATCCTCAAACTATGTGTTTCTCTGATACAGGACACACTGTTCTGTACTTAAAGTGACAAGCTGAGTCTAAAGCTGTGCTGCCTGCTCTGAGTCGGCCATGATCCCTGCTCCCAGCGCACACACTCCCTCCCTCCCTCCCTCCCTCCCTCCCTCCCTCTCCCCTGACCCCACTGGCAGCGCGCCTCAGCCCCTGTGCGGAGAACCAGTCCTGTTGTCTCCTCGTGTCATCCATCACGTCTGTCAACACTCCATCTCTCTTCCGCTCATAAACAAACACCACTCGAGTGGCGAGAGACTTATCTAAACAACAATGGAGTGGCGAGGGAAGGGGAGGGGGATGGAGAGGGGAGGGGAGGCAAGGTGAGAATCCAGGGCAGTTCCTCAGGTGCGGGTCCAGTGGATGGCCACTCGGTGAGTGCGTCTCAGTGCAGGTCAGTCTGTTCCAGAGGCCCTGTGTTTAATCTGAGGTGGGGTTGCCTGCAAACACGACTCCAGCCTTTTCAAGCTGCAGTGCTAGATGTCTCATGCTTGCAATATCATCCGTCTGCCTGGCAGAGAAATAAATCACTGCATTTTTTCCAGGGCTGTAGGTCTATAGGGGTTTAGGTTCCTACACACACATATGCATGAACATACACACACCCACACACACCCACACATGCTCACACACACGCAGGCACCACACACACATGCTCGCGTGCACACACACACACACACACACACACACACACACAGAGAGACACACACACACACACACACACACACACACACACACACACACACACACACACACACACACACACACACACACACACACACAAATACTCATGGCTAATACTTTGCTCCCCTCATCCACTCTCCCTGAAGCACAGGATACAAAAGCAGGAGGTCTTGTAAGGTATGAGAGGCAGCCTTTAAAAGGAGCCCATAAGCGCTACCCTACCGATGCAGCAAAGTAAGCATGTTTTTGGAGCCCTTCCCACCAGCAACCCCTGCAAAGAAATGTGTTCTTGATCTATTTTCCTACTAATCTTATCTCCCATGCCGAACACTCCCAAGACAAGGATGCATTGAGAGGAGGCTAACACAAACCCGTGCTGGAACAATATGCGGTGGGATGCAATTACAGCAGTCGGGGGGAGGGGAGGGGCTAGTTACCCAAATGGGAATAAAAGATTAAGGCCAACTAGCATGAATGGAATCAATGTGTTGCGACGGATGCTGCGTCTTTGTAGTATAAGCTACAATTGCAGCTGCAATTACTGCAGCCTGATTACAAGACTAATTGGACATAGCAGAGTAATCGGAACTTAAACCACCAAAGCCTCGTTGGGATGAGTGGCATTAATTGTTCGGGGAGTCGGCTAGCGCAAAAACCTCCGTGTGAGGTCGGAGGTCTCCAAGCAGGCTGTGCAAGGCTGGGCTCTAACTGTGGCTCTGTTGGGTCTTGCAGGAGAGGCTGCCAAGCCAGAGCCCTGGTGGCCAGACGAGCCCCGGCCACCCGCTCCCCACTCCTCGATCCCCGCTCCCCACTCCCCGCTCCTCTCTCCTCGCTCGGTGGCTCAGAGCAGCTGCCTGTGCGTTCGGCCGGCCGGCCGGCCAGTGCCACAACCACAGAGCCCAGGAGCTCTCTCTCTGACTCCGTCCAATCGAGCATCCATCACGGCTGACGGGTCTCTGTCTCCATGAAGCATTTGAGTGCACTGTTGACAGATTCAGGCGTCTCCCCCAGCCCAGCTATCTGTCTCCCCATATGTGCCAATTTACAGGATCACATCCTCAGCAGAGGCCCTGCAGCTACGGTCACCCGGGACATCGAGATGGGGAGATTTGTGGGTCAGGAGGAAAAACTATTAGGATTGTGCATAACATATTTATAGCTCGCTCTCTCTCCCCCTCTCTCTCTCTCTCCCTCCCTCTCTCTCCCTTGCTCACTCTCTCTCACTTCCATTTCTTTGTTTGTGGTGTTTCATGAAAAGTTCTGTTCAAGAATGAGTGAGTGAGTGTGTGTGTGTGTGTGTGTGTGTGTGTGTGTGTGTGTGTGTGTGTGTGTGTGTGTAAGAGCATGGATTTGCTGGGCCCTCAGAAATGTCTCCTGCCATATATAAGGTTCTATGTCTTAGGGTCAGAGGTCGCATGCTTTGGCCACAACAAAGACATTCATTCTGACTTACAAATGACACCCTTGAAGACACATAGCTGAGCTGTAACTTGATCATATAGCTTTCTCCTCCAAGATTATTTGTGGTCTATAATATTTGGACCAAGGGAGCTGACCTACATTTTTACTGCACTGAGAGAAAAAAAAACTTGTCTTGCAGGACAAACAGACAACCCAGTTGCAGCAGAGGAGATAAAAAAATATTTTCTATCTAATTAGATTCACAACAAATACTGTATGTTAGAATTCTATGTGGTCTCCTACCCGCTCTCAGACTTTTGGATGGTGTAACAGTTGAGCTTGAAGGTCTGTGATATTTCTGTTTGAGGTAGACGTGAGTGCTATTGAGCTCCGCCTGGGCTTTGAGGAGAACTTTGAAAGTGTCTTGCTCCTCCGGTGTAATCTCCTGTGCTTGGCTGGGAGCAGCAGTCATAACGGCCCATCTCCTGCTCATAAGGGCCCGGGTCTGGAGCAGGCCTGTGGCTTAGACAGAGATTACAATGGCTTTAGGCGCTGATCTCACACTCGCATGCAAAAAAACAAAACTCCCACTCCTGGAGAAGTGAGGGGAGGCTGCGGCGGGCGATTGTCACTGGCTTAGAGCAGGTATGTGAGGCTACGCCTGGGACTGCGTGCCACCAGATTTAGGGCTTAACTCAACTGAGGATTTTCTCCTAATCAATCAGTGGGAGTTCAGCGCTCCCCAGCAAGCCTCGCACTCTCTTTCACTGTCGTCCCAACAACAAAACGTTGAAGCAAGAAAGGAGTCTTTTTTTTCTTTTTGCTCTTTCGACTTCAAAAGAGACGTAACAGAAATGTGGGTCAATCTCCAAAGAAGAGACAAATATCCAGTCAGTCGGAGAGGAGAGGGCATTTCTCCTGCTAGATGAAAACAACTGGCTAGCTGAGCTGCTTGCTGTTTGTTGATTAAAGCTCATGAGGGTGGCCCCTCTTAGTCAGGGTTGAGGTAATAGTTGTGATAGTTCTATTACTGGAACTTAGCAAAAGTTCTGGGAGATTTCGGGGTGGGGTGGGGGTGGAGTGCCCGGGACAAATCGCTGGCTTGGTACTTTTAGCCATTGTGTCTCCATACAAAATATGGCCCTGTTAGAATCTTGACAACAAAATAATTGAAATGTACGACACGCCCCGATATGTAGCAACACCAGCTAGAATGAAACAACACAACGTGAAATAGCATTTTTTAGCCGTAGCTTCTGCTAAACATGTAGCAAGTAGCCTAAGCTATGAACTCACTGGAGGAGAGATATTTTGCTCCATTTTTCTCCCGTTTATTTCCTGAGTCAGAAGCAATTTAGCCTGTTAGCCTATAAAAGACTAACTTAGCAAAGGAATTTGGGGGCTTCAGAATTTATTATCACAACAAATGTAGCTTTCCAGTCGTAGCTAGTCCATTGTCAGAGACTTTGTAACTCTGCTGAAATTGTCATCCCTGTTGAGCTACAACCAATCTGCAAGAAGTTCCCACAAACAAATTTCAGGGCCGTTTGGAGTATATACCCCGTTGGATTCTGAAAAAGTTCCTGGAAACGGTCCTCTTGGGATGGCCCGCTATGTAGAGACACGCACCAACCGTGAAGTTCTCGTAAGATTACCTCACGGTTCCGACAGTGGAAACATGGCTAATAAATGCTCTGGCTCTAGCTTGTGGATGAAGACACGGCTAAGGCCACCCTAATGAATAATGGAATCTCCAAAATGTTTGGGTGGGTGGGTGGGGTGAATGGGATGGGGGATTCTGATGTTTGTGTGTGGATCACATGTCTTGGAAAGCGCTACTGTTGTAAAGGTCACACACCTGGGGACTCGGC
This sequence comes from Sardinella longiceps, assembly GCA_027497455.2. Classification (NCBI taxonomy): domain Eukaryota; kingdom Metazoa; phylum Chordata; class Actinopteri; order Clupeiformes; family Clupeidae; genus Sardinella; species Sardinella longiceps. The sequence continues at coordinate 3,888,505 of JAODXP020000025.1, forward strand.
CAACTTTGAGGCGATTACTCATGTTTATTACCCGCAAAGACAATAGGATTTCCCCCAAGAGTTCTCTCTGGAAGGGTCAGAATGATGCCTTATTTATTTCTTTTTTATCTGTGACTCCACAGTAAGACATTCATCTTCTCATGGATTCTGCTTATTCGGCACAGGCTTTGTTTTATGCAACTCCATTAGCTCTTGGAGCACATTAATGACAAACTATACCCCAAGTATGGTGTTCTGGAATGTAATCTTACACTTCCCACACATAGAACACACTGCTACATGGACCTATTTCAGGGCTTTGGGGCCAAGGAATGCATCTAACTCATGCTTGTCAGATAGCTGAGATTTGTGGACACATTACATTTTGAGGAAAATTCACTTGTAATGCCATATCGAATATCAGGTTGTAATGGACTCCGGAGGGGACATTAAGAGTGTGTGCATTAAGATGATCCTACCCAGCTCAGTCCCCCGTATCTGAGCTATGTGATCCCAGGCGTGGGCTGGACAGAGACCCATCTCTCCAGCCTAGCCCTGCTCTTGCACAACTCTCTCTGGACTCAGTGGGGTTTGGAGATACTACAGCACTTTTGTTTAAGGTCTGTGGTTTTAGACATGCCTTTAGAAAGCCTTGAGTTCAATTTAGACAGAGATGTATCAGTTACTAACCATTTATCAGCAACACTGTGCCAAAAAACTCACCTTAGCTAACAATCTCAGCACACTGACCGGTGCAGCACAACACATCTCAGAAACCCTTGCTTATGCCTATAGATTGGTCTCTTGTGTTGAACCGATACGGCTTCCTCTTTCACCCTCAACATTCTTATGTTGCCTTTTCACTACAAGGATGCTCTATATTTACTTGTACGGGAAAAAAATGGTTCTTTCCATGCCTTTTCAGCACAGTGTTTGAGTTTCAAGCTCAAAAAGCTGTTCTTTTCATTATGTCAGCTATGTAACAAATAGCGTGATTCCTTAAGACATTTCAAAATTTTGGCATCTACCACTAAAACAACAGATTGCAGCTGTTTGATACAGAATGGGAGGCTTTCACTGTCAAATGCCTTCATCACTCAACATTCTCTCCTGAGAGTGGCATGACAAATGTAAATTACAGAGTCAGATGCGAGACTTTGACTTTTCGATAAGATGCTCTCCTGCTGTTTAGTCAATGTTTGGGCCTCTATTACGCTCTAGTCTGTGTTGGCTCCTACGCCAATTAGCTTTTTTCCATGGCTTTGAACAAATGTGAAATGTCTTTCCTTGTGTAGCGCCATCTCACCAATCTGTTGTCTGATTCATGTTTCATATCTCAACTTCAGCATTAAGCCTTCAAAGAGATGCATTTAATATTCATTCATAGACAAAAAAAAAATGACGTGGACCTAAGTGGCCGCTGCTCTAAACATTGGGCCAATTACAGTGGTCATTTTAACTCTTGCTGCTCATAGAAAGCTTGAGCTGGACTCCTAATGACTAAAGTATTCCCTTGAGACCAATAATAATTGAAAGCGTCTGTAACACAGACATGGGAGAACAATGAAAGAGAGCGAAGCTTGCTCTACTAGTCTGCACTTTATTAGGATAAACTGCCACTTCCAGACATTAAAGAAACATCAAAGATGGGAGGAGATGGAACAGATCTCTTCCACTGATGAACTTACTAATCACAAAGGGAAGAGAGCTGATGAAAGATTCAGCATTTCCTTGAGTCGACTCAGATGAACAGAGAAAGCTACTCATTTTCAAATAGTTGCATTAGCATCCTTTTGTCTCACTTCTACATCTTTTGACAGCATTAATCCACATGCATTCAAAAGCATTTCTTCTTTTTGCCTTCAAAGTCAGAACCACTTTCATTTTACACCTCAAATGTTCTCATATTCCACAGTGGTAAGTTGATTTATTCTTTAATTAATTAATGTAGGTTGTCAAGTTGCAAAGCAAGTTGTTCCCTTCAATCAGTCAGTTAAAATCAGTCAAAGCAATGCAATAAACTTAGCAGGAATTTCAAGCAATTTGTGGTTGATAATGAAGGACTAATTTGGGTGATGATATTAAGAGAAATGAAGGACATATTTTCCCAAATGAAGGGGGCTGTAATCCACATAAAGGACTCTTGTTTGAAAGGGATTAGACAATATTACAAGATGTCTTGCAAAACCCTGTATACACAAAATTTAATCAAAAAATAATTTCCACTGGGTGTTGTTCTCGCTTGACATGAGTCATGGCTGATGCAATTGTGATGGTTCCCACAAACAGCAAATTGCTGCTACACTCTTTGCTCCTCAGCATTTGGGAATTTAAGATGGCTACATTCACTGCCACCTCTCTCTCTCTCTCTCTTCCTCATCAGAGCTCATAAGAGCCGCCGGTGGGAGGAGGGAGAGACAGATTGAAAGCCCAGTCCTGCCACAAGGCGTCAGAGGCGTCTAGGTGTTTATTTTGGATTGAATAATTGATGTAACATTTGTCAATTGGAGAGGAAGGAAGCTCACAGCACGGCTCCCCAGCCAGCAGAGCCCTGTGTCCTCTCTCAGCTAGCGCACAGCTGCATGCTACAGCACAGCCTGCTTTTGGAGCACAACACCATCTCTTAGCAAAGCCTGCAAACAATACAAATTTAATGGTGATGTGTTGAGGCTTGTTTTAGATGCTACTGTATTTTATTTTATTTATGTATTCATTGTTGACAGGATGAATGGCATATTTTTGAAGCTTGAAGCTGATAAACATCCTGTGGTATGGCATCCAAGGTGCTGCCTTTTGTATTCCTTCAGCACTGGCTCTCTCCCTTTCTCCCTGTCATTACCAAAGCATTTATCGATTACTTTTAAATTACTTTATTAATCTATTTACTATCATATCAATCTTATATTAACAACAATACCCTATGCTATGTCTTCCGTACACACACTCACACACACACACACACACACACACACACACACACACACACACACACACACACACACACACACACACACACACACTGTGTTGTGGAATTCAGTTGTTGGCTCAGCTGGGATATTGGTTATTTTCCCAGTAATCTGAAGTTGTGATGAAAAGTATTAGACACAGGATTGTCTTTGGCATGCGTTCAGCAGCGGCTGGAGCGGTGTTCACCACGGAGACACTGGAATCACCTGCATCAAATACAGAGTCTGACGAAACGTTTACTCAGCTTTCGTGCGCTTACACATTTGCAGGAATAAATAAATCTAATCTCTTTCACCTTTCCAAATATCTTTTATTCAGTGATCTGTCAGCCATCTTTCATATTTTATTAATGAGTAATAAATCTTCAGGTGCAATATAACCTACATAACCAATAAACCTTATTTTTTAAAACTCCAACAATGCTCCCTGATCTAACTATTCCTTGGTCTAATCTTGAAACAAGTGCATGGTTATTCTATTTGAAAAGAGGCAACACAAACACAAGTGCTGAGCTCCATTAGCATAGTTATATCATCATATTTCATAATAATGTTGAAATAACTACATCATTTCCAGTGAACGTGCCCTTTGAGTGGAGCAGAGATATATATGCTGGGCATAGGGTTTAGATGAGAATTACGTGCACGGGAGCAGCCACGGGTTTTAATCATCTCCACAGAGCAAATGTTACAGTGAGACAGAGTAATGGCTTTTGGGTTCCTGTGCATACTCCTCTAGCGGACTCTTTGTTGTCACAGATCACCCACAGACCACCCTCACCCCCACACACACACCCTCACCCCCTCAACCCTCCCCACCACCACCACCACCCACATCCTTTATGAGGCCAACAAATGAAATTACCTATTCTGCGACCACAGGGGGGAGAATGAGTTCCCAGGGTCTAATCAAGATCTAATTTGGGCTCTCTAGTCATCTTGAGCTTGTCGTGCCTTTCCTCCGTGAACGCACCATAGCCACGGCCTCCTACTTATCATGGGAAAGACACATTTCTCCTATATGCCTTTAAGATGTCTGACTTTCAAACTCATTGTCACCCCTCCACCACACACACACACACACACACACACACACAAAGCGACGCACCCTATTGGAGCGAGTCTATTAGATGGGGTGGGATTGCCTTGCAGGGTCCAAATGAAGCAGCTGTAATTCTCTAGAGGAATATGTCAAAGTAATTACAAGGTCTCATCTTCAAGGAGATGCCATTCATTTTCTCTCCGTAAGAAAAGAGTCCAACATCTCCCCTTTCAGCTCATCTGCCATCATTCCCCAAATATTCCACCAGCGCACTTAGTGCTGAAACTGGAGAAAAGGCAGGGCTGACACACAGGCGAGGGGACGACGGAAATTGCTGTGTTTGGCCAAACACTGAGTCATGGGAGAGACACACACACACACATCCCCCATGTGTTTTTTGGCATGGGCACATTGCGTCTGTGTCATTGTCAGGAGTCAAATGTCAAATCTTTTCATGGTGCCGGGGGGCTTTCAGGGAACGTCACATTACAGTCGACTGGCAAGCGGCCCTTACCAAGAGAGATTTGCAGGGAGAGGCTGCATTCTCTTTTTCATAGACACACATAATAGTGGATATTTATCTCTTGGTCTCCAGTTTCAGTTGACGCTCCAGGGTGAGTCTTGTCATCGATAGAGAGTCGTCAGAGGCACCTACCTCAGCCATGTCTGACACTTCTACTCACATTAACAAGGGCATGCAGGTAATATATAGACAAAGAAAGAAAGAGGAGTTTGCAGACACAGTGACAGGATGGCTTCAGGGTATCATAGAGAAGAAGGCAGTTCAGAGGGTTGAATATATTGTTTAAGGCAAATAATGGCAAAAGTATACATGGCTGAGCTCTTGAAAATATAAATGATATATTGATGCACAAATCCCCCAATTTTATGTAAGAATTTTTGCACATTTTCACAGAGCCTTTTTGGAGGTCATGTCAGGCTTAATTTCAATTACAGTCTATCAGTTACTGACCAACAATGTTTCCACAGAAGATGTAGAAGTCTGTTGTCTTTTAGGGTTAACAATCGTATAGCCTACCTAGCCTATGGATATGGGGAGCCATCTTTGATAATTCAGATAAAACATTACCCCTACATTCTGGAGGTCAGACTCCGTTAGACTCCTCCGACGCTGGCTTAGTTATTTGTGTAGGCTACTTAAAGTGCTGAGCTCCAGTACAGTGGCAGGTTCAATTCCCCCGTTGGCCCAACAATGATAAAGTGTGTGGCCTCTCTCTCTCTCTCTCTCTCTCTCTCTCTCTCTCTCTCTCTCTCTCTCTCTCTCTCTCTCTCTCTCTCTCTCTCTCTCTCTCGGCAGAGGCAGATCAAAGTGTCTGCTGCATGATTCATTGGAAGGTGAGGTCAGACAGTGGCACAGGTGTTCTCCTGCTGCACACAGTTCCACTCCCTTATCATGGAGCCGTTTGTCCGTGCTCCAAAACATCTGGGAATTAGTCTGCCCCACGGGCGGCCATTTGTCTGTTCCCCCGGCTGCCGTGTCCTAATAAATAAATCTATTTGACAATGGCGGATTAAGTGGCTGGAGCAGGTGATGGCAGACAACTACTTGTTCTAGTTGAGTTGTGCCACAGACGCTGTGAGTTTCCACTTTCACTGCAGTAGCTCTCTGTACTGTTCCACTCTCTGGGCACATTTTGGAGAGCTCAGCATTTCTCTGTCAGTGTGTGTGTGTGTGCTACACTGAGGGCTAACACTTTAAAGCTGCCTCATGAAACTCACTGCGTGGCCCTGTCCCTGTCACTACACTATAGACAAGCTATGGGTTACTTATTCTTTATCTACACACTCGTCTTCAACAGAGTCATCTCAGCATTAGGATGCCTATTCTTCTTTACATTAATTAACATTAAATATTTTAATTTGCATTATACTCCATAATAGTAAATGTGCCCCCAAAAATGTTTTCATTAATTCTTTGGATACAAATTTAATGTCTTGAATCACCACAATGATTAATGTGAAATCAAGAATATTACTTTTTTTAATTACAGTCAAATAGTTTGAGGATAAAAGGAGTATTAAGGACTTAAATAATAGAAAAAAACATAATATTCTTTATCAAATTAATTTAGAATAAGAGATTTATCAGATTAATTTAGAGAATATTCATCATCATTGCCTACCTACTCTTGTTTTAAAATGTTGTCATTCTAAGCGAGGTGTTAGACTACTTATAAATAAGTTATTGCTAAAACATCACACCATATTTCCTCATGTTTTCGATTGAGTTTGACTTTACAAGAATATCTTTTCTTGGTCTGAGAGGGAATTCCCCTGTCATAGAAGTTGGCAGAGTGAGTGTCATGTTTACTGAGAACAGTGCAAGGTCCCTGCCCATTCTCTACCACATTCCTTTGGTGAACTCATTGCAAGACT
>JAODXP020000025.1:3894988-3909988 GCA_027497455.2 Sardinella longiceps
TTCTCAAAATAAACAGCTTTGTGAGACAGTAGATAAAGTGTTTAATGTAGTTTGTTCCAGGCAAACAGATGGATATGTGAAAAGCTAGTTTCCCTCCATCAAATGTCATTTGAAGCCGAAATAAGGATTTGTGGATTCCAACTGTGATGTGGTCGCATTATCTTGAAGTGTCTCACTTCCAGCAGTACCAATATGTGTACAGTATGCACGTACTGCATGTATGAAGGTCATGGTGTAGATTTAATTGCGTGTACTGAAGGTAACATTGGTTAGGAAAGTCCATTGAACGTCTGTGGTGAGCGGCAAAGGATATGAGCAGGAATTGTGATTGTGATTGTTCAGTCGATCTGCTATCAACTTGGCTTTAATTGGCCACAACTTTAAAAATGTCTCAAGACAGAGAAAACTACAACATAATTTCACATATGTATAATTCATGCATCGTCTGACTTTTAATTATGTGCTAAAATAAAACTGACAAAAAAGAACCACTCAGCATGAAATGGTATCACATAAAATCTGAGAATATAATGTTATGATCAAACCCACTCCAATTTGTGTCTGCTTTATGAAATCTGTAATCAAAATAGTCAATCACAAGGAATAGGCCTTTTGTGCTTTGAAAGCTCACATAACAACTGAAATATTTAGGATATCTATCCACAGTTGTTATGGTCAGAAATCATTATCCACTCCCAAGTAACTGTGTTTGTGCTCATCGTGCCGTTAGCCAGACAGCCCCAACTCTTGAGTACGGCTTGAAGTGAAACAGTGCACTTATTTTTTGCTCGTATTCTGGGAAAGGGGTTTTTCAAAATGATTCTCTCTCTCTCTCTCTCTCTCTCTCTCTCTCTCTCTCTCTCTCTCACACACACACACACACACACACACACACACACACACACACACACACACACACACACACACACACACACACACACACACACACACACACACACACACACACACACACACACACACACACACACACACACACACACTCATTGCACTTAAGGAGAGCTAGTCCAGGCGTGGGTTCATTGAAAACAAGGCTGAGGGTGTGTAGCTGGTGACCCATGCGGACATGTTCAGGGGGAGGTTTCCGTGCGTCCTGTGGCTGGGGGAGCCATGCGGGGCTGTGAGGGGGAACAGCAGGCAGTGGCACAGAGAGAGGCTTCACCACTAGACGTGTCCATCTCCATAAACACAACCATAAATCAGTGCTCTGCCACCCACTCCCACAGAGAAGGAATTCAAGCCCAGGGACTGTGCTCATAGATCATTATGATAAGAGAAAGAGAACACATCTCCTCCAGCATGGAGCCCATTCCATGTGCCATAGACAGACTGCCATGTCTGTCACCCAGCTAGGAACAGACTGGCCACTGTTAAGAGCAATGCCAGCAGTTACAGGACCAGATGCTGCCCAAACGTTTCTCTTGCTATGACTAAACTCCTGGCAATAGGAATGGACTTGCTTTATGGCTGCTTGCTGGTAAAATCAAGCATATTTCTTTATCATTATTGTTAATATTATTATTATTATTTGGCCAGGTCATTGAAATCTCACAATGTTCCCGCAGCATGCATGTAGAACTGGTGCAGTAGATGGCAGCACCCATGGGAGCTCTTGCAGTGGTATGGGAGCAGTCAGCTCACTTGAGTCAACTGTTACTGTTATTTGGTCACTGTTGCTTACTTTATAGCAGTTATAGCAAGCTGTGGTAGCCTGTGGTTCACACACTATAATGTTCCTGTCACAAAACGGGCAAAAGAACTCTCTGCGTTGAGTTCTTAGGGAAAACCTACAGTATGTGTTCGAGGACGTTAGCCTTGAACAGCCATCCTCTTTAATTGTGTGGTTTCAATCTGTAATTTCAAATCAGCTACCTGCAGTGTATTATTAAATCCAGAATAATCTGGCTATGTTACAAGAACAGGAAAGAAACATTTCCTTTAATCCAGAATGTAGATAGGCCTGTTCTGCTCCACCCTTGTGTCTACAGAACAATACCACAGTATTTTATATAGTCAGTGTAACTGTGCAAAACTGCCCAACTCCAGCATTCTGTTATTATGGATCTGGAGTGTGTTTTTCAGCACTAAATCTGCAGTTGCTGAGAAGAGAGGTAAACTCATCAGCATTTTAAAGACACCTCTTTGACTGCAGTTTATGATACAGAATTCTTTTTTTTTCTTTCTGGTCAGCAGTAATGATGATACAATTTAAAGTGATTTTTGCTCGAGCCTTGCAGTTTTAAAATCAATAGCAGAGCAAGATATGGATCCATCAGGGACTGTTGACAGCTATGAAAAAATGTATGCTGGTTGCCAGGACAACTTGAATTTTCATGAGTGCGAGAGCAGGAGTAACAGTAGACTCTTTCCTCCTCCCAGTACTGTTTTTCCTCTCTCTTCCTGCCATTATCACACACTCCAGTCGCACATACACTGCATGCCGGCACATTGTAACATGTAAACCGCTATTAAATGCAGGCTGTTAGCACCACCCTCCAATCTGGTGTTGATATTGATAACATGGAGATATATGACAGACATATGGTGTTGGTGTTCAACAATGGATCTCAGTAAAAAGCAATGGATTTATTGGCTGGTGTGCGATGAACCCAAATGCCCACTGTGGTCCTGATCATGGGTCACTGGCTGGTGTCCCCTGCGTGTGAATTTTATTGATGCTGCACTGCAGCCATGCACGCCAGCTGCAAGCTGATTTTAAACAGAAGCCATGGAAATATTGGGACACATGTGCACTTTAATTAGTCCAGCCAGTAATTCTGGAAAGGAAGTGAGCGGTTATGAGTTACTGGGTGTAAGTTCTATAAGTCAGGGGTCTGGGGGTGCGGTATCAGTATCTGTGGTGTGTTGCCAAGGGTCTACATACATACACACAAGAGGTCATGCCTTGCCTGCAAGGCATTGTGCAATATTGTGTCATGGGACTACCGTACAGATAACACACACACACACACACACACACACACACACACACACACACACACACACACACACACACACACACACACACACACACACACACACACACACACACACACACACACACACACACACACATACAAACACACACACACACACATTTGCACACACATTTGAACATGAGGTTGATGTGAATGGCTCTCCTTAGCATAACCCTGGCAGCTCTCTCTGTCTCTCCCACACACATGTAGCGCAGGCATGCAGAGCAGAACAGAGCCGAGCGCTACGGCTAATTCTCCCAAACTACAGCTGCCTGCCAGCAGGAACTGTTGACTAGACACTGAACAGGCCACATTATTCACACCCAGTGCCTCTCCAGCTGCTTTCCAGCAACGTTAAATTCAGAGGATGTTTTTAAAATGTTATTTATTTAGCTAATTCTAAAGGCTATGTAATGATACATATTGCATTACTGTATATTAAAACAATACATTAGTGTGGAATAGCCGAGAGTGGACATGAAGTTATATTTATAGCGCTGTCTTTGCTACCAATATTATCAGGATAGGCTCATTCAATTTGACTTTGTAGAGCGATGTCAATTTGACTTGGAGGCTGAGGAGAGGTTCAATACCCCCTATGGATTCAGTAGCTCCCCTGGGGCGGCAGCTTCACGTGCATGTGTGTGTGAGCGCCGCATGACATCGCCAACTCCCTCTGGATCCTCCGCCATAGAATAGCTTCTCTTGCAAACCTCCAGGCTCAGGCCGTTTGTGTGACAGATCGGGAATAAAAGCAGACAGGGATTTGAAGATGGCTTCACAACAACACAGGGAAATAACAAATAAAAACAACATGACTCAGTCATAACACAAAGCATGATATTGCCCCTCTGCTGCATACAAAAACATGATCCATGCCACTCAGGGGGTTTCTAAAGCAGTGTGTACAGACAAGCAAACGCTGTACAACATTACAATCTCTGATCATCCATAAATATATCCTAATTTGATTGGCTGACTCACTACACAGTGGGGTATAAAATCAGTGGGATGTGATTGCTGCGCTAAGGAAGTCTGAGATGGTTGTGGTAGCCGCTACGGAAGGGAATAGGGTCACCACTGGAGGAGGCTAACTTAGATTTCATGGCTGTGTGAATGGGTAATGAATGAAATTAGCTCATTAGCCGTAGTGATGAATGATTTGATGTCATTTCTTCAATAGGGGAAGCGTGCTAGTGATTAAACAAGAAAGCGTTTTGCCCCACACTCCTCATCTCCCTCTGACTTCAAGGGGAATGCATTGCCTTTTGTCTCCCCTACAGAGATTAATAAATTGTGTTTGTTCCATCACTTGATGTTGAAAACAATGACAAATGCGTACAGTGTGCTATAGCTGACAGTTCTAGGCCGACAATGACGCATCATCTCGTCCAATCATAAAAAAAAGTACATTCAACAATAAATTCATTTGCCTGTATTTGTCACCAAGGTTCTCTGAAAGTCAAATAAGCCTCTCAGAAGCACTTCCACCGCCTGGACGAGTACGCCGGCACATCATCAGTAAATTCCATTTGCGGTGAATTACGTAAGTCCAATAGATAAGATGGCGTGCATCTCTTGACGCGGCTAATGAAAATGGATGGTAGAATAAAACACACGGCAGCCCGGACACCTGACAGTCTCTCTCTCTCTCTCTCTCTCTCTCTCTCTCTCTCTCTCTCTCTCTCTCTCTCTCTCTCTCTCTCTCTCTCTGCCACCACTCTATCGCTCTCCGTGCCCCAGTCAGCTCAGCCGGCTCCCAACACTACCTGCAGGAGATGAAGACATCCCACCTAATGAGAGGGATAATGACGGTGGACACATGAAGACAGCGGGCTTCGCCACATTCCTGCTTGTCTAATGAGAAGAGTGCTTGCTGACAGATGTATGCTGAAGGAAAAGGCTTCTGTCAAAATCTTCCCCACAAATCTCCTCTCCCATAAAAATCTCTTCAAACTGAAATGTTCCTCTTCAGCTCTGCGTTGCTTTGAATTCAATAGGCCTACCTTCAGAAATGTTGAATTTTTTTTAGGCCTGCTTTAATTAAAATATTATGTGTACGTACACGATTACATGATTACACATAATATATAAAAATATAGTGTGTTGTGAACAGGGGTGGGAATGGAGTAGGCCTGTACTGGGACCAAAAAGAAAGGCCCAGACATTTTTTGCCCACCATGATTTCGTTCAATAATAACTTCATGGCAAGCTAGAATAACACTGTAAGTTGGACACGTCGCTTGAACATGAGAGATTTAATTAGACTAGCCCAATATCCTTTAAGAAAATTCTGAATGAATTATGACAGCCCCAGCCCAAATATGACTGTCGGCCAATGCCCACCGGGTATTGTCCTGTAAGCCCTATGGCCAGTCCATGCCTGGGATGGAGAAACTGCTGTCATGTAGAAGCTACTGGAATGTCATGGCTAATGCTGGCTAAGTCAGGTCCTGGGCTAACTGCCCTCTAGAGAGATGGTGTCCATCATAACATGGGATGCAGTATAGAAACACAGACTGACTGGCCATTGATCAGTCCTTGTGAGAGCTGACTGTCTAATGCAGACATATAGCTATGCCATCCATTATGAAGAATCCACATGGGTGAAGGCTTATGAAGCAGGGAACATTTGGTACCAAAGGCCAATTTCTTCAGATATTGCTGGATAAAAGCCCTGCATTCATTTGTAGGAAATGTTGTTTGTGTGAGTATTTGTTGTGACTAAGCTGCACAGATGGCAATTGGGAAAGGAAGAAATGTCAAATGTTAAAGCATGCACCATTTTTTGGTCCTCTATTAGAGAACGCTTTGGAACAAACAAGGCTTTGATGACAGAGAGTCTGCCACTGAGTATATCTATTTCCACCTGGATCTATGACTAGAACCAACAGAACCAAAATAAAAATCACTCCATGATTTCCACCCCTGCCAAATGAGGCAATCGTCAAACCCGGTCTTATTTTGGTACGTTCTATATCGAGATGTAAAAATAGCAGCTGGCAATCCATAGCATCTGATATATACATCAGGCCGATATGTGCACAGCATGTTTACTGCTGACGGTGTGTGTCGAGCAGCCGATACTTTGGCACATTTGTCAGCTGCTGAGATCTCAGCATCTTTTTAAAAAATCAATGGCTAACATTCCCCTCTATCACAAAGGCCAGCTTGTTTAATACCAGGCCAACTGATAATGGTACAGAACACATCTCAACATTTATTGTTGACAAATCAATAGGTTTTTCGTGAGCCCACACAATCTGACATTCCGGGGCACATTCCCCTGTATGAAAATGTGGGCTCATTTATTTTCAGTAGCTTAATGTGGTGGATGGGAGACGTGTAGTGTATTGATTTTGAAAAGGGTACATTTTCTAACAGCAGAATATTGGAGGACCAAAAGGTGTTGAAAAAGTGTCCTATTTCAAGAGATGCAAAGTGGAAAGAGCTTGTTTATGCCATGCGGCCATCTCCTCACAGGGCTCACACGGTCTGCTGTAGCTGCAACCTGTTGTTACCAACACACACTTTTGTCTTTTAACGTCTCCAACTGATTCCGCTGCTGTGCAATGCTCTGTCTGTTTTGATGAGCCTCGGTCAACGCAGTGAAAGTGCTGAGCTGAAAAATTGTCATCTATGAAAAATGGGGAGCTCACGGCAAAGGGGACGGAAATAGCAGGAGTGTCCTCTCTGAAAAAGAGTGAGAGAAAGTTCCAGAAGGCGAGTGCAGAGACAGTGTGGCCTACGCTGGGTTTCGGGGGAGTTCCAGTGCCTCCTCCCAAGCCTGAGCTCATCAATCACTGCCAGCGCGGCCCATCAGGGGCTCTGCCTGACACTGATCCCACCTATCAGCCCCCATCAAAGGACAATATGTCAATAACCCAGCCACGCCCCCCTAAGACCACTCTCCCATGCACACACACACACTCACACTTCACTTAGCCAATAGGAATTTGTTTACATTAGCGCCTATAGGTCGTCCCCGAGAAGCGTCAATGTCAAGACGAGCTGCCGAGCACTTCTTCTATGACACTGAAATATATGAATATCATATGTCATACCTGACAGCTGCGATATCAGATAGTCTGTGTGTGTGTGTGTGTGTGTGTGTGTGTGTGTGTGTGTGTGTGTGTGTGTGTGTGTGTGTGTGCGTGTGTGTGTGTGTGTGTGTGCGCGCGCAGGCCACTGAGAGTTCATTTAGGAGGCACCTCCTGGCTTTTACATCTGTATGCTGGAGGTGTCAGGTTCGGGAGAGGCACCTTGATTTTTTCTTTTCTATGCCTACTGAGAGACAAGATGTTGAGGTTGTGCACTGTGTTGATTTAAGTCAAACTGTCAAGATGTTCACTTTTTCCCTTCCTCCTTACCCCCCACAGACACCACATAACACACACACACACAGACATGCCGACACACACACACACACAGACATGCCGACACACACACACACACACACACACACACACACACACACACACACACACACACACACAGACATGCCGACACACAAAAAGAAACAAAAGGAGGGAAAAACCACGGCAACTTGACAATGCTCAGAAAATGGATGTCTTTGGCACAAAGGTGGATCTATGTGTTATTAATTCATGTTACCTACCACTTCCCATCAGCTCAATAATATATATGGGAAGAATGCCATGGTATTTTCCCTGTCATCATCTAAAAATAACCTTCCTTTCCCCTCCAAATGCCCCTTACCACTGCTATCTGTGCAGAGAGCAGAACAGACGAGAGAGAGAGAGAGAGAGAGAGAGAGAGAGAGAGAGAGAGAGAGAGAGAGAGAGAGAGAGAGAGAGAGAGAGAGAGAGAGAGAGAGATGTGAAATGTCTTGATTTGGGCCCTGCACAAGTCTTACCCCATGGAGAGCAGCAGAATGGAGTGGTGGCATCATCCAATGCATTATTCATGAGTGTAAATTAACCCTGCGTGGAGCTCCTCCATCAATCACAGGGGCTTGCCATAACAACCTACAGGCACAGCAGAGCAGAATAGAGCAGAATAGAGCGGGAGCTTCCTGGAGGACGGACTGAGCACGCCTGATAGGAGGGTGGCGGAGTGGAGCTCACCGGGGCGGAGGACTTGGCCGCGGTGGCCGTCAGTGGCAGCGGTGACGGAGAGGCTGGGGTGGGGTGGTCCGTCAGCTGGACGGACGGCAGTATCAGGCCATGTGTCTCAGCTCCCCACTGGAATTAGCCCCCCCACCCCACCCCCCCTCCAACAGGTGGCCCCACTACTGCAATGTGTGGCATGCAGATAGATGGAGGGGCAAAGGCATCGAGTTTTGGGGGGGCTATGGATCACTGTGCAAAGATAAACAAAGAGGGAAGCCGAGTAGTCACGCTACTTTGGCGGCTTGTGAAATCTTGCAGTGTTTTCCTTTTCTCCACAAGAAATCATTGGGTATTGTGCTTGGAAGCATGTTGAATTATTTGACTGGGCCTGCAGACAGACAGACGGAGAGACAGACAGACGGTTGAGGGTGAGGGGGGAAAACATGAATCCAGTGCTCCAGTAGGCTTAAGATCTCTCTCTAATGTAAAGGTCCTCTCCGGTGAAAAGGGAAAAAAAAAAAACGAAATTCTGTAGAAAACTGGAGATGTTTTATTGACTGCCTGCTTTCTCTATATAGGCCACTTTTCTGAGGGCTTTTTGCACCTGCATCACATTCATCCGGAATTTTCTATGTGAAGGTGAGAGCGAAAGAGAATAAAAACCAAAATGGGCCCCATCCAGACCGTTGCCATGGGCTTTGAAAGAGTCATTCCTATTCCATCTCGTGGGCTCATTGTGGCCTTGTGCTGATTACCACACCGCTCTGTTTGTAGGGAAATAATCAAGTCGATGTTGTCACCGTTCCAAGCCAATGTAAGAGTGGGCTCTGATAGACAAACAAGGCTATCATGTCTCCTGTGAAGTGCAGTGTATAGTCTGACTGCAGGATATATGACTGTTTACTTAGTTGAAGGAAGACTCTGCATCTCACCTTGACAAATGCATTAGTGCTCTCCTTTCCCGCATTGTGCTGTCAGAAATGAAGTCTCTTCAAAGGCACGTTAAACTACAGTCCTGCATGCAAGCCACATTAGAGATTCAAAGCGTTATTCAATGGAAGAAAGGCTATTAACCCGACTTTCTGGGACCGCTTCCAAGTCCGATCAGAATTCTGGTGCGGTTAAATCCCCACAAGAGTCCCTCAAACAAGCCTGGCGCTTTCTTGCGACAGACAAGCCGCGGACACACACATAATAGCGTTAGCCACGGTGGTCTTATAGTGAGATGGCTGTTTGTTTAACTGCATATTCATTGGCTGTTTTGTGATCAAACTGGCAGACACCTCTGCGTGCTGCCACTGATGAATTGGCAGCGTCTTTTTTTGGGGTGGGGAGGAAGGGGGAGGGGGGGCATGGTAGGGGTGAAAGTCTATTGTTTCATCATTTCCCTTCGCTCAAGTATTCTGTGCATTAGACCGTCTTGGGGCAAATTGACTTTGAGATCCCGAACGTGTCTGGTGTGAAGCAGGGGCCAGTAAATTGTAATGACATCTAAATGCAACCCCATTCTACTTTAAGAGAGAGAGAGAGAGAGAGAGAGCCACACACTAGCACACAAAGATATAATCACAAAAGATCATTCATCTTCACCTAATCTCATCTCGACAGAAATACTGCTAGTGCAGCACAGCCGCAGTCGGGCTTCTCAGTGCAGAGCAAATGTTTCCTCTAATTCATTATGTGGTTTCAAGCCTGTCGGCATTAATGGCTAATTATAAGTATTTTTTTCTGGCTAATAAAAACAGATGACAATGGCAGTAATTGCCATCAAAATCATTGCTCTCTGTATTTCATAAAACCACACATTGATTAAGCTTCCTCTCTCCTTGTGTCCCACATTTCTCCCCGCTTTCTTCTCTCTCTCTCTCTCTCTCTCTCTCTCTCTCTCTCTCTCTCTCTCGCTGAGCTGGAAGGAAAGAAGAGAACTGGAAAAAAAGATTGTAGGATTTTCCCAAGGCCCCTTTGAACATCAGTGCAAGTGCACACAGCATATTCAAGTATCTCTGCCAGTCGCTTCTTTCTGCAATCCTCTCTGTAAACATTTCATTGTACCCTTTGTACTCTGGGATATCTTTCCCCTTTTTGGGGGAGCGCTGTTTTGCTCTCGTAAGTCTGCACTTTGTGAAAACACTGGATCTGCCACCAAACGCTCTTTTTTATTGCTTTTAAGGAAATTGAAAAGAAGATGCCACACTATTTTCGGCGTGATTTATAGAAACCTCTAAAGCTGCGGACCATTGGAAGAAGTGCGGTCAAGCGGGGAGCACAGTTGCTCTTTAGCGAGCTGCTAGCACATTGCTGTGGTGGACTTGTCACGGAGAGTCTCTAAACTCTGGGCACCACCCAGGGCAGAGTGCTAATTCACTGCCTGGGCCTCCACCCAGACATCCATCTGCCCATCAAGGCGGCGCGGGCGGGCGGCGCGCAGTTCAGCCTACAGTCTAATTACCCTACAGCCAGCTGGTGACTTAGTGCCTATATCAGTGGCACCCACAATGCCAAGCGGCCTGTTTTGCTGCGTTAATGAGGAATCTTGCCATGTTTCCTTTCTCATCGCCTGCATCAGCAAGTGCAGCCAGTGTTACCATATCCCCCACTCCAGATGGTACGGAATGTGTCAACATCTTGAGCCATATACACCTGGTGCTCCACGCTATTTATTGCTCGCCTATGGCAGCGACGGCAGGCAGCATGGCTCACATCTGCTGCTAACCCTGCCTGCTAGCCAGGCATGCTGGACATATGCTTGCACTAGTGCAGCTTCTACACGCCTTTCCTCTTCTTGTTGCACATTTGCCATGATCTACACCACACTACCCACTGCCTTACTGTAACACACAAGAGCCTTAGCTAGCACAAACTGAATAAGTGTCATGGATACGGAAACCTCATATTCTACTAATCATCCTAAAGCAGACTTTTGGCCTAAAAATGGAATATAATGCTATTAATACTCTGTATTTAAAAAATCTCTCTATATCAGAGCTGCATGTGGAGTTTATTTGAGAAAGTATGTAAGCGTTCACAAAACACTCTCTCATTCGGCTATGTATTGTGTGGTGGCGGTTGTGCAAACGTGATGGAATTATCAGACAGCTATTTGTCAGCAGCAGGCAGGCATGACATAACCCTTGAGGACCCCAGTGTCTGCGCTGGTCCCCGCCACCCTGTCAGCCCCATCAGCTGCAGCTGTAAAAGCTGTCACATCAGCTGCTTGCAGCCGCAGATAAGAAGTCTTGTAAAAGTGCCTCACTGAGGACTCTGACACGGCGAATGAAGGAGCCTGACACGCCGACACAAACGGTGGAGTCAACGATACACTTGGTTGTGACTTCAGACACTTCTGGAGCGAAGGGCTCTTGTGCTTTGAGTGTGGGAAAACAGCGGCGTGCAAACACCCCACCCCCCACCGTGGATCTCTAAATCTGTGAGAGCAGACAGGGGGAAGCAGAACAAGGTGTCAATAGAATGCAGAGCACGCGTCGAACAGGCACCTCCATGTAAATACTCTCTTACGCTCTGTGCTTGGACACCACACAAAACAATCAGATCATATTTGATGTCCTGCGCTGGACAAACACTGTATTTATTTATTTATTTATTTTATTTATTTATTTTTTTACCTCACAGTATTTAGTGTTGTAAACACCACCACACACAAATGACCTCTAACCAAAACAATAATCTAAATGTCTAATATTTGCAGCCTGGGCATCGGTGCGTCAAATTTTCTCCTCTTGTCAAGTGGACACAAAAGGGAGGACCCCATCTCTGGCGGGCGGCAGGCAGCGTGATGCACGGCCCCCATGTAAATCAAAGGCGACGTGTCAGAGCGCTGCCATCCTGAGGAGCCTCTGTCCCTGCTGTTGCACTTTGTGTTTCATTTAATGAAAGCAGCCCCAGTCCCAGCAGCCTTGCCTTTCTGAGGAGAGGGGGGGGCACTCACACACTCACACACACACACACACACACACACACACACACACACACACACACACACACACACACACACACACACACACTCGGCGGGAGAAGCAGCCAGCCAATTGTCCATCACATCAATCAACGGCGTGTCTGTCCAGCCTATCACTCACCCGAGCCACAGTGGCACTGGCATCAATAACCCGCCCCTGACAGGAGGCTGGCTGGAGGAGACCGTGCCCATTTCCCCCACCCATACCCACCCCCCCACCCATACTGCAGCCCGGCCCAGCACCGAGAGGTGCCAGGACTCTGCCACTTATTTGAATTAAGTCACAGAACTCGGTGGGAGTCCGGCCTGTAGACAAAGGCAGAGGGGCCGGGGCTCGTGAAAGACCATTAGCATTTCACAGATTGGGATTCTGGGCTGGCCCGCCGACGCCATTGTTTTACGCTGAATGGATGCACTGTTTGTTTACTGGCCTCTTTGAATAACAATTAAAACAATAAAAAACAGAGCCAGAGAGGAAATGGGGAGTGAATGATAATGTTTCTTTTTTTTGACGCTTTTGTAACCCTAATTGAAAGACGGGTGTTAAAATCAAACAACTCTCTCTAATGTACAACATGCTTTCATGGTGGCAACTACATTCACAAACCACATTAAGCTACCTTCATATGTTACGCTGAAAATGTGTCGGGGGGGATAAAAGCAAAGCAACGTGCGTAGACGGCGGCAGGCGATGTTGTAGCTCTAGCGGGTGTTTAAGTGCATGTGACACTGAACCATCTCCAGCAGGATCGGAGAGCTGAGTGACTGACCACATCTCCCTCCAGCTCAGTCCAGTGCACTTTAACAGAGAGTGACCTTGTCCAATTGACAGGCATTGATTAAGTGGTCCAAGACCTATTCAAGGGCCCATAGGATTGATGGCTCTGGTCAGGATGTTGCTACTGTTGCACCTGTGCCTTGTCAAGCGTGAGCCTTTCCCTCTTAGTCTCCCACCCCACCCCACCCCACCCGCGGGCTCCCCTGGGCCAGCTGCCATAGGGCTAGCCTTTGTGAATTGTCTTGTGCCCCTGTCTTAGCCTCCCGAAGACGCCGCTGACCACTCCTCTCTTTAATTACAGACTTCCACGATTATAGACTGCTGGCCTCTGGGCTCTGTGTGTGTGTGCACAAGTGTATGGAGCAGCAGCTCTGCTCTTGCATGGCCAGCCCTGTGCAAGCCTTAGACACACACACACACTCACACACACACACACACACACACACACACACACACACACACACACACACATACACTCACACACACACACACACACACACACACACACACACACACACACACACACACACACACACACACACACACACACACACACACACACACACACACATACACATATACACACACACACACACACACTGCAAGAGCCCAGACTGAGTTTTGGGTGTAACTGAAGAAGTTGTGTTTTAGTATTCCAACACAAACGGGTTTAGGCAGACGTTCAGCGCTGCCTGTGGCAGATCGAATACTGCCCTCAGCCTTTCCTCCTGTGCGCTGTCCTAAATCTTTATTATTTTGTGAATGCTGAATTATGAATGAATTCCCTGGGTTTATAATAAGATACAGTTATAATAAATATTCATTTCTAACCCTGAGAAATAAATATGTATTGACTTCACAAAGCTGCGCATTTGGCACAGCTCAATCAGAATGGTGGGATTTGAGACGTCGAAATGTTGTCTTTGCCATGGAAAATCAGCCATGGTTTCTAGACTACATTAGCCGGACGGCCCAAAGATTGAGGCAGGTCATTCCAAACCTCGGCCGACCCCTGTGATCTCTCAGCTGGTCCTCATTCCCTTCCTCAGCCAGTTGTATTTTTGTGGGCCGTGTTTCCTAATGCCTCAAAGATTCCTTTTTTCTCCTCTCCTCTCCTCTCCACTCCTCTCTTCTCCCCTTCTCTCTTCTCTGCTGCTGCTCAGAATGTGTTCCAGATTCTTTGTAAATGTTTGTTGGAAGACGGCGAGAGGGGCGGCTCTTTTGCAAGCACCAGTGCATTCTCGTTCAGCACGCTGGGGAACTGTTCAGGTCGGCCTGTTTGTATGTGAGTGTGTGTATGTGTGTGTGTTCGGGGGGGGGATATGTGCTCGGGTGAGTCCTTTTTGAAGTCCTGCTTGACAGATTGTGACCCCAGTCATGACTGAGTGGCTAGCGTCATTGTTAATTAGCACCCATCCGTACATTAAAGCCGCATTAATTAAATGTGCTAGTGTCCTTTCATCTTCGGGCAGAAGGCTTCTTTCATTTCTCACTGTCCGAATTCTTTGAAACACATCGTGATTTTGAGGGGTTTTATTGAAAGTTCTTAATTAGGCTTGCGTTGTATGAAAACAATGCTCCTTTTTGTCCGTAACATTATTCTATGCTTTCTGATCAATCCACCCTTTGTTCCTTTGATCACTGAATCTATATGTGCACATGAGGTGAGCTTAAACTGATGTATTTTCTACTTTTTTTTTCTCTCGTTCTGGACTGAAGCGGAGATATGGCCGCTGGGTGGATCTGAACTCTGCAAGAACATATGGGGTCAATTAGGCAGAGTTTGCTCCTGGAAGGGGTTCAATTGATCCACAATAGAGACCTGCAGAATAGGTGGTCTCAGACCATTTGGCAAAGCAATTGTGGGCAGCCAGTGAGTTAGCAACATGAAAGTATCAGGTGTTGGCCAACAAATGAGCTGGGAGAGGTGAGGCAGTGCTGGGCTGGGCTACGGGCGGCGGGAGCAGATTGGCTGGCTGGCTGGCTGGCTGCACTCCGGTGTCACTGCGTTCAGGCGCCCCACAGATGGAGCGGCCAAGACGAGAGGAGAAGAGAGGAGAGGAGAGGAGAGGAGAGGAGAGGGTGGGCACAGACACATGACGCACAGATCTGAGAGAATACTGGTCACACCTGAGCGGGCGCACACACACACACACACACACACACACACACACACACACA
>JAODXP020000025.1:3914988-3924988 GCA_027497455.2 Sardinella longiceps
TCTTTGTTATCGGATCCCCGGCCGCGACCCAGGGACAGAAAGGAATCGCCTAACCCGCTCTAATTCAGACAAGATGGCCAATCAGTGGGTCGTTTGCTCCTCGCAGCCGGGCTCTTTCCTGTGAGCCCAGCTCCGGGGCTCTGGACGGGCCTGGGATGATCCGTGTGTGTGTGTGTGTGTGTGTGTGTGTGTGTGTGTGTGTGTGTAGTCTGGTCTGTCTGGTCTGGGCTGTGCGGAGGAGGAGGAGGAAGAGGAGGAGGAGGAGGAGGAGGAGGAGGCCCTAGCTGTCCCTGAGCTGAGCTGAGCTCTCTCTGAGGGTGTGTGAAGTGATGTGTGTGCCAGACAGCATCAGCCTCACTATAGGCTTCATGTGAGTGGACACTCCGCTGATGCGCCCATCCTGCCTCAAAGGAGCCACTTTTGACTCATGTGCAATGTGATCTATGGGCACCATTTGCAGCCCAAATCACCCTCCTGACTCAGGAGAGCACCCACAGGTCCGCAAAATGGCCCACATTTTTCTTTTTCTTTTCTTTCTCGCTCACATTTTATCTATCTATCTACAGTATCTGTCTATCTCTCTCTCTCTCTCTCTCTATCTATCTATCTATCTATCTATCTATCTATCTATCTATCTAGTATCTATCTATCTACTTTATCTATCTATCTATCTATCTATCTATCTATCTATCTATCTATCTATCTATCTATCTATCTATCTATCTAATCTGTCTATCTATCTCATTTCTCTGTCTATCTGGCAATGGTGTGCAATGGGGGTGATTGAAGTGTAGATTAATTCTGATTTGGTTAGCTCTCATTACTGCTGAGGATTCATCAGATTTCTGTGGGCCGCTCCACTTAGCAGATTCACTCAAGTGCAACAGCTGGCATTCATACTAATGGGAAACAGCCTAGAGGATCACATTCAGCCTAATTAGGCCTGTTTCAAGTGTCACTAGTCTCTCTCATTCAGCCACATTTTTCCCCTTCATTCATACATAGGAAACAGGAAACAATGAAGTAGGGATATAAGACTACCAAACCGGCTAGGCAAGTAGGACATCCAGGAGTAAAAGTCTTTGAGAAGTTGCAGACTCGGAAGTTGTGTGTGTGTGTGTGTGTGTGTGTGTGTGTGTGTGTGTGTGTGTGTGTGTGTGTGTGTATGCTCCTGGGGGCATGTATACAAAGACACACAAACCATTTTCTGTAATAACAAAGAAAAACAGCGAAAGCACAACAAACAAAACAACTTGAGAGGAGATGTCTCAGATCTTTCATATGTACGTCTCACATGATTTTAGTACATTACACAAATGACAGCCCACATAAAAGACACAAGTGTCGGGGGTGTCAAACAGCAGTGTGTGATGCACTGATTTCAAAAAGCACTGGTTCAGGATGCTAATGGAAGCACAGCATAGCTTGTCTTTATCACAGGGCTGCTTTCACACAGGAGAACACACACCATTTACAAAGCTAGCAGAGGAACAGTCCGCTGTAGGAGACTCCACACACACACACACACACACACACACACACACACACACACACACACACACACACACACACACACACACACACACACACACACACACACACACACACACGCACACACACACAGCATGGAACTACCAGTGTATACATCTACACTCATTATACCTAAGCATACACATACATGCAGTACATTAACAAGGACCACAAAGCAAACAAGCTGTCTGAGCTGTATTGTGTTTATCCATTCCACATGGTGTACAAGGGTTTCAATGCACATACATGTACAGTATTTCTCTCTATACTTTTTTTGTATATTGTGAATAAAAAAAAAACACTGTTACTTAACTTAACTCCCTATCTATCCCCACATACAACATGTAGGTTACCACCTCTACCCAACTTAACTCAATTTTCTGTCTGTCCTCACACTCTGCATATCTGGGAAAGAAATAGTTTGCATTCTAGCGGGTGGAGTACTTTGTTGCAGTATGGAGAGTAATTGGACTTATCATAGGGTGGTGCTATGCGTACAGTATGTGTAAGGGTGTAGGTGTGTGTGTGTGTGTGTGTGTGTGTGTGTGTGTGTGTGTGTGTGTATGGGTGAGTGTGAGGAGGGGTCAAAAAACAACAACTGGGAGGCATTTTCTAACAAGGCAGGTAATCTGAAACAGTAGCGTGCAAAAATAGAAAAGGAAAAAAAATGGCATGTTAAAAATACGAAGGAAGAATCAATCACATGGTTTCATCTGATTATGGAGTGAAGCAGACCATCAACCCAGGCCAGAGTCTCTCTCCGTCAGCTCCGCTGGCACATTAATCATCTGGGGCCGAGCCAAGCCAAATAGGAGAAAACAAATGCCATCAAATGAGAGTTTTTGAAGCAGCTGAGTGAGATTTTCCTCTGCGTGTGGACAGGAGACATACTAAGGCTGGATTACACGCCATGTGTAAGCTTAGATTTGCCTCGATCGGGAGCCCCCCAGCCTCATCATTTGCTTAATGCTGCTGGTTCCCTGGGATGTTATTAATCAATATAACTTCTAATGAGACATGATGCCTGTTGAGATTTAACACCGGAGCTCTGGCCACAAAGCCAGAAGAATAGTTTGGATTGTGTTACACAGGAAACCAGCCTCTATCCACACACAGCCCCTCCTTCTACAGCTTTTCTTTTTTTGGGCTGTTTTGTAGCTTTTCCAAATTTGTACTACTTTCCTTTCAGAGACTATATTTATTTTCAGTCCCGGCTGACTCACTGTTTATGCAAGCGCATCAATAAACGGGGAAGTACTTATGTATCGATTGTTGTTAGCAGTCGGGACCGGGTTGCTTGTTCTTCACAGCGTGCGAACAACTCTCTGCATACAGAGGACCTGTGTTAGTGTTTACTTGATGATGTCTGTGAAAACAGCCTGGAGTATGGCACCTGGGGCTCAAGGAGATACGGTTACATTTGGAGCCGATGTGACGCTTTGTCCAGCCTTTTGTTTTGAAGGGTACATGTGTACTCTGACAGGGAGGGAGGCAGGAGCGCAGATATTTCAGAGCGCTTCAAAGAGACGGCCTTTAATGTCAGCATCCCAGCTGTGTTTACCCAAATGTCATTGAAGGAGGACCAGTGATGTGTGTGTATGTGAGTGAGAGAGTGTTTGTGAGTTACTGTGTGTGTGTGTGTGGTGGGGGGGGGGGTGATGATGTTGATGATGTAATGACTCTAGGTGATGACCTCAGTAGATGAATGTTTTTATTTTCTGTGTCTGTGTGTGGGGGGCAGTGCCTCAGTAGTTCATATGTTTTCATTGGGCCCAATGGGCAGTTTTTTAAACAAACAATCGGCCACATGAGCAATAACAACACTATCTGACCAGTGCTATCTGGATCTTTTCCTCCACATTCTATGGTGTTTCAAACCATAATGTTCCTTAAGTGTAGTGATACTTCCGAAAAATCCATCTGTAGAATTTACTGTATTTTTTTTCCTTTCCGCTATTACCTGCTATGGACACATCTCACTGGCCGTGGCCACAGTTCTCTTCATAAACCCTTTGGACTGTGAGAGATAGAAACGCATAAAGACAAATTTCATCAAATATTTATGATGCGTATGGATGTCTGGGGGGATTTCTCCTCTAGGGAGAGCAGGGCCTTGTTTCAGCAGCGGCGTGACAGACAGTGGCCTTGTTGGGAAGCAGCACAGCCCCACAGCCCAGCCCAGCAGCCCAGCGGAGCACAATGGGACTCGACGGGGAAAAGCTGAAGAGCAAACTCCGGAGGGTCTGAAGGATTCAATATCCCAAAGAATGCGTGGGAATGTGGAGCGTGCACCAGCCAGGGAACAGAGCCCCGGTCCCACAGCACACACTCACTGCTGCGCTGCTCTGCTCTGTGCTGCCGGCGAGGAGGAAAAAGCAGTTAACCCATGAACCAGTCAGAAAGAGAAATCACCTCCTCCAGTAACATGCACTGCGCCTCTCTCTCTCACAATATATATGTCTGAAACGTGTGCAAAATTTGTGCAGATAGCTGCAGAATTTTGCAGCAGCAGTAATAAGGACGCGTGCCAAAAAACATATGGAAATGTTTTTATACCCAGAACCATTATTGCAACTAATGCAAATGGTGGTTAATGCATCATTATCAAGCAGACTTTTTACAGCCCATTGGGCTATCTGATGAAGATGGGAAGGAGGTAAATAAATCATTTTTTCCCCCTCCTGATGTGTTGTTGTGTGTTGAGTCATACTGGTGTAAATATAACCCATAGCCCGTATCGGCAGCAGCGTCCTCAGCAAACACCAGGCCTGCAGCGGCTCCAGACCAGCCCACACCAGCACTTCCTTTCAGCTCCATATCAACACACACACTGATAATGGAACCAAAAAAAAAAAAAAAAAACAGACAAATCGTTAATCTGTCCTATCTTAGGCCCATTCCAGTGTTGAGTGTGTCTTTCCGTGTGCTAAATTGGCCCTGCTGCACACACACACACACACACACACACACACACACAGGAACACACACACACACACACACACACACACACACACACACACACACACACACACGAACACACACACACACACACACACACACACACAAGAACACACACACACACACACACACACACACACACACACACAAACCAGTGGGCCAAACCTGGCTGTGATACTGATAAGAGGTATTATCCCTCCCCCTCCTTCCTCAGCTCCTTGAACAAAGCCACCCCCTGCCCCCCTCTGGCCAACCCTGCCCCTGCCCCTGGCCATCTATTAATCGCTCACCGGGCCACCGCAACAGCCTTTCATCCTCTCACACACTGCCCAAAACACACATTTACACACACACACACACACACTTAGACAAGCACATAGACACTCACAGACACATATGTACACAAACACTCACATACAGCACACAGACACAGACACACACACACACACACACAAACAGGAGCCCCATCCCATCCTTAACACTAATCTCACTCTCACTTGAACCCCATCCCCCCAACCACTATGTGGGGGTTTGCTTGCGCTCTTTCCTGGTGACAGCCTTCCCCAAATGGCTCCTTGATAGCCAGATATCTTTGTGGCCAAAACCGTCTCCCACACACGTCGCCACCGCCGTCTTCCTCTAAGTTTGGGAGGCGGGCAGCAGTCATCTGTCTCTCTCTGATTTCTCTAATGGTGCGACTGCGGGGTTTCCTCGCCGTCTCAGGAGAGGCTCGCTCTCTCTCTCTCGGTGCCGTCTGTCCGTCCGGGGGCCGAGAGTCAAATGGCTGCCGTGTATTTTTAGCCGCTCCAGAATAGCAACACATGGGGCCACTGGAGTGGGAATAGTCCACCTCATGTCAATCACATCATATGTGTGTGTGTGTGTGTGTGTGTGTGTGTGTGTGTGCGGGGTTTCGGAGCACACAGGAGCAGACTTAAGGATTAGTCAAGAGAAAAGCTATGAAGAAGAATAGAAAACATTACAGTGAAAGGGGTTGGAGCTCATACTGATAATATAGAGTAGGCCAGAGAATGGAAATAATTCTCGGTTTGATTAAAGCAATATACCGGAGCAAGTTTAAGCATAGCCCTGCTGCACGAGCCTTCTAACAGCAATATATTTCGCATGAAATGAAAGATTTTCGAACAGCACAGACCTAACGCGAACGCAAAACACTTTACATTGAGTCAATGCAACCTCAGATTTTGCTTTCGGTTTCCAACAGTCAGGTCCCATTGATTCAGTGTAAAGTGCCTGTTCGCTTCTGCGTTCGCGTTCGGTCTGTGCTGTACCAAATTATTTTGTTCCACTCGCTAACTAGCGCATTTAGCAAATTTACTGTTTTGTAGTAGATTACCATTGCTAGTTACAACAACAGCTACTACTACTACCACTATTCTACTACAACTACTACTACTACAATGAACATGGACGACTATATTTTGAAAGGAAATCAAATTGAAATCATTGTAGTTTGATTGTAACATTGAAAACATTGTATCTTAACAACACCCATATGGAACCCATAGTTGCACGGCAGCCAATTGAATTTCAAACTGAATCCTCTAATGACACTCCTAACAAAGATGTCAACAGTTGACAGGCTGACAAAGGCAGGAGGATAAGAAAAGCCTGAGACAGCAAACACACACACACTGACCCGCTGCCAGCAGCCAACATTCTCAGAGGTCACTGGCTGACCTCTGGTGATATTGCTATCTAATCAGTACACACAGCACAAACAGATTTGGCAAACCGAGCAAATAGTCAGTAGTTTCATTGTCCACTGCTCCGAGTCAACAAATGGGCCCCTGGGTGATATGTGGAGCTGGGTGTAGGGTGGCATATTTCTCCATGGTGCCACGGAGCTTTTGCCCTCTTCTCTGGATAACATGCTCCGTGGAATGCCGCAGCCGTACATGCTGGAATGCTACCTTCATGGCATGTCTGGAAGTAGAAAGGGCAAGAAGTCAGACACACCAGGGGGCTTCCAAGAATAATTTGGAGAGAAGCTTACGTTTCACTTAAGAGTGTCTGAAAGGAGAGTGGAGGTGGAGAATGAACAGATGCTAACAATCTATTAGGAATCAGGATTTTTACCCCATTACCGACACTTCATCCTTTATTGAACAGTCAAGAAAATACACATCAAAATACTTCAAACCGCATCTTCAGCTAGAGCTATTGTGCAAAAGTCATTCCAATAGTGAGATTGCTGTAGTGAGATAATTGGATCCAAAATGTTGTGTGAAAGAGAAGGCGCAGTTGAATTCCACACGGTCTTAGGCCACTGGAATGGAGCTCAGTCAATGTTCTCGAATGAGACCAATCCATCAGTTTGTCTCTTTAAAGTCTTTAACAACTTTTCTCCGAGCACTCTCTTTGGTCAAAACCTGTCCCTCCAGCCCCTCAAGTTTCACATTAATTGTGTGACAGGAGAAGATTGCCTATCGGGCAGAAATCAAACACTCACGCCACTCCCTTCAGAGACGCAAACACACAAAATGTGCCATTATCTGTCTGCCTTTCTGTGCGCTGAATGATTAAGGCAGCTACCTCCACTGGGCCCATGAGCTGGCACAACAACCCTGGTGGGCAAGAGGTCATGAAGCGAAGCAAAGCGTACTTCACTCACTCAGGCTGTCATGCAATGAGGAATCTGTAGAAATGTCCACTGACAGGAGCCTCTAATGAAGATTTCACTGAATGCTGCTGACATGGATTTATTTGAATAAAACCACGTCACAACCTGACATGACCATTTTCGGAGGAGAAAAGGTTTAATTTGTACCCCAACCTATCTCATAATGAGCACCTAACTAGATAATTACAGTTAATCACGCTCTCATTTGAAGGGGACAAATCAGTTTAACAACATCCCTCACAGTGACAGGGAACCTTTGTAGCAACCTCTGTGCTGAATGAGCCATGCTAATTGGATAGGGGGAGGCTGGCTTGGCAAAGGGGACAGTTATGGGATTGGGTCGTGCCCCCCTCCACCACCGCCCTCACCCCTCACCCCTGCCTCCTACCACCTCGTGCGGAGCGCTGCTCTGACCTCACTTGTCACTGGGGCGATGGTAGTGGGTCCGCAGTTGGTTTCGTGACTGACCCTGGAGGTAATCGGCTTTGCACATAATTGATGTGGACAGGAAGATGACAGTTAGTTTGCAGAGGCAGTCCATGTCTGCTTTGGGGCATATGAATCCACACATTAGGGAAAAAAAGGATTGACAGATCATTTTCTGTCCGTGCTTCTCTGTGACATGCTATTTTGCCTGTCTCATATGTTCCCTGATGTTAGCTGTTAGCAACCAGAGAATGCTAACTTATTATCATCCTCATCATCATGCTGCTGTGACAGGGTGACCACTGGCCACACTAAGCAAAGGCGGAAACTTGTGTCTAAAAGTGAGGTCAAAGGGTCAAAAAAAATATATTTTTTATTTTACCTTTATTTAACCAGGGAACAAAAATCACAATGAGATAGAAAATCTCTTTTTCAAGTGAGCTCTGGCTCACTTGGCAGCAGCACACATTACATAAACACAGACAGGACACGGACAAAACAGAAAGGGTTAAACTGAATGTAAAGATAAAATACGCAATGAACTTAATAAACATAAATCAAGATTAGAAATTAAAAGCAAGTGCAGACAGATTTGAAAGTGTCTTTAAGATAGAATTTAAACTCAACTACAGTCATAAAAACAACAAGTTTGAGTGATTTCTGTAGCTCATCCCATGCAGTTGAGGCACAATAAATAAAAGCAGTTTTACCAAATTCTGTTTTCATCATGGGGACATTTAAAACAATGTAGCTACTTGAGCGTAGATTATACCCTTGATTGCTAATGCTTGATGAAATTTTTATGGAATGTTGGTCTCAAGAGCCCACATCAACTTAGCTTATAACCAGTCATTTGTGACTTGCACCCCCATGGTAAAAAATTAAAATGCAATATTATACTGCTTTAATTGCCCCTATCTTTACATCAGATGTTCTAAACTGCACCAAATTTAACGTGTATGATGAACCTGACATCTTGTGGGAATATGTCAAGTTTTGTGGAATTTCATCCATGGGGGGCTATAAAATAAATGAATTTATATGTACATTTAATGACAGTACAACTATTGACCAGCAGATGGTGCTATTAAGTGAACGGTTACTGGGTAACAAAATTCAAATGGTCATTTACATCATATGTGCTCTATGGCAAGCCGTTCAGGAAAAAAACCTTGAATATATTGAATGAAGTCCCGAATATATTGAATGAAACTCCGAATATATTGAATGAAGTCCCGAATATATTGAATGAAACTCCGAATATATTGTATATAGTACTGCATATTTGGGACTTCACTCAATATATTCGGGACTTCATTCAATATATTCGGAGTTTCATTCCATATATTCAAGGTTTTCTTTCATTCAATATATTCGGAGTTTCATTCAATATATTCGGGACTTCATTCAATATATTCAGGGTTTCATTCAATATATTCAGAGTTTCATTCAATATATTCGGGACTTCATTCAATATTTTCAAGGTTTTCTTTCATTCAATATATTCGGAGTTTCATTCAATATATTCAGGACTTCATTCAATATATTCAAGGTTTTTTTCCTGAACGGCTTGCCATAGTGCTCATATATAACTACATATACACAAGCACACATGCGCACGGGTACACACACACACACACACACACACACACACACACACACACACACACACTCTCTTATACTTGTACACAAAAGCAAACTCACTCATGCAGACACACATTTATAACATGAGAGAGATACAAACAAGTTGACAAGCATCATATATGCAGAGAATATGCAGAACTGAGCGGCGGTCATATTTTGTACCGCCATGCGGTACATCTAGTTTGCTTTGGGTGTACTGTCGAGTTCGTAGGATTGTTTTTATTCGCTGGCTGGCAAGGTCCATTGTCTTGCGTTAGCTTAGCACCAGCAAGCTTGGCAGCCAGAAGGACTGAATGAAATGTGTTGAAAACGGTTTCCACTGATAGATATCATTCGGGCTTACATGGAAATGAGGTCTTATATCCAAATTTTTGACCCCCCCCCTCCCCTTTAATACTACTATGTATCATCAGTGTGTGCTTGCTTAAAGCAAGTGTCAGAAATCTGGACAAACACTTGAAAACAAAGACATTATTTCTTGGTCGGGACAGACTGAAATCCAGCCAAATATCCACCCTATGCTGCGACAGAATTTTTTTTTCTCTTTCTCTCTCTCTCTCTCTCTTTTTTTTTTTTTTTTTGGAAGGTGTTGCCAAGTGATATCTGTGGGTTACCCAGAAACTTAGCCCAGCACAAGAAAAGTGAGGGATTTGTATTGATTGGAAAAGCACTGTGCAGCAGAAATAACAGAGCAAGCATTTATAGGACAGGCTGGCTAGTGTCCCCGTGAGCAAATCAATCTCACCCATACTGAGAGCCCATGTGAAGCAGTCAGGGCCAATTCCACTCACAACGCTT
>JAODXP020000025.1:3927488-3949988 GCA_027497455.2 Sardinella longiceps
ACACTTAAACAATGCATCTGGTTCTGTCCAATGTAATTGTTATGTCCATATCAAATAAAGTAAACTATACTATACTATACTATATGACTATAACATTTGAATACTAGAATATTTGAATGTATTTTGTAATGTAGATTCAATTCAAGTGCACTGATATCAGGGTACTCAAATAGAGTGTGCATACAAGTGTGTAAACCTGTTTGCTGTTATGGGTTTCTTCATCACATACATTTAAATCCAACTCCCTGTCTATGCCCTCAATCCATCCCATCACACACAGGCATGAAATGACATGCATGGGAAGAACCACACAAACTGATCACCTGATTGCAGATATGAATAATAACTTGTTATGAGGGGTGAGTTCGGCCAAAGTGCACAGTTGTGCCATGGGCTTCAGAAAAAAAAAATAGACACAAACACACTTAATTAATCTAGCATGAATATTTCAAAGTAACATCCCTTTAAAGCAAGATGATTATTTAGTATCTGGCGTTCTGGATAAATTATGAAGCGAAACCGGCGCAGCTTGCATGCATTTTAATTACTCTTGTACTGCGGGGGAAATAAAAATGACTTCTCATCTGCTGCCAAGTGGTCTACCACCTCCAGTAGCAGCACAAGTCCACTGAAATGACGAGTGCTTCTTCAGTGCAAGCGCCCATGAATTGCAGAGTGACGCTGGGAAAGCAAAATGCCTCCTGGCAGCTACTGGTTTACCCTGAGAGTGATTATCTGTGCTTTGACGCATTCTGCTCCATTTTAATGGAGCTTCCCTTAGTAAAGAGTGCTTGGCCCTGCGCATGGCCCTCATGGCTGCCTATGGGAGCAGAGCATGGCTGGGTGTGTGTGTGATTGTGTGTGTGTACTGTATGTTCAAAGACGGCTTGTTACAGATGGCCCATATTGCCTCCTTTCCTGTCCTGGGGAACATATTATGCCCTCCACTGTGGAGTCTATGCTCTATTTTTCTGGAGGAGCATTGGATGTCCTTTGAGACACAGCACACACACACACACACACACACACACACACACACACACACACACACACACACACACACACACACACACACACACACACACACACACACGTCCCTAGTCTGGAAATGTAGCAGACATCTTGATCTCAGAGCCAAGTTGGTTTGCCAAGCTTATGTGTTGCAGTTCAATTAGAAGCTCATGCAGTGTGGATGCACTGGTCCAGTGCTGCGCTGGCTTTGCACTGTACAGGAGTGAGTGAGTGAGACAGACAACAGAGGCAGTGAGGGTGGGAATATATTCAGCATTGGTGGCATTTCAACTTTCTTTACAAATCCAAATGTCTCCCTGGAGGCAGGTCTCAGTGTTGTGTTGAAGTCTAACAAGTTTGGTTTGAAGTTCACAAGTGTGAAGTTGAGGGGAGTTGGTCCAAGAGAAAGTGCCTGTAGGCAGAGCCATGTCACTGTTTGTTTTTGACACACTTCTAGTCTCATTCCGCCAGCTGTCTCCAGACTGTGAACTCTTGTCACATAGTGCTTAAGTCACAACTATCCCCAGTTCCCCACTTCACAAAGCCTGCAGCTGATTGCACCAGCTGAGTGCAAGTTCCACCTTAGCTTTAGTTCCACCGTAAATTGGAGTTTAGGAGGTACTAAATTTTAAAGGGTTCCTCTACTCAAATAATTTCCAATGTAGCACTAATTTATGTCTTCAAATTTACAGCACCACAACAGTAGGTGTAAGGCACATCATAAGTAATCTCTTAATATGCCTATAGTGGCTGAAATATTACCGTAACACTAATTCAACAGAATGTTGTCTGTATTTTAGCATAGTCATTTTAATCCATACAGCAAAGAAACAACTGCAGTGGAGAGCAAACGTGAATAATTCCAGTCTGCATAAGAAGCGCATAATCACAATAGAAACTTTTCAATGATCTTTTATATCAGTGTATGACAACTTGACTGTGGTGTGCATAAAAAGGGATTTTTCTCTTTGCAAAATTAGAACTCTGAACAAACGTTTGCACCTCTCGCTCCACTTTTACCCTCTCTGGTTTCAGCATACATGATAACATACAGCCTCCGATATCATTGACTTGCCTCCGATATCATCAAACTGTGATATTGATTGGTTGTCAATAATGTCAACGTCATTTTTGACAGTAATATGATTTAGTAGCAACCAACTAGTGCAACTGCAACCAGCTTTAGTTTTAAACTGGCTAGTTTCATTGTAAGGTTAAGACATGACTAACACCAAACCTTACGATCAAACTTACACTACTGTCTGCTGGTGTCTTGCATGAACCAAAGAACAGTAGTCTTCTGCAAACATTAGCATGTTTTAAATGTTTCAAAATTACCACATCCTTGATTTGGTTAATTACCAGGTAACATACAATTCCATTTTACCAGTCCTCCTCAAAAACGTATAGGCTACTAACTCCTCACAGTAGCTTTTTTGACCTTTCTACCACAATATGAATGATGGGAGGGAGAATCTAGCCGTAAGGCTCATATTATATAAGTTGAAGACAGAGGTTCAGTTGGAACTGAACTGAATTGAACTGAAATACCTTTTTTCCATGAGTAAAGCCCTATGTCTGTGGAGTGCTACATTTTCTAGGTATTATTTTTTTCCGTGGTGTTCCTCATAAGCTCCTTTTAATTTTCTTGGCTTTTTGTATTAAGCCATTTCACATCACCCTCCCATTCCCAGAGAGCATTAAGCTTTTGCTTAAACATGCCCCATACAATGTCAGTGATTTGCAGGACAATTGGCCTAGCAGACAAGTGAAAAGGTCAGGCTGGGGGTGCTTGTCTTGTCCCTGCTTTTAAGCCGTTGCACAAGCACTCGAGACTCTTTCAGAGCGATGCCTCTATCAGCGGCTCTCTGCCAACAGCTGCCTCCAAAGCTGCTCGCTTCATTCGGTCATGCCTCGTTAAATTGAGCTGTACAAATGTCCAGGTGTCTGTCATTTGTTGAGCTTTTACTCTTCTTCCGTGCATTTTGCCTTTTTTGCTTTAGTTCCGCAGTGATTCATCGACTGATCCGTAGATGAATTTTGGCACAGTTCACAGCATTTGTAGAACTGCCAAGCATAATTTTCACTAAATAACATTCTCAAACCCTCACAGTGAAAAGCAAATGTATCTTCTCCTGCAGAGCTAAAGCTAGTTCTACACACCCTTGACTTGACCATACATTTGACTGTTTATTGTTACTTCTCCCCCTCACTTGTTCTCCGCTATGGACAAGTTCAGTGGTGACCCTTCCAAGAACGAGTCCCTCCATTATTGATTTGCTGCGCCTGTGTGTATGTGTGTGTGTGTGTGTGTGTGTGTGTGTGTGTGTGTGTGTGTGTGTGTGTGTGTGTGTGTGTGTGTGTGTGTGTGTGTGTGATGCGGGCCGAGCTTTGGGAGAGGGTTCTCCAGTGTGTTATCTGAGGCTTCAGAGGGAGTCTGTAGTCTGCTGCTCAGCTCTGCTCAGCGTGGGCTATTTCAGCTCGCCGTGTCCTGAGTGGAGACACTGGGTGGTGGACGACCTGCCGGGCCACAGATGAGATTACTGATACGCTCGTTCCGAAGTTGCACAAGTTTTATAAGCACACATAGTCCCCCTTTGAGGCACTTGCATCCTGCTGTCTCTTTGTACAACCCCCCCCCCCCTGCAGTGATATACTGTATGGCAGAGAGTCTGGAAAGATCTCTGCAGTGAGTTGGCTGTCCTGTCCAGCTGGCTCTGGTAAGTCATGGAAAGGCCTTGATCCGGAGGAGCCCTGACCAGGAGTTTGGGCGGACAGACAGGCGGAGAATGCTAAGAGCTGCGCTGGACTCGGGAAGCAGGAGTCAGCACAGCGGCGCTCCGTGACAATGGCTGGCCTCGGGCTTGACGTGCTGTCTGCTCGGGTGACACTGCATCTCTGCTCTCTCTTTCTCTTTCTCTTTTTCTCTCTCTCTCTCTCTCTGTCTCTCCATGCAGCCCTTCCTGCTCCAGACAGGGCAGATCCAGCCCCTGACAGCCGGGGTCTTTGGAGAGAGAGCCCTGGTCCAGGCGTGAGACTGACCCCGCTGCCCTTGTGCATGTTGTTTACCTTGAGAAGCTGGCACGTCCACAAAAAAAGCGAGAGGAGGGAAAAAAACAGGTCTGCTATCCCCAGTGGAGGAAGAGACAGAAAATCTGGAATTGACAACGCCGGGGTTCAAAACACTTCAGCAGATCCTCGACAACCCTGTGGGGCTGCCAAAATCCTCCTGGCTCTGTCCAGCCCAGTCGACCGCAGGGTCAAGGAAGACATGTTCACAAGACTAAATGAGCATTCACACAGCCTGGCTCAAAGTACTGTGGCCTAATCACTGTATTTTTGAATGTTTAATGAGCTAGCCATGCACAATTCACATACAAAATTATCTATCTATCTATCTATCTATCTATCTATCTATCTATCTATCAAGTCAAGTGGTTGTTTCACCATGGATCAAGTCATGTTACATTTAAACAATATAAAAAGTAAATTCAACATATTTAGTCTTCATCTATCTATCTATCTATCTATCTATCTATCTATCTATCTATCTATCTATCTATCTATCTATCTATCTATCTATCTATCTATCTATCTATTTATCTGTACTGGAGTACTTTGTAGATCATTTTCTGATATGTAAAATATGTACAGGCAAGTAATGGCTCATTCTAATGTACTTTGCCAGTTGGTCATGCATTGTGTTCTCTGTGGTGAATTAGCACTGTACTATTTCCTGGAGAGAAGTTGTGTTTTTCTTGAGTGTTACTCCGTGGGTAATTAATGCAGAGTTATTCAATGGAAGCATAATTATGCAAAGTATCTTAAATGACAGCCAAATCTTCTCCGTTGCATTCATTGTTTTGCAAATGTTGGTAATGATTCCTTTATCTGGCACTTGTTCAGCAGCACCTGTCTAGTAGAATGAAAATGTACTTTGACATGGAGTTTTGACAGTTGCCAACAATGTAATCATAAATGCCTTTCAGTGCTGAACAATTCCAGTGTGTTAGTGTGTGAGGAGAACTTTTTACATGTGCACACGTCTACTTTTGCCTCGGACCAAAAGCACCTGGTAGAGGACGGAGTCTCAATACACCTTCATTAGTGTGTGGAGAGTGTTACTGTGCCTAGGGTGACCCCGAAATAAAGCTGTGAAACTATCTCAGGTGAACCATCTCCATGTGCAGCTTTTTAATTAGCTCTGGAAATGGATCAGCCGGGATTGCATTTAATGGAAACAGTTGAGTCTTTATCTTATGATGTCAGAGATCTCAGATATTTTCTCATATATCTAGAATGTTAAGTATCACAAAACTTGTATTCAACGTGTAGATCATCATTCCACCCCTTATCTACTTATCTTCTATATGAAGTGTTTTGTTTCTAAACTCCACAAAGGACTCTGTGATTAAAGAAAATATTTTTTTATCGCAGTGAAGACTGACCTGATGTTTTTTTTTATTCTTTTCTAGTTAATGGATCTGAAACACCGTTCTGCGTAAAAGGGAATTCAAGTGAAATGATGAAAATCAAAAAGGGAAATGTGATCCTCCCATGGGCAAAGCAGTAATGTAAGAGAAATAGCATCACCTATGGACTGAAACCCAGCTCTCAGGGGCTCTAAGTCAATAACCTATTACATGGATTAAAAGAACCCTCCCAATAGCCTACCACTCTGTGCGCCACTGGCCAACAAATAGTTTCTGATTTTTATTCATTGGTTTCTATGTGAAGGAGATAGTTGGTAAAGAATGTGTCAGACTCAATCTAGCGGCAGACATACAGGGGGCCCTGAATAAGAGGCTCTTGTCTTACCCTATAACACTGAGCTTCCTTCCCACCAGTAAGAGGGAGGGAAAAAAAGAACGATGCTATTTTGCAGGTAATCTTAAGCAGTTAGAGGAGGGAAAGGAAGGAAAGACAATAAGTGTCCGAAAATCCTTGTTCCATCAAAGGCTGCGCTGTGACAAATACTTTTGTGTTATGAGCTGCCTTCTCTAAAGTGTGCCTTTCATCTGTGACCAATCCCTCTCGTCCCATCAGAGATGCCCTTTAGATTGGCTCTCACCTTGGCGTGGGGGATGCTCCACTCTTGGTCATTTAACACTGCTCAACGGAGTCAGCATGAAGCCACACGGGCGGCGTGTCTCTGCTCCTCACTGTTATTTGAAGATTAGCTCTGCTTCTTTCAGCTCAAGCTGGACTGCTCTCCAGTAAGCCACCACTATGGAAGTCCCTGTAGTACACCCCTATACAACATAACAATAACACAGGTTGGGCTTTTGAGATAAGATTATGATGAAGGCCACACAAAAGACAAGAGTGGACTGAGGCTGTATGTAAACTGCATCGGTCATGCATGGTACTCTTTCAGTGCCCATTTATAATAAGCTAAACAAATATGAGCAAAAAAAAAAAACTACCCACTTCTCCCACACACTCACACAAAATGTAATTTATTCTTCTTCATTGAAAGCAACTAAGGCATCACAAAGTGGTAGCAGATTGAGTATGTATTTTCAGTCCAAAGGACTCATGTATCATAGAGGAACATATTCATTGGCCAACACTGAATTCTTCCACTTGGGCAAAAACTCTTCTCTCCTCTTCATGTGGCTTAGGGAGATGCAGTGATAGTTTTGGGTCAGAGCCAGTAGTGTGTCTGAAATGGCAATCAGTAGTGCAGGCAGGACTTTCCTCCACGTAGCACCAACATGTGGATCAGAATTTGCATTGACTGATGAGCAGTGACTCCAAAAGCAGGAACACTGTTCCAAAGACACAATGTGAGGCGGAATGTTGTTATCCTTGGCTGAAAGCGAGAATTTGATGTATGCAGCTTCATGATAAGTTAGT
Source organism: Sardinella longiceps (assembly GCA_027497455.2). NCBI lineage: Eukaryota > Metazoa > Chordata > Actinopteri > Clupeiformes > Clupeidae > Sardinella > Sardinella longiceps. The sequence goes on from JAODXP020000025.1 coordinate 3,934,359, forward strand.
CACAAAACAGTTCAAATATTTCTCCCTGCTTTGCCCAAGAATGTCAGCAAACGGAAAAGTGCTCATTTGAATGCGAGCATGGGTGGGCCTGGACGAAAATTGCCTGTTTCATGTGGCAGTAAAATGTACTTTGACACCAAAATTGTGCGAACAACTGTGAGAACCGGGAGCAAAACAGTAGGAACAGAGGGGGCTGCTGGGATAGTGGAGGCAAACAGCCAAATGGGAGTTTCATGGTGGGAAGATAAATGCAAAGAAATAAACAGGAGCGTTGGTTGGTTCGCTCGCCGGAGTTATTTCTACCTGCCAGGCACACTGAATATAGGGGGCCGTGTTCTCCCTCCTCATGCAAAGCAGCTGAGCTGTAGCTGATGCCCAGAGGAGCGTGGAGCAGGTGTGGGCTTCACTGGGACCCAGCGCCATATGGGTCAGCTCACATATTCAGCCCCTCCCACTGGCGTGTGTCTGACTGCAGCCACCGATGCTCAAGTGTGCCCCTCACGTAGCTGCCAACACACCCCTGTGTGTGTGTGTGTGTGTGTGTGTGTGTGTGTGTGTGTGTGTGTGTGTGTGTGTGTGTGTGTGTGTGTGTGCCTTCATGTATCCACCGCTGTTTTAGTCTGCACTACTGGCTCCCAACTACCCTGTGGTTACCAGCTATTTGTATTTACAGCATTGTCATAAATACCACCCACAGCTTGCACCATTCTCCATATGGTTCTGTTTACAACCTGGAGGAACTGGCAAAGGTAATGTTCTACAGCGATGGTAATATGACACCATTCATACAAATATTATGATGTTAAACAGCTGCCGTCAAGCAATTGTCCACGTTTGATTAGAGTGAAGTTACAAGGGTGGTTCTCAGGAGGGGCTCTGGTAACAGAATCGCCATTCTCCTTATTACAGGTTTATCCAACTCATCCAACCTCATAAGGCAGTCATGTTCATTTTAAGAAAACATGGCTTTTAGTATGCCTTTAAAACATAAAACAATACAGCCCAGCTTTCTTTTCTCCATCGATCTGTAATTGCATGTCTGCTGTGGTCAGATTGCATTGAAGCAGCTCCAGTCCATATGCAGCCTGAGAAAAAGACCTACGCCATGAGGTATGGAAGATAATACCGGGAGCCACGCAAATCCTTATTATTCATATCATTCACAGGAATTATGTCACGAATGAGAGCCAACAATGGATGCAGTTTTTCAAACCCAAATGGTGAGGCTGAATAAATAGCTCAAATTAGAGAAAATGAGTCCATATATTAATTCTGTGCACAACTGGAAATTCATTGAAATGTGAGGGAAAGTATCATTTCTGCCAGCTGTCTCCAATAAAAAAAGAATGCAATCATCTCATGTGACTGCTAATTATCTTGTGCATGATTATTTTTTTCTACTGATGCATGTGTATTGGCCATGGCTTGTGGTCCTGGTTAGCAGCCACATAGGAACGCCATGCAGCCTTTGACTCATATCTCCATAGAGAAGCAAAGAAACCACAAAGGCCCAGAACACTTTGACACAAACTGCCTTCATTGGCTATAGAGTTAGCCAGAGGCAATGTTGACACAGTGCACCGCTTTCCATTTAATATTACTTCCAGTCTAGTGGCGGAAGGAAATGATTGAAAAGGTCATGTGGGTATGGTCACTCAGCATCTCATTGACACCACTGTGCTCCTCACCTTCTCCTGCACCGGGCCCCACCCGCCTGCCTGGCCGACCACCGCATACATGCTGCTTTCTCCAGCCCTTTATTTCCTCACGCTATTCTCTCTCTCTCTCTCTCTCTCTCTCTCTCTCTCTCTCTCTCTCTCTCTCTCTCTGTCTCTCTCTCTCTCCGTCTCTCTCTCTCTCTCTCTCTCTCTCTCTCTCTCTCTCTCTCTCTCTCTCTCTTCAACTCCCCAGTACCTCTCACCAGCCATGGAAATACAACAGGAATTGATTAGTCCACTACTATTCCACTGTGGCTTTTCTATGGCAGTTCTTTGGCATTAACCTCCACATCTCCACATGGTTAAGATGCACGTTTATCAGCAGTTACTAATAGAATATCAATCACCTAGGGACCTGCCACTGTGAATGACAGAAGTGTCTCCTCAGTGGAAGTCTCTCTGGCGTTGCTATTGTGTTGCAACTGGTTTTCTCCGCAGCTGCCATACCCCCCCAGGGCCTTTGACTTCCCCCTGCTCCAGCAGGCAGGCAGGCAGCTCAGCTCAGCTCCGACGGCTCACACTAGCTCCTTTCAATGCTCCTGTGAGCCGCGGAAGCCTCACCTGTAATCAGAGGGAATGTATACCTTAGGCAGATTAAATGATCCTGACCTACTTTTGAGCAGCAAATGAAAGAAGTCGAAAGTGGGAGGACTAATCACTGAGCATTCTGAGGGGTTGATATGTTGAATTTTTGGTGTGCGTCTCTGGTTGACATGGGATATGTACTAGGGGTGAAGTCTACATTTGTTATTGCCAAGACGGCACAAAGAAAACTGGAATGGAAAAGCTATCTGAGTGTGTGATTGCAAGGCGTCATGGGTAAAAGATACAAAAGCTGGACGCACCCTTTGACAGCTTGCGCTGCACTCTTTCAAGCACTGTGGCAGGTGAAGAAAAGAGAGAATGTGAAAAGAGATAGCTATCAGGATTTGAGAGATGAGAGACGATAACAAATCCAAATATGAAGAAAGAAAAAACAGAGAAAAAAAACCCAGAAGGTGCTGCATGTTTTTTTGTGCCTGCTGTGAATGAATAGACCTTAACACTTCAAAGCGAGAAAAAAAGTGCCATGTCTTACCTTTGTACATACAAGCATATTTTCAATTTATTTACATAGGCCTACATGTACATTACAATATAGCCTACATATACGGTAAGAGGATTAAATTGTGCATTGATGTACTTCAACAAGTGCAATTTGTTACCCCAGTTACCTAGTGGGGGAGGATGAGTGGTAATGAAAATAAGATTTGCATTTGCATTGATTTGTTGAACAAATATTCTTACATTTTCACAAACCTGAAAATCTTATTAGGGAATGTGTTACTAATAATTGGAATGACAAAACAGTATCCATGTAAACGTACTGATCATAGTTTTATGTGCAGTTAATCGACTCTTTCTATTCCCTAAAGGTAACAGCCAGGTAAACTGCAGGTTTAAATAATTCCATGGACCATCAATTTTCAGACTGAAATGGTGTGATGAGATAAAAACTTATTTAAAGTAGGCTTAAAAGAAGATATATTCTTGGGAGGGAAATGAGGTCTAATAACTGTCATTATGTGTCAGTCAAATGCCAAGGCTGTGACAGAAAGCACATTATCCGTCCGCTGGCCTTAGAGACACTGCTGTCTGTCCTGTGGGCTGTGTGTGTTTGGTGGCCAAAGCTGATGAGCTGTGAAAATGACTTATTAGGATTTCAGATGCAGGATCTTGGATGTCAAGGGGAACTGGATTTCAATTTAAAAGCACAAAATATAACTTAGCACCCATTTAAACAGCCAATGGGCTCTTGGAATGCTTTTGTTGCACTCGGGCCGACATGAAAGCGTGCTCTTGGAATGAGGAATAATTGCTAATCTTGTTCCTCAATAAAGCTGAGTTTCCTAATCCTCTGATGTTGAGCTATCTGTGGGAATTAAACGTGTTTCTTTTTCGTTGGCTTTGTGTCTCAGAGTGTCAGTGTAGATTTCAGATGTTGAATCGCTCTTTTAAGAAGATGTAAAGCACAATTGTTTCTTGATTTAATTATCTGATAACATTGTGAGAGGTGTGCCTTTCCAATTAAATTCATGCATCAGGCCCCTGTCTTGTCAATCTTGACCAAAACCCCACTACTTTTCCCCCTCTTTTCAACCCCATTCTATGTCTCTAGGTCCAGCCGATATACATCATTCTCTGTGTCCTCTGCTTTCCATTTCAAGCCCCTGAAAAAAACAGCCCTTCTGACCTCTGCCTATCATTGAACATGTTGTAAGACACAGTGTCTACAGCATGCATACCATCAGCACGTAGTCTAATGCAGAAGTATGGCTTGTAAAGCTGCGTCACCCATGTAAATGGAGCTTGCTGCAGGTATAATTCTTTATCAATTATTAAATCATGCAGGATGTCGCTTGCTTTGCATCTTTTATGTTTATGCCTTAAACGCAAAAGAAGACTGTGCAGAGCTTGGGACTGAGGAACTCCGCCTGCAGCAACTCCAGTGTTTTGTTAGCTTATATGCTCTGCATACTGCACTGTCTGCTGTCTGCCTCAGCTACAAGAGATGAACACAAGGTTACCTGCATATACACTGCCTGTCACAAAATAATTGAAAAATTAAATCAATGGCAGAAATAAGTTTGTTGTTTGTTTATTTATTTTTTAATTGTTTGTTATTGTTTACTTTTTTATTTACTCTTTTGCTGGTTGAGTTTGAAAAAAGCAGTCATGTCATCAGAAATGTTGCCTTCATGAAGTGACCACTCGTAAGTGAGCAAGCGCTTTGGCTATGAGCTAGCATAAGGAATGTGTGAGTGGTTTTGGCTGGCATGTGACTGGGGGCTTTTCAGTGTGAGTGTGAGTGGAGAGATGGTGAGGCGGGGCGTGATAAGGAGCGCCATGAGAGATAGCGGGAGCAGAGGCGGCGGAGAGCTCAAGTAGTCGGAAGAGGCCTGACGAGGGACGGTCTGATAGACAGGGCGGGCAGTGCCAAGGGAGACGGGCAGGCGGGCGAGCGAGCGAGCTCGGTTGCAGCTGGTTGGAGGGCACGGCGAGAGCAGGGCTATGGTGAGTGGCGCGGCACTGCCCCGCTTCAAAGCCAACAACCAGTCAGCACTTTTACCTCCTTCTCTACCCCAACAAAGACTTAACTGACTCGGGAGATGAAACGGACTGGAGGAACTAGGGCATGTGTGTGCCGATCCCTTTAAAGCTTACATAATCCCCCTCGCTTTCCCTCAAGGAAAAATTAACTAAATCTGAAGTCAAAAGTCCATGAGGGGGCTTTAATGGCAGCAATGAGGAGAAACTTTGGAAGGAGGCACTGGCATCTCATTAATGTCTGGGCAGGTTATCGCCCGGTGCTAAAGGATTTCTGCCTCGCTCTTGTTTTGTGCTCGCCATCTTGACATGAAAAAGATGCAACTACAAAAACGAGCTGGTTCTTTTTTCTCTCTCTCTTTAGTGCCTCGCCTCTTTTTTTTGTGTGGAGAGGATGGAGACCAAACTTGAGAAACACGAGATGCCAGATAATGATGGTGTAGTCTTTGTTATGACCCTTACTAATTATCTGACTGCTCTTCATCTGTTTCTAGGGAAGATGAAACCATTTTGAAGCACCAATACTGGCAAGATAAAACAATGCAGTACACCATGTATTTTATTTATTTATTTATTTTTTAAAAAAAATTCCATTTTTTTTTTCTTGAATGAATCACTAATAGTGTCATAGAGGTTAAATATGTCTGCTCTCTTTTTTCATGCAAGTAGCTCAGCCAGCCAACAAGTAAAGAATCCATCTGATTTATGCAGTGATGCATTACACAGAGGTTTGGTGTAAAATAATTATTTATTGATATTGGTGATTTATGAATCAATAGTGACCAGGAGAGACAGGGGCAGATTCAGATGACTCAATAGTATAACACAGTCAAATTCAAAATCAATCCAACACTCTGTGGGATTTCACTCCAAACGCTCAGCAGCCAGGCCCTGTGAATAGTGACACCGCCATATTGAGCTCTCACGTTGCCTTTTCATCAGTGTTTGTTAATGGTGGGGAGTCTATGAGCCAGGGGCGTCGGAGACCTAATGGTATGTTGTTTGCTTTTATCACCTCAGATGCTTTGGTGCATGCCATTACTGTATGTGTGTGTGTGTGTGTGTGTGTGTGTGTGTGTGTACCCCGGTGTGAACTCATTGGGTCCCTGCTTTGTGCCATTAGCTTGCTGATTGAACAAAAATCGCTGAGGGTTAGTAGATCACCATTAGTTGTGTTACTGTGAAATTAAAAAATCAATAAGCTTCATATTCCCCATAGCCTGAGGCAAAGCAAATTCCCCTTAATATTTCTTCCCAATAATGGCTGTTATGATGAAGAAAAATGTTGACATGATATAAGCGTGTTGCTGAGGGATCTTGAAAGCTTTACAGGCACAGCATAAAGCCAGTGGGAATAAACCGACAGAAGAGTCTGCCAGTCAAATCAAGCCTGAAATGAGAGAGGAGACTAAAGTCAGCAGCATATTATAACATGATAAAAAAGTGCCTCTGTTGCGTAAAAAGGGAAATGCAAATTGGAATAGGTCAATAAGTAATTTTGTGAGTTGGCAAGTTGGTAGGAAAGTGAGAACAGTTTTCTCCCAGAATGCATTTCTGTGAGGCAGAGGACGGCTCTCCCTGGGACAAGTCTTGGAAGCCGGCTGCAATACAAGCTGTGGATCAACAAATTGAATGCTGTCAGCATTTTGAGGCAGGCAGCTTGAGTAACAGTGAAATCATTTACCCCTCTAGCAGACTCACTCAGGTGGGCCTTGGCGTCCACGCTAGGATTTTAACATGGAAGTTTAGACGTCCTCTCACTATATTCTTCTATATTCTTCTAACCATCTCTTCTGCCAAATACACACACATACACACACACACACACACACACACACACACACACACACACACACACACACACACACACACATGCACACACACAGACATACACACACACACACACACACACACACACACACACACACACACACACACACACACACACACATACTGTCTTGACTTGGCTGATTTATTGGGAATGCATGAGTAATGTAACACTGTTACCGCATTTGGAAGGTGGAATGGCCTACAGGCGGGCGGCACCTGAGGGGAGAGGAGAGTGTTTATGGGAGCTATATGGTGAACCCAATCCCCTTGGCCACTCACACTAAAGCACAATGAGCACAAAACAGGCCAACAGCTTAATGGTGGACTGTGAATAACCCGCAGGAATCTTCAAATGAAGACTGATTTGAAGTTAACCTCCGTTTGAAAATGGCCATCGTAACGATGCATTTGCATCCAAATAAGTAAGTTCTTTTTCAGTGGTATGAAAATAAAAGGCAATATTTCAAAATTAGTAATTGGGGAGTTCAGAGCAGCGGCGTGGCCATTTGAGAGGGCATGAGAGGCTATTCATTTAACTGGCTCTGAGTAATTCAGGGCTGTTATTAGCGAGCTGTTGGCTCACAGTGGGCCTATAAGGAGAGTGTGTCAGTAAATTTGCCTTTAACTGTTACTGCCCTGCACTCCAGGCATTCATCAGTGGCACAAAAACCTGTTTGGGTTTCGCTCTCATCTCATCTGCACTTCTACGGAAGGTGACTGTCCTCAGAGAACCCACCGCCATTACAGGCAAATTTGTATTTGCACTCAAAAGTGGCTGATAATATTTACACTCTATAATGGCTCTTTTTAAAAACTATGGAGACTAACATACATTTTTCTGCTTTTGGGTCTTCAAACAAATTGGCCGTGTAACGTGCCATACCTTGAGACTTTCCGAGTGGCACAGTAATGTTCTGAGCCAAGCAAGGAGAGATTCTCAGGAGAGGCAGGCAGGCAGTCAGGCAGTCAGACGGCTGGCTCAGAGAGATGTGCCTATGGCGAGCGAGCTCCAGCGCTCCAAACCTGGCCACATGGGGCATATCTGTGGACCAGAACTCCATAAGCTCTGCGTCCCTGTGGAAGCCTGGACATCTTAATCTGTCACTCCTGGAGTCTAGGAGTCCCAGTGGGATGATCATAAGATGAATGTGCAGGGACTGGCTCAGTCATCAAAGCAGCCGTCCCTGGGCTCGGCCACGCTACCAACAACTGCTCTCCAAACAGCACTTAAGAGCCCTCTTGCCATCTCATTAAAATGAGGAATGCAGGACAGAATAAAGGAAAATAATAAAAAAAGATGGCTTAATGAAATACAACCATGACTGCATTCCTTTTTGGACATGGTGTACTTATCAGAGACAATTGTAGATTAAGCACAAATTACTTATGTAGAAATATTTGATTTTTTTCCCCTCTGATGCAACAAATAGAGTAAGGATTTTTACCATGTAAAAATCTGAAAAATGTGTTGTGTTTTTCTATCTTAATATAAAGGCATCAGTCATAGTAGGGCTCCACTGATGCTTTGTCTGCATTGTTTTAAATGCCATTAGTCTGTGGTGTCTATGATTTGTAGCTGTGACTGCTGTTGCTCATGTAATTAACTTAAAAGATAAAAACGAAATTATTCCACATGTCGCTTTGACAATTAGTCAACCTAAACAGCCTGCTGTTGTTTTTAACCGATTACCTTTCATGGATCCATTATGCACAAAATGAAACAACTTTTCCCGGCTTTTATCTGGGACAAATACCCAAAGGAAAGCCTCCCACTGCAGAATTCCTTGAATAATTCCTGCTTTCCAAATAGCATAATTAATAGTTCTCACTTCAACCAAACCTGTAAATGAAACTCTGCTAGGTAGGACCTTCATTCAATTAAGCTAGTGTTATGTTAGAACAATTTCCCTGGTTGAAGTGACTAATTGGATAACACATTACCATGTTCATGTCTTTCTCTGTGTGTTTCTCTAACTCATGTAGTTCTTATTAAGTGTGAGGGCAGGACTATGAGCCCTGTATTATTTTGTGCACTGGGGAAATGAGCCGTTATGATTACTGAGCTTTTGCATGTCTTAAAACTCCTCACCCAGACACACACCTACTGGGGCTGCCACAACTGTGATTAGAGCAACAAACCACTGTCAGGTGCAAATGGGTGTGATATGCCCCACAACAATCCCTCGGAATTTCTGTGAATTTCGCAACACTTTGGATTTCCTATGGGGCAAGCATCTCATATTCCTCTGCTATAAAAAGCCTCCACATTTGCCTGAGAGAGAGAGAGAGAGAGAGAGAGAGAGAGAGAGAGAGAGAGAGAGAGAGAGAGAGAGAGAGAGAGAGAGAGCCCAAGCAAACCTTCATCTCTGAATGCTTCTGGGTTTTCTCTCCTGGTGGCTGTTAAATCGGTGGGTGGTGATCTCCTCCGGGGCCTCAGCGGCTCCACACCGCCCCCACCCAGCTTGGGTGCAGGGGTCAGGCAGCGTTCCGCCCGCTGTTTGCACTGGGCCTCTCCTTCGTCTTGCTCACTCACTTTGGGCTGTTGTGGAACAGGACACTGACACGTTCATAGACTTATGGATTCCCATTCCACTTTACAGTGTTTTTACAGGGTCCTGTGAGAAAAGAAAAAGTTTAAATTAAAGGGTGAGAAGAGAGAGAGAGAGAGAGAGAGAGAGAGAGAGAGAGAGAGAGAGAGAGAGAGAGAGAGAGAGAGAGAGAGTTATGCCGTCCTGACAGAATATAACCTACAAACAGAAATGCATGTCACTGCCTGCTTATTGTAAAAAACATGACACAGGCATATAAAAATGTGCACTGTGTGTTATAAACAGTGTTAGGCCTATCGGCTCCCTTGTTTAATAGAAAGAAATCTGTCTGTGCAACATCTCTCTTACACGTGTATGTGGTCCACACCGTCATCATATGCAGTCAAACATTATTTTAGGACCCATCTAACCAGCTGTGACTTTCAAATTCACTCCAAGCTATTTTTGCAGTGCAGTGTACTTATAAATACGTGAAATATTTTTGTTCAAGATGTCGTAACTAAGCTTGTATGAAATTGAGATAGGATCTGTGTTACAGCACCTGATGGCTGGATGACTGGAGCTTATTGATACTGTATGCCAGCCTACATCTGAAGATGGACTCTCCATTCCATTAGATGAGAAAGGTTCTGTCATTTTACTTGCTATTAGGAGTGATTGGCATTACTGCTCAAGAAAACCAAATGCATTTTAAGATGTGTTTAATTACAAATGAAGCATAATGCAACACTGGAGTATGTATCAAGGGGAAAGTGAATTACAATCCATTTGCATAATAAACAGGAAAAGGAAAGAAATGAGGTAAATAAACCTTGAAGTGAGTCCTTGTCTGCTTGGCACCAGTTGTGATGTACATTGTTTGTTTTTATCAATATTTGTGCACCATAATTGCATCTGTTTTACTTGCTCGAGGAGATCAATTAGTGACCTGCAACAAGTGCAATATATGTGAGGAGGTAATGACTTTCCTTTCATGCTTTAATTTATCAGCGATTTGCCAAGTCATCTGAGTGACTGGAAATTAACGTAGCCCTTTTTAATTGTGTTTTGTATTTGTCTGATACTCTAATGCTGCTTAAAAACCTCCAGCAGTTCATTCTATGGCGAGAGTCTCTCAGGCAGCAACAAGACCTAATGAATGAACTCATCAGTGGAGGCTGGCTCACTGGGGCTCTGTCTATCCTAAGGTGACCTTGGACATACACCACTCGCTGTCTGACAGGAGAAGGCAGGATATTAGAAACTTTCTCCAATGTAAAGCCCGGCTTGTTATGGTGGGTCTGGTCTTGGTCTACTAGCCAATGTAAAATACACATGAGGAAGGCAGACCAATGCCCTGGTTGACCTGTTTTGACCATTTTGCTGACCAGACAGTCACCATGGGCTTACCAGCCAACGGTATATAACTAGACATAACAAATCCTAAACGGTTGCTTAACATGAAAATAATTTGACAAATAAATTGTAATTGTTTTGAATACCAAACAATTATCGTTTAATGTATATTGTTTAGTTTATTCAAACGCACCAGCCACATACAGGATTTGTCAACCTGTGATATTCACAGAGAGAGAGAGAGAGGGAGAGAGAGAGAGAGAGCATTTGGTAAAACAACGTTGTACCCATCCTTTATTCACTGGATGAAAATGATGTAGCTTTGCCACCGGGGGTTACCCAGCACAGTAAAGGCATATTTAAGACACACTTTCCTCTCAGCTGGCTTCTTCATTTGAAACCCCGCCCTTGAAAGAATCTCATTGGCTAGAGGCACAGAGTCTATAGCGTACCTGACGTGGACTTTCCCCCTGTCTGTTTTGTTGACTGGCACCAGAAAGCTCAGACCCCGCCTACAGCTGCCGCTGCTATTTGACTGAGGAACGATTATTTTGTTCACACAGAGCTGGTGGAGCGTCGTCAATGGGAAGAGAACGCGGTGGTGGAAAAGCGCATTCTGTCTTTTAACTTCCAGTGGCACGATGGTTTCGGCTTCAGTTCTGTGTTTGTGGACTATATTTTGCCTTCATTTATGTTGTTTTTTGAACACTGGAATAGCACAGAATTCGAGAGAAGGTAAGAGTTAAAGTTTCGTGTTCTTGCATCCTATGTTCGCATCCCGAAAAAGAACCAGTTGTGTCGAGCAGAGTAGCTCAAACTACAGTCGCATTTGCCGTTGACAGGGGCGCCGAATGTAAAAAGACACTATTCAAATAATATCTTAAATATTACAAGAAAATAATGACTCCCCGTCTGGTTATAGAGAGAACCAACAGCCAAATGCTTCAGAGACAATTTCCGACGCGCACTGGGTATGAATCCCATCCATTTTATCACAGTGGATGTAATGTATTCGCTCAAAATTAATCTGTCAGTGCCTGTAAATCTATTGTTAAACTTTTCCACTGAAGAATAGTGTGTGGGTCTTGGCGTTCGACTATGTGATCTTGTGTGAAACATATTTTTATATACAGACTTAGACGGCAAGTCTGCTTGGTGATTGTACTTTACTTGATGACGGTCCGGGTAGCTTACTAAAATACATCGAGAAATGTATACCAAAATGTAGCCTCGGCTCTTCGTTGGCCCGTCCACACAGCCTATGGAGGATATCGTATTTGAAAGAAACTCCGTTTAGTTTGGAGTCATTACAACTACGACGACAGGCACATATACTGTATGTAGGCATAACTTCAAATGACAGGCACTCACATATTTAAACTTTGTTGATGGATTGACAATTCTTAGATGCACCTAAATGAAAACGACCAATTTTACCAACTCGATGAACCCAGTATAGGCCATTCCAACTGCCTCTTCCAGAACTGTAGCCTAAGCATAAAAAGCCCAAAACAATGAAGATACACGGAATATGCCGATACAATTTACTGAAGCTTTTTACGAGACCAGCTATTTTAGTACACTAGTTTGTCTGTAGAGTCGAGAAGCGGCTTTGTGGAATGATCTTATGTTACCATGAGTTCTTACAAACTCATAATTTCTCACATACAACATTTGAACAATTACCATATGAACAAATTTCAATGCGTAAAGGTCGAACCATTTTTACCCACGGCCAAGAGGTATTCGGAGATTGTATGAAATCGCGTGGATTAATTTATCGCAACGGGGTTTTCAATGTTGTTTATTGCATTCTATTCGGATGGTCAGGGTGAGACATCTTGCGTCAGACTTTAAACATATTTGTCTGTAGGTTACTGCAATTCCGTCTCGGACACTCTGGATACAACGTTGTCAAGCTAAAATAGACTATAAAACGCGACATTGGCCTATATGCACCATAAGACTCAGACAGAGCAGCCATAATTGCAACCTTAATAGTGATTTGACCTTCCACGTGTAATTAAGAGACAACAGTTAGGAAACGATGAGCTTTGTATTATTATTATTATTATTATTGTCTTTTTTTATTATTTCAGAACAGGTGCCCAGATGGCATGGTATGGATTTCTGCGGCAGCCTAAATATCGCCCGCCTTGCGCGTTTACTTTTTTTGGGCTGCATAATTTAGAAAGACTTCTGTTTTCTTCTTCCCCTTTATCACACACTGTGTCTACTCTTCAATAATGTTTAATGATATGCACCTTCATTTTTGCCGGCAGTTATCCTACTGGATTCTAAGGCGCAACAAACAGATCTGGAATGGATTTCCACTCCTTCGAGCGGGGTAAGTTAACTGCCTTGAAAAGTTCATTCGCCACTGTGCAGGGCCTCGGCGATGCTCACTTCTACCTCTTTATTTTGTTATTTCAATGGACAGCGTGCAAGGACACGGTAGCTTTCTAGAGGTTACAACTGCATGCATGGCAGAGCTAAGGTCGTGCACGGAACCTTATGACTCAGTCCACAACAACTCATTTATCTGGAAGGCAAGAATAAAAATAAGTTTGACTCAATAGTCTATGCAGCACAGCAAATAATGCTACGGAAAATATCAATAGACTTTTTACAATTTTACAATTAAACACAATCAACCGAAAGTCATATTCCCTTTTAATGCAACTGCAAATATATGCTATAGTATTATAATTTGCTGAATTATGTATAGTCTGTGTCATCATTAGCATTTTATTCCTAAAATCATAAAGATCATATTTGCACTGTCTCTGGTGGCTAGATGCCAAAGTGATAAATTCAAGTGTGCCAGGATTTCATCTGAGAAGTTTAACTATAAACTGTAGTTTTACTATAGATTTACACCTTTCTTTCTTTCTTTCTTCCTTTCTTTATTTGTTATCATTTTAGTGTGGTTTACAAAGTATCTCGTCATCCATAGCTTTAGTTATTTGTAGTTGGCATGATTATTCCCCAGTGATCCACATAAATGAGGAGAGAAGATTTTCGGAAGCACTCCCAGTGCTCACTAGGCAACACTGCTATGCCAATGTAATTACTCATGAATTTGTGGCAACTCTGTTGCTGTGTCCTCCTCATTAACCCTGACAATATATCCACATTCAGTGCATTCAGGTAGCACACAACTGAAGTCAGACTGTTGGTGATTGTGAGCCATTCAGTATTGTTTTGTTCAATGTGTGTTTTTGGTCTTTCAGTGGGAGGAGATCAGCGGGTTGGATGAAAACTACACCCCCATACGTACTTACCAAGTGTGCCAGGTCATGGAGCCCAATCAGAATAACTGGCTTCGGACTAACTGGATAGAGAAAGGGGACGCCCAAAGGATTTTTGTGGAAATGAAGTTCACCTTGAGGGATTGTAATAGCCTACCAGGTGTGGTGGGGACTTGCAAGGAGACTTTTAACTTGTACTACCAGGAGACGGACGTAGAGGTGGGGAGGAACATACGGGAGAGTCACTATGTGAAAATCGACACTATCGCTGCAGATGAAAGCTTCACCCAGGGGGACCTCGGGGAGAGGAAGATGAAGTTGAATACCGAAGTGCGTATAATTGGCCCCCTGTCCAGACGAGGCTTCTACCTGGCTTTTCAGGATGTAGGGGCCTGCATCGCCCTGGTCTCTGTCAAAGTGTATTACAAGAAGTGTTGGTCGATCATCGAGAACTTGGCCACTTTTCCGGACACAGTGACTGGATCAGAGTTCTCGTCCCTGGTGGAGGTGGAGGGGACGTGTGTGAGCGATGCGGAGGAGGAGGCGGACAACTCTCCCAAAATGCACTGCAGCGCAGAAGGAGAGTGGCTGGTACCTATTGGGAAATGTATATGCAAAGCGGGATTTCACCAGAAGGGCGACGCATGTGAACGTGAGTACTGCTTTAGTCATTTTTATTCTAATCGCACCTCCTGTCAGACTTTCTGAAAGATGTAGGGAAGAGCACGGAAGAGGAAGGGCATGGTATAGAAGCGCAAGCAACCTCAAAATATGTCTGTCAAAAGCGCATTAAATATAGCTGAGCTATGAATTCTATATCTTAGCCAGAAAGGACACATGTGGATGCACAAGAATAGATTGGTCATGTCTCAAGCATATTAATTAACATCATCATATTTTTTTCCAGTCTGATGATCCTTGATGTTTCCATTTTCTTTGAAAATACATGAACAAAAAAAACAAAACTGAGATGTTCAATAAGTCTAATAAGAAGTCTGGAAAGACTCCCTAACATAATAATTGAAAATCATTTTAAGTGTTTGATTTGCTGTCTCTTAATTTATGGCTGAAGCTGTGTTGACACAGGGATTAAATGATAACTTGCACTTCAGTTTAGCTCCGTGTTCTTCACCCAGAGTCCTCTCCTCTCCTTCTGGCGCGGGGCCAAGGCAATCACTTGCAAAATACACAGGTCTGGAGGAAGTCCAGCCAATCTCTCAGTCTCCCTTTGCCCCTCCGAAACGACCCTGACACAGAGAGAAAACAAATAGCCACCATACTGTGGCATTTAGGCCTGGGGATATTTATGAAGGGTCCTAACAGGAAGCGCAATTAAAGTCACTGTGGATACATGCTCGCTGGTGTTTTTGCCATACTAAAAAGGTGGCCAGGTCTGCCCCAGTAAGTATGGCTAAGGCCCAAAAGGGTCCTGGTAGCTGTATAGAATTTCAATTGCCGTCCTAAAACACTGACACATTATAGCAGTCACAGTAGACTGAGAAATAGCAGTGTGTTGTTGTTGTCTTCATATTTTTTTCCAAAGGGAGATATAAGTAGAAGCTTGTACCTACACGGCACTCCACAATAATTTTGCAGCACTCTATATAATTTTTTGGAGATATGCTGCTTTTATGACACTTACAGGCAGTCCAGTGTCATTTGTTTCCATGTGGAGGATGGTGCAAGGATCTCATTATGTTGTCTAAAAAAAGCGCGGCTGCTCTATTGTGCTGGTGAAATGTGTTGTTGAACAAAAGGTGTTAAAAGTTGTTCCGAGTTGTTCAGCTGCAGAAAACAAATTTCAAACTGTAACAGGAATCACAGATTTCTAAAAATGAGCATTCTTCCTCATAATGTAGC
>JAODXP020000025.1:3954988-4044845 GCA_027497455.2 Sardinella longiceps
TTTTCATCTTCTTTTCATGCCCACTGGCCTTGCTTATGCAGGGCAGTAAAAGACAGACAATTAGGCAAGGACATCTTCCATGTCATGGAGGATCAGTTGGCAATGCCTGCGCTGCGTTATGAATGGTAGTTGTTTTTCGCAAAGAGGACGTGCTGGCTTTTTCATCGACAGGAAGGCCAGTTGTCTCCACAGGCAAAGCATCATGGACTGAGAATTGATTTAATGTTAAGTACGACCTTTGTTTTCTACCTGAAACTCTTTGTTTACAAATGATTATGATAGCTTGGGGAAAAAAGCTACAGATGGTGTTTTATATTTTGAGGCTAGTGAGTTCCGCTATTCTGTTGCTGCTCAGATACATGCATGAATTTTGTGTGGTGATCTATTGGCAAAGTATGTAAATGTAATGGCTTCTGGTTAAAGCAAAGCACACATAGAGAATGAATAAGGCTGGCATGCAAAGTGTGTGGCTTTTGTAGTCACTGTAAGTAGGCTATATTGTTTGATTCAATCTCAAATAGTAAGAGCAATATTTGAATGGTTCTTACAATGGGAATTATAACATTGTGAGTATTACGGACATTAGTGCATAGGCTGTACACTTTTTTTTTTTTTTTTTTTAGCTCTTCTTCACAAAACAGATCTTTTCATGTAAATCATCTAACAGCCATCAATAGAAACCCCCCATTGGTTTGTGTATTTGATGGGATTGAATGCTCAGACATCTTTGCGGTGTTGTGTCAGATCCCTGGAAGCCCCAGTGCTGCAGGGCGGGTTGATGTGAGTGAAGAGAGTCAGTCTGGGGCTCAGTGTGGCCCAGTCAGAGGGGTGAGCCAGCCAGCCAGCCAGCCAGCCAGCCTCTGTGTCCTTTAGCACTATGTAAGGCAATGCTAATCTGCTCTTTGTTTCAGGGAGAAATCCCCCCTCAGCACAGCACAGGTAGTGCACATGAATGGAGCAGTTGTCTCCATATGCACCAGCGCCGCTCCTGAGTCACCCGGCTCTGTTCCTCTAATCCATCAGGCAACGTGTGACTTAGGAAGAACAAGACCATTTGGAAGCATTTAAGATGACTTTCACCCTCCTCCTCAGGACTTTTCCTCTCTCTTTCCCCCCTATGCTTTGTCACTATGCAACACTGTACTCATTGCCAACGTATGGGAGGGAGAGAGCAGTGGAAAAAAAAAGCTGTGCAAGGCTTAGGTGTTGGAACCCTATCTATTCCACTGTGCGCTGTGCTGCCTGCCTGCCTGCCTTCCAGCGAGGTTTCAATTCTCTCCCTTCCTTTGTATGGCCCGCCACCATTTCCTGGGTAGGCGCCGTGCCCTCTTAAAGTGGGGGATTAAAATGTCTAGGGATGAATAGTTGCAGAGATTTTCCTTTTATAAATGTCAGAAAAAGAATTCACAAGGATGAGTTCTCTTTTTTTTCTGGGCCGCCTGCCTTAAGATATGCCTCCAGATAAAAGTTTGGAAGAAGCACCTGTTGCTCTGCTTCCAAATTTGGTGTCAAGCCGGAGCGGAGCAGAAAGATAGATAGTATTTCAGAGATAATAAGCATCAAGTAAACAGCCAGGCAAGTGTCACTGTGCAATCATTTCATGCAGGCTAAATAAATACTCTGATTGAAAAAGGAAGGCATTTCTATAATAATGAGTATTTTGGGTGAATTTATGGTCTCATAATTAAGATAGCTCAACCAGAACGAGATGGACATTGGATTTCATTTGCCTGAGGGACTCTTGCCAGACAACAACAAACTGAGGTCAAAATAAACAGAAGCTGAGGGAAGCCATGCAGCTGAAATGGGAAAGACAGTGAAAAGGGAAACAGGACAAGCGTCCCATTTCTACAAGGCCTCCTCTCCGGCTGATATTTATAAAGACATTTCCGTATCGACTTTGTGGCGGCGGCGGTGGCGGTGGAGAATGTTTTGAAAAGGCACGACGGCATTTTTGAAATAAGAAAATAAACAGTTTCCTTTATCGCGTTTGACCCGCTCCACCTGGCATTCATCAGTGGCGGGGCCCAGCGTGTCGGGCCTGTCGGCTGCTCCCCTCGTCCTGCCTCCTTTATCACTCTAATGGGCTGCTATCTCTCTCTCTCTCTCTCTCTCTCTCTCTCTCTCTCTCTCTCTCTCTCTCTCTCTCTCTGCCCTGTGTCAGTGGGCTGCGGGGCGTGAGTGCGATGAGCGTGTTGAGCGCGGTGAGCGCGTGCATTCTTTCCACATCCATGGTGACGCGCGGGCGGATTTAACAGCTAATCAGGCCGGATGGCAGGGGCCTGTGGGAGGTCTGGCCATGACAGGACGCATCAGCACCATCATGGGGGGATGGACTTCTGAAGGCCATCTTTGGGCCGTGAGGGTGAATGACTGACTGTGTGTGTGTGTGTGTGTGTGTGTGAGAACACTCTCTTTTTCCCTCTTTGTGTGTGTGTGTGTGTGTGTGTGTGTGTGTGTGTGTGTGTGTGTTCTCACCTCCATCTTGCCCTGTGCAGGATCATTAAGCCAAGTGGCTCCATCCCCATTAGGGGCTTTGCTAAAGTGAGCTGAGGCAGATGTTGAGGAAACTCAATCTCAGGCTGCAGCCGCTGCTCCTGTGCTGCTCAAGTGCCCTGTGTCCATCCGCAGTGGTGGGCCGACCCGCCGGCCAGCCGGAGATAAAGATAACCGCCCTATTCATATCCACAGTCTGCTGCTACTGCTACTGCCGGGGCCGCCACTGCTGGCGTGCTGGAAGGTTACATTCTCACTCGTTTTGAAAGCGAAAGCCATTGCTTTCCTGTGAGTGTTCCACCACTGGCCAGGAGGCATTGTGTGAAATGCGATCTGTCAGTCAAACTGTAAGATTATCTGGAGATGGAGAAAACAGTTCAGGTGGCGTGGCGTCATGTCCCGACTTTAGAAATAATGAAGGCTTGCGGCCGGAGGAAATGATATGTCAGACTGCCATTAAATGCCACTTCATGTTGAAGAGCTCATCCATCGCTCACACTGTTTCTCTTTGCCCCTCCTCACTCTGTCCTTCTCTCCTGAGTGTCATTCACAAGCCAAACAGCACAATGTCCTGGACGCAATTCAATAATGTTAAGGCACCAGGGGCTGGACGAGAGACTCGGATCTTAGACAAATAGACCATCTCATTCAGTACACTTGTGTGTGTCTGTGCGGAGACAGCACCTCTTTTTGCGTGATCCGTGGTCTCTCCCAACGTCAGTTGTGATTTAGACGTTTAGAATGGTGTAAAAAGCCAAGCATATTCCTCAGTAGGCTCCAAGGCCTTTCCGCTTCCATGGGGGCTGTGTTTAAAAAATGCTGACTGGGGAGTGTTTTCCCCTCAC
Organism: Sardinella longiceps; assembly: GCA_027497455.2. Taxonomy (NCBI): domain Eukaryota; kingdom Metazoa; phylum Chordata; class Actinopteri; order Clupeiformes; family Clupeidae; genus Sardinella; species Sardinella longiceps. The sequence continues at coordinate 3,958,330 of JAODXP020000025.1, forward strand.
GCTGAAAGAGAATGCCTGACCGCTGGAAGGTAAATTACAGATGCTGGCTCTTGTTGCCTGCTAAGGAGACCGACCGGCGGAATGTCAGACAGATTTCTTTTTTTTTTTTTTTTCCTTTTCTCTCGCCCTCCGCTCTCCCAAAGCTCAGTACAGTGTCCTCACTAAGTGACTCATTTCCTTGGTGTAAATACTGTATTGCCTAGTAGTGCAATTTTATACCAAGCTTATGGTAAACCTGCCTGCAAAGCTCCTGTCAAATACTGTATTTAGTCTAAATAGTGTTAGGATGTCTTCATTTTTTAGCAGTTTAACTAAAATCAAGCCATCCAAATGGAGTAAGCCTTTGTGGTGAAACGATGAAACCGCTCTCTGAGTCTCTGTGTCTATGCGCTGATCGTGACTTGTTTACAAGGCTGTTCTGCAAGTCAGTACCTTGTTTGACTAATATGGCCCTAATTGCATTGCCTATAAAAGTGCTGAGCAGGAGGAGACTGTAGGAGCATATCATAATTCAATGAGCTGTTTTATCTGGGTCTCTCAGAAGAAAGCCAGGCCATCATTAACTGCAGTCTGAGACACATTAATATGTTAGCGAGGACTTCAAGTGCCAAACCCAGGAACTGAGTTAGCCAAAAGCAGTCCTTTCTTTCTCGGATAAGAATTCTTTGCCTTTGCGGCTATGTTTGTGCATGTCATTCACAGCGAACTGGTGAGGGGAATAGGAAAGCGCCAGAACAGTTAGCTATGTCACAAAGACTTTTGATTATAGGCCTAATTTATTGCTTGAGTGCTTACCCAAACATCTCAGCTATTCAGACACATCGATAAACACTGTCAGAGCACCACAAAAATAGTTCAAGAAAAACATTTGGAGACCCAAACAGACCAAAGGGAGAGGAGGGTTTGGGAGTGTTGACTTCTTGAAACTCCCTGTGTCCTGCCTGGGCCCATGCTAATCTTAGCATATTAGCGTGTGGCTGGCCAGCCTTGTGCCGGTGGCGCAGGCCCTAAGCCTGGGGCTCAGCCCAGATCAGGCAGCACCCGGGAGCTCAGACACCCAGAGGCCAGCGCACCCAGCAGCTTATCACAATGTTGGGCTCGGCAGCAGCACCCTATCAACCCCAAAAAACACAGTGCAAGAAAAACACAGCGCTGCTAACCGGCTGTAAAATAAACCTGAGAGACTGATACAGGACAATGCAAGGCTGCCAGTGAAGCTTGTGAGGGCTTTTATGCGCATCAATAAATGTGCCAGAGGATGCGCTGATTGTACCCCATGTTCCAATAAAGCCGGTTATCCCTTTCTTTAGTTAGGCACTGTATGAATTAAACATGTTTAGGGTTCTTCTCCTGGCCCCAAATCCTGTTCTCAGTTACCTCATAGGTAAAGAAATACTGGAGATAAAAATCATGTGTTTCTTTCCCCCCTCCCCCGCCCCAGTGCTGAAAAAGCTCTTATTTCGTAGAGGCAGCGGACTGAGATGAATAGGCAGTGACAGGGCTTTCATGTTGTTGAAATGGGGATACCTTGTCCCATAGTCTCCTCGTCTCACTCTGGAGGTGTTAAAATGTGGAGGTCCGCTCGCCTCGATCCTCTCTATTTTAGACTTGTCACATACATTTGCAGGAGGATTTTGAGCCCCTGAAAGAATAATGAATCTTAGATCTGAACCGGCGCGCTTCCCGAGTGAAAATCGATACATTTTGCACAAATTACTCATGAAAAATGCATCTTCACATAACATGATAGTTTTTATAAGCCATCTGAAGTTCTAGGGATTGCGTGGCCGGTTTGGGGTAAAATATAAAAAGAATGTGGCCCAGTTTCTTTCTTTGGCTAAACTGGGATTTGTGCAAACAGCTGGTCTGCGTGGATTAGCTTTCTTTAAGTGTTGAGACTAAAAGGGCTAAACCCAAAATAGATTTCTCTCTCTCTCTCTCTTCCCTGGCACAACATAAATGGAGATTATAATTCATTCACTTCTGAATTTGCCTGGTGTGCTCCGTCTGATGTAATTGCTTCCAAATCTGTTTGCAAATATAAAGTTAATTTTGAATCACTTCTGAATGACCTTATGTTCCTCAAATGTGGTTTCCAGCTGCACGAATGTTTTTTTTTCCCCTCTGTTTTCTGTAACAGGAGATATAAATTAGAGATTAAACACGTACATAAATCACCAGTCATTGCTCGCTCTCGCAGCTATCAGCTCAATTTGTCTTTGAAGCCTGGCACATGTGAATGTCATTTTGTGGGCTAATTGAAAGTGAAACTCTAAAATGCTCCTTTCAGATTTGCGTAACCTTGTCTCCAGCGTGTAGCGCTGCTGTGGAGTTGAGTCAGTGTGAGTGGGACAGTCCACAGACCACATCCCCAGAGCCAGCCCTCCGCCATCCGCCCTCCGCCCTGAGCCCTGTGCCCCGCTCCCGTACCCCTCACCAGGAGGCGGCTGTGTGGGGTGGTGTGGGGTGGTGTGTGGTGGTGTGTGGTGGGCTGCCTGCTGGGGGAGAGGGCGAGTGAGGCTGAGATGTGATTTGTATTTGACAGAGATTTGTTAAGTATGGAGATGAAGCCTAAGGGGCTAGTTGATCCAAACACCAGCTGGATTGTCATGTGAAAATAACCAGAAAGCTCTTTTTATCCTGCCTTCTTTTTTTTATTGGAATTCAAGTGTGAACAAGGTTCTCTTATTTCTTCCCCCTCTCTCCCTCCCTCCCTCTCTCTCTCTCTCTCTCTCTCTCTCTCTCTCTCTCTGTCTCTGTGTGTAGCTTGCGGGCGTGGTTTCTACAAGTCTTCCTCCCAGGACCTCCAGTGTTCCCGCTGCCCGGCGCACAGCTACAACGACAGGGAGGGCTCGTGGCGCTGCGACTGTGAGGACGGCTACTACAGGGCGCTGTCTGACCCGCCGTCTGTGGCCTGCACCAGTGAGTAGCACCGCTGAGCAAACATGAGGACGAGACAGCAGCAGCCTTGCTTACACACACATGCTAACACATCCACCCCTCAGAGAACACATGAATACACACACACAAGCACACACACACACACACACACACACACACACACACACACACACACACACACACACACACACTCATTCAGAAGCTCTTTATCTATCTCTATCTCAAACACACACACAGACACACAAACACACACACACACACACACACAGAGACACACACACACACACTTACACTCCAACCCCCAACCCCTCCCTTGTCCTCATTCCCATTTTCCCTCCTGCACACACACACACACACACACACACACACACACACACACACACACACACACACACACACACACACACACACAGAGACAGGCTCACTTCCAGTCCAGACCCCCACTGCCCCGGTTCAAAATACTTACTCCGCTTTTTCTTTCCAAAACCTCCAAATCTGTTCTCCATCCACTGGCTGGCTGACTGAGTGACTGACTGAGAACAGAACAGCAGAACAGCAGAGCAGCAGAGCTGCCTCTCTCTCTGCCTCCCAACATGTCTTTATGATTATGTTCAGAGAGTCTCACTCGCGCTCTGCCTTCTTCCCGCCCCTCCTATGCTAGCTAATGATCACACTTGTAATTTGCAGTTTCCTATCCACAAAAAATGCAATTATAGGCAGCCGATGCAAGGCAGGCAGGCAGGCAGGCAGGCAGGCAGCTTCTGGTGCTGGGGTTGGGGCTGGGGCTGTCGTTGGCGAGTGTGGCAATTATGTGTCAGGCGCTGATGAGTTGTTTACACAGGCCAAAGGAGCCATTTTGGAGGGTGGGGTCATTTGCTCCCGAAAATCCCTGTTCCTAAACATGTTCATTCAAGACATTTGAGTCAGCCAGGAGCTGTGTGTCTCTCTCTGTGCGTGTGTGTGTGTGTGTGTGTGTGTGTGTGTGTGTGTGTGTGTGTGTGTGTGTGTGTGTGTGTGTGTGTGTGTGTGTGAGTGTCTGTGTGTGTGTGTGTGTGTGTGTGTGTGTGTGTGTGTGTGTGTGTGTGTGTGTGTGAGCCTCCCCAGGAGCTATTGACTGACCTCCGAGCCAGAATGAGGAATGTCGGGATTGTCAGGACAATGAAATCGGGCGTCAAGCTGAAAGCAACACATTGTAGGCAGTGGCAAAGATGTGGCCGGCTATTAAGGGTTTTGAGTTCGTCTTTGACAGGCTGATTTATCATGTGTACATTAGTCAAGAATTTCCTTTCTCTCTCTCTCTCTCTCTCTCTCTCTCTCTCTCTCTCTCTCTCTCTCTCTCACTTTCTCTCAGCTCTCTCTCGTTCTTGCTTTCTCTCTCTCTCCCACACTGCTTCTCTCTCTCTCCATGTCTCACTGGCTCTGTCTGCTGAAAACTTCCTGGCTGTCTGTGGCATTCCGTGACTGACTCAAAAGACTAGAACACACCAAACGCAATTTCAGCTAATTGTTGCCCGCTGCTCCCACAATCTGCAAACAGGCCAAAACAAAAGGGCCACATTCACGGAGGAAGCGCTTGGATCATTTTGTGAATGATGGATCCATTACTTTCCCAGACCCACTGTGCTGCGGTTTGGGTGACTCGGGATGAAAATACTCACTTTACTGCTCCACAATTGCTCCTTGTGTTGTCCAAGGAGAAACACCCATACCAACGCAACTTTCTTCCCTTTTTTCTTTCCTTTTTTCTTTTTTTCCTTTTTTTGTGGCGGGCCGACGCTGTTGTGTGCATTTTACTGGTTGGATTAAATTAAAGGGCAACACTTTGGCTTCCCTTAGATGTTTCCAAACTGAATAAACAAACTACTGTGTTTATAATTGTATAACCTTTAGAACACTGCTTAAAACCGAAGCCTTCCTTTCTCACTATTAGCTCGCTATGTTCCGCGTGTCTTAATTATATGGGGGGAATTATAATGTCAGTGTAGAAGCTCTGAGATGAGGAGTTTCTTTATCAGGACCAAGGGAAATCTGAAATGGAATGTAAATGAGAGGGTTGTGTAGATTTATAGACGGAGCTGATTGGCGCTGCTGTTTGCTGTGTTTGCAGAGCTTAAGACGATTTGTCGCTAGCAGCTAAATGGGCCGCTAGTATCTTTGTTTGAAGCTCTCCTCCTGGCCACGGCCGTGCAGGCTAATGAACACACGGGGAAGGAAGGAAGGGAGAGAGAGAGAGAGAGCTGAGAGCCCGAGAGCTGGGTGCACTTTTTCCCTGGGAGCCGGGAAAGATGGGAGTCGCTGACAGGTTTTGTAGTCGGCATCAATCATGCAACAGCTGGGAGCAGCTCTGGCATGAGCAGGGTTTCAAAAGGGCAGGCATGACTCCTCCTCTCTACCGTCAGCCCTCTAGAACCCTCTCTCTCACACACAAGCACTCTCTCTCTCTCTCACACACACACACACACACACACACACACACACACACACACACACACACACACACACACACACCATCCTGCCACTTCAACAAGTTGACATCTCTCAGAGCCAGTATGGCGACAGCAGTTGCTAGGGGACAGAGAAAGATGGCGTAGTAGTCAGGAGGGCTGGTGTGTGTTTGTGTGTGTGTGTGTGTGTGTGTGTGTGTGTGTGTGTGTGTGTGCGCAGGGATGATCCCTGTGTCCAGCCCTTGTGCTTGTCCTTTCTGCACTGTCACACGACACGCAGTGTTGTCCCATTCTGTGGAAATGAGGGCAGAGGTTAGCGAGGTCACTGAGTATGTTTGCAGATTATGGATTACTACTCTAGCGATGAAGACGCCATTCAAGTCAAGCCCATTACCCCGCAGGTTCGCCAATTAGTCTGTTGATTTGTGGCGTGCAGGCTAGGCACGAGAACACCCCTCAAAGCAGATAAGCGCGAGATTCGACTCGCTTAAGCCCGAGATTACGAGTGGGCTGCCTCAAACGCAACGGCAGAGTAGGAGAACAATCTGCAAGGTGACCTAATTAACAGTGGTGTGTGCAGGGTTCTTCCACTAGTTAGCTTGTCAAATAGCATTGGCATCGTATTCTGCTGCTGCTGCCACACGGCCATTGTGCTCGCAAGTCATGCGACAGTGACTAGGAGAAGTGGCAGAGAGAGAGAGAGAGAGAGAGAGAGAGAGAGAGAGAGAGAGAGAGAGAGAGAGGACAAAGAGAGAGAGACAGCAGTAGCAGATTCCTTGAGGAAGCGAAGCAGGGCTCCATTAAGGACATGCTGTAGTGCTTAACATTGGGCGTGGGCTGTCAATGACACTTATTCATTGGTAAAATCACAGGTTCTCCCTGACATCTACATGCCGACTTAGCTTTACGACAGCATGTGAAGAGAACACACACACACACACACACACACACACACACACACACACACACACACACACACACACACACACACACAAGCAGAGTACTCTGTGCTCTCTGTCTGTCTCTCTCTCTTTCCCACACACACCAAGAACCACAGGAACACTCACTGACACATTGACAAACACTAGGCCAGACACACCTGCTCTCACAACCCAGTTGGTGCGAGAGTGGCCTGTGTGTGTGTGTGTGTGTGTGTGTGTGTGTGTGTGTGTGTGTGTGTGTGTGTGTGTGTGTGATTGAGACATCTCAGGCTGAGTGGGCTGGGGAAGGCTAATCCGTGAAATGAAACTTCAGTGGGAGGTGGCTGAGGTGGGGCGAGGGAGACAGGAAGAGATAAGACACACAGACAGAGAGAGAGAGAGAGAGAGAGAGAGAGAGAGAGAGAGAGAGAGAGAGAGAGGGGGATAGAGAAAAAGAGAGAGTTGCGGGCCCTCCAGCTGCCAACAGATAGAGCGGGTGCAGTCTCTCGGTGTGTTTTCCACGAGAGGAGCCAGTACTGCAGAAAGCAGGGCCATGTCAAGCCTTAAAATATGGGTAGAATAAGAGAGAGAGAGAGGGAGCACGAGTGTGTGACAGAGAGGAAGAGAGGGGGAGAGAGAGAGAGACGAAGGGAGAGAGGAAGGCGGGGGCAGAGAACGAGAAAGGGAGAAATTATGCATATTTTTCACCCTTAATTATCTATTCATTTATGCTATTCTTTTTTTTTCAAGTGCCATTATTGTGATACTATAAAAGACATGAACATTTCACTTCACTTCTTTCATATTTGGTTTATTTATTTATTCATTTATTTTGTTTCAAGCTGCCATAAAGCTAAATTAATTTCCTTATGAAATTTGCGGTAATGTTCATTATGATTAATGCTGCGCTAGCGAAAAGCACTGCCTTGATCTCTGCCACTCCAGAGCCCAATGAGAGAGAGAGAGAGAGAGAGAGAGAGAGAGAGAGAGAGAGAGAGAGAGAGAGAGAGAGAGAGAGAGAGAGCGCAGCTATATAGTAATACAGCTCACTCTAGTGTCGCCATGGAAATACAAACAATTTACAAATGGTTGTGAATATGAGTGTTGTACTCACAAGAGATGAAGAATGAAAGAGAATGTGTGTTCAAGTAGATTATCTGCATATGTCTCTCTCAGGGCAGGATGGTGTGTGTGTGTGTGTGTGTGTGTGTGTGTGTGTGTGTGTGTGTGTGTGAGAGAGAGAGAGAGAGAGAGAGAGAGAGAGAGAGAGAGAGAGAGAGAGCGAGTGTGTGTGTGTGTGTGTGTGTGTGTGTGTGTGTGTGTGTGTGTGTGTAGGAGAGAGAGGCATGGAGAGAGACCTTTGTGGTATGGAGGCGGAGAGCTGATTAGGCTGGGGAGGTAAAGTGGGGGTTTGTGGTCAGAGAGGCGCACCTTTCCTCTTCACCTGTCACAGGTGGCTCTTTCATGTGCTCGCTCCAGTCGGCTCGCTCCTCTCCGCTAAATATGGATGACCGGGGCGCCGCCATTAGCCTAATGAGAGAAATAAGGCAAAGATTCTCAAGTGCCATATTAACCATTCAGACCCTTGTGATGTTCTCTGCTTTTTTTTCCCTCTCATTTTCGCTGATGCATATGCATCATAGTTTTGTGAGTAAATGTTTCACGTTTCATTAGTGAGGGTTTTTTTTTACTCGTTATTTTTGTGAGTGAATGTTTCACGTTTCATTGGTGGAGGTATTTGTTATACGCAGTTGTTATTTTTGTGAGTAAATGTTTCACGTTTCATTGGCGGAGGTATTTTTTTTTACTCAGCTGGGTGGAGGGAAAAAGGTAAAAATAATGACAAAGCGAAATGACTTTCCATTGTCTTGTTTGAGAATGAAATGTGGTTCTAACAGAGGAACCGTAAAGAACACAGTGCTTTAACGCATGTGACATTAAAAGGGTCATAAATAGGCTCTCAAAAAATCATTATGAAAACATCTGGGTCATAAAAAGGAGGTCTGGGTGTTGTATTAGAATCATGGCTGTGTAGAAATCATTCCGTAATTAGATGAGCTAGTTCCTATGGCATCTGCAGGGGTGGTGTGTGTGTGTGTGTGTGTGTGTGTGTGTGTGTGTGTGTGTGTGTGTGTGTGTGTGTGTGTGTGTGTGTGTGTGTGTGTGTGTGTGTGTGTGTGTGTGTGTGTGTTACGAGACGGCGTCTAGCTCCTAGTGCTCTCGTATGTGTCGGTGAAATATGTGGCATGGTGCCTAAGCGGCCCCTTTTTTGTGATCCTGCTATTGTGGAGCGATAACTTGGTTTTAATCGGACTCATAAATTCTTGGCGAGTCAGAATCATGGTCTGCCCATTTTTTAAAAACGTAAACTTTTAACTGTCTTGTCTCCACTGCTCATTACAATGGAAACTTATCATTTCACCGGCAGCCAATTATTTTTTTTCTGTCCTCAGTGCTTTTTGCGAGTGCCAGGACGGCCTGCGATAAGTCTGCCTTTTCTCTCTCTCCCCCTGCGCCTTTTTTTTCACTTCCCAGCACAAGTCTAAGTGGCCGACCAGCCAGCCAGCCTCGGCCGTGTGTGTGTGTGTGTGTGTGTGTGTGTGATTCCCAGGATGTTTTACGGCCTCTCCGCGTTGACCTTGGCAGCGCTCGCGTTTGACTCCCCGCCATTCCCGAATCCCTCTATGTATCTAGGTTAGGGTGTAATTGCGTGTCTGTGTTTCGCTGCGGGCGCTACGCTGCGCTTGCGCTGCTGTGTCCCATGGCCTTTTTTAAAGGAACCGTAGATCCAGTCACTGAACCCAATCAGTTGTCACTCGCAGTGCCGCACTCTTACTTACAGCTGTTTCCTCTTCCCTTCCCTCTCTCCCTCTCTCCCCCTCTCTCTCTCTCTCTCTCCTTGTCTCTGGTGGCAGGGCCTCCCTCGGCTCCACAGAACCTGGTCTACAACATCAACCAGACCACGGTGAGCCTGGAGTGGAGTCCCCCGGCGGACACGGGCGGCCGCAACGACGTCACCTACCGGATTATCTGCCGGCGCTGCAGCTGGGAGCCGGAGGAGTGCGTGGCGTGCAGCAGCAGCGTGAACTACTCGCCGCAGCAGGCCGGACTAGTGGACACCTACGTCACCATCAGCGACCTGCTGGCCCACGCCAACTACACCTTCGAGGTGGAGGCCGTCAACGGCGTGTCGGACCTCAGCCGCACCCAGAGGCTCTTCGCCGCCGTCAGCATCACCACCAGCCAAGCAGGTAGGCAGCGGAGCAGGGGCGGTGCTGGGAGTAAGAGGGGGCGGGGCTGTGGTAGGAGGGCGGGAGAGGGAGTGGTGAAGACTTGTGTAATTGGTCCTCTGAGTGAGAGGGGGCGGGGTTATGAGTGAGGGGCGGGGCTGTGGCAGGAGGGCGGGAGAGGGAGTGGTGAAGACTTGTGTAATTGGTCCTCTGAGCTGTTTTGGTTTCTCTCTCATGTTTCTCTTAATGATGGCCTCCTTTATTTGTTTAGCAAAAGTCTCTGATGGGGGGAGGGGGGGTGTCTGCTCAAACACTGCTGAGAGAGCTCTTTTACTCTCTCTCTCACACACACACACACACACACACACACACACACACACACATTCATTTCCATTGCAGAGCAGAGCAGGGCGCCGTGCGTTGCACTGATTTCTATGTGTTCCTTGGCTGGAGGCTACGTGCTTTGAAAGCACTGCATGAATTACTTGGTGGGATAATTTGACAAATTATTTGGCAGCGCCTTTATGGTTTTTCATAATTTGCAGTGGGATATTTTTTTAATGCAGCGCTTGGCTCTCCTGCGCTGTCCCTTGCGTAAGAAAGCAACGACTAATGCCAAAGCGAGAGCATCGACTCGGAGAGGACAGGAGAGGAGAGGCGAGGCGACACTCACCTGTCTTCAGCATCAGTTCACAAATGACACTCTGACATTTCCCTGGATGGCTACCTCAGCTGGAAGGGAAATATATTCCAGCTCCTCCAAGTGCCAGATACATACAGCCAGTATATATGAAATATGAGGTGAATATGAGTGTGGATGGAGCCTTATCTGTGCGCGCGCGGCTACAAACATTGCAAACGGTGAGCGTGAGCATTGCTCCTAGTCCCACCATGGGAGACCATGCGTATCGCTCACCCTCCAGGGAGCTCCCCTCCATAATTGAAATGTTGTATCCTTGGCAGCGCTGCTGCTACTGCTGCTACTGCTGCAAAAGGCAAAGTAGACCTTTTCTTTTAATGAACCATTTCTATGGAGCCCCTAAACAAGATCTCTCTTTCATGCTCAAGCATCCATGAAATGCGATTTGCCTTAAAGTGCATACTGACTATGGTCATTAATGTGTGTGTGTGTGTGTGTGTGTGTGTGTGTGTGTGTGTGTGTGTGTGTGTGTGTGTGTGGGGTTCCACCCATTGGCCCCAGTGCCACATCCTCAGCGTGCTTCTGACGGGCAAATGAAGGCTTCACAGACAAGCAGCCCTCTGCTATTGGGAGATACAGTATGGCTCTATTAGCGCTGCTAACTACAGCAGCAGCACCAGCAGCATTGGCCCTGCTTAAGGACACTCACCCTCGTCTAGTTCATCAGGATGCTGCTGCTGCTGCTGGAAAATAGGAGGAAAGTGGGATGTAGGCCGAAACATTACGACGTCTCAGAATCACGTGTGTGTGTGTGTGTGTGTGTGTGTGTGTGTGTGTGTGTGTGTGTGTGTGTGTGTGTGTGTGTGTGTGTCTTGCGGCCTCCTCTTCAATCTGCCGGCAGGTCAGAGGGAGAGAGGGGGGATAATTGTTGGCAGGGAGCAGGCAGGCGAGATGGAGGATGGAGTAGCGCCGATGATGTATGTTCAGTGACACGGCGCATGACAGAGACACACTGGATTGCGCTAAGGGTTGCCTTGGCAAGGACAAAAGGACACATCATTGGAAGGAGACACAGAGAGTTGGGGTGTGTGGGGTGTGTGTGTGTTGGGGGGGGGCAGACAGCACAACATATTCTCATTACAAATGTGATATTACTCTGCTGCTCCGCCACTAGCTTCTAAAGGCAGCTGCCATGCTTGAGTTGCTGTTGCTCTTCCTCTTGGGGATTGGCCCACAGACATTGATATTTATTTATTTATTTATTTATCTAGCTATTTGGTAATTTATTTATTTATTTAGTAATTTATTTATTTATTCAATTCAGATTTTTTCTTTGATTTGATGTAAAGGTAGACAGTAGGCATGAGGACAAATACAGAAGGTGTTTTCACCGTCTATGCAAAGAGAAAGGCCCCACTGCCTCAGTGCCCGGTGACTCAGACTTCTATTCTGAAGCACTTATTGATAGGCTAAGTGACAGGCCTGCTTTTTGCCACATCACCACCACTTTTCATCCCAACAATTGGGCTGCATTCATTAACCTTTTAAGGTCTGAAGTGAAGCAGCAGTGTGGAGGAAGAGCTAGTGAAGGAAAAAGCTACAGAGATCTGTCCCTGTGGCATGATAATGAGTAGAGAGTGTGTGCTGATGATGGTGTGTGTGTGTGTGTGTGTGTGTGTGTGTGTGTGTGTGTGTGTGTGTGTGGGTGTGTGGGAGTGGTTGGGAGTGTGTTGTCTGGGGAGGGAGGTGTGTCGGCCGTGCGCTGCTCTGCATGAATGCAGATGGTGGTGCATGTGATGAGGAATTCACACCTCACCTAATTATGCCGGTGGAAGTGTCTGGGGCGAGAGAGGAGAGACGAGGAGTGGAGAGGAGAGGAGAGGAGAGGAGAGGAGAGGAGAGGAGAGGAGAGGGAAAGGTGCTGAGTACTTATTGTTCCCTCTAAACTAATTACGCAACTCAACTCTGCTGCTTTAAATGACTTTAAATGGGGAGGTTTTTTTTAAATGGCTGCATCATCACCGTGTGTATGTGTGTGTGTGTGTGTGTGTGTGCATGTGTGTGTTTGTGTGTGTGTGTGTGTGGGGGGGGGGGTCTTCTCTCTACTGCATCCATCTCCCCTGATGATTGTGAGTTTATGTGATCTTGGCGGATATTACATGGGAAGTTCGGTGGAGTGCATTTCAATCAGTGCTCTTTTGTCACTCGACGACTCGACAGAGCGGCCCCGGACAGCGGCCATTGTTCGCGCTTTCATGCGGCTCGCTTGTAAACAAGGCACTTTGTTCTTTCAGAAAAGGCCCGTGAGTGGGAATTTCTTATGGAAGAACTATTAATATTTATTCAAGGGCGCATTTGCTTTTGCAGCCAAAATAGCCTCTGTGGAGAGCGGTGCAGAAATAGGATTGGCCTCAGCTGCTGCTGGCATAGGCAGACTCAGGCGCTCGACTCCTCTCCTCTCCTCTCCTCTTCGCTTCACTTCGTGTCGGCTAGGCTGGGCTAGGCTGGTGGAGGCAGCTCAGGTGCTAAAACAGCAAGCGGCAGCAGCCACGTAATAAAGAGGGCGGATGAGTTGCTGTGAAAATTGATTTTAATGCCAAATGCACATGTCATGCAAAGGCTATGTACAGACAGCGCAGCGATGCCTGGCTTCGCCGACACGGAGGGAATATTTCTGGCAGAAAAGCCCTGGTGTGGCTATCAGTGAGTTCAAGTGTGTGATTTGTAAGGCACTTTGCTCAGGCACTCATTTCGATCTGAAATGTAGAATGGTGAAAGCATTTTTTATTTATATCTCAACTTCATTTGTCTGAAATTCTTTCGCTCCTTGCAGCTGGCCTACCTTTTATCCACTCTGTCACGCAACAGATCAGAAAGTTCATTTGCACAATTTATAAATTAATCTCCATTCATATTCTATTTCCTTCTCCAACCATTCAGGAGGAAAATGGCCGTTCCCTCGCCTAGCTTTGTGGTTGAAAAAAGACTAAGCACGCATGAATGTAGACCAATCGTAGCACTTTGATGTGAAAAGCCTCTGTACCTTGCTGTGCGTGAGAAACAAATAACACTGGGACACCTAGCTGTCAACAGACTGTCACAGCTGCTATTGTCTGCCTTATGTCCTCCACACACACACACACACACACACACACACACACACACACACACACACACACACACACACACACACACACACACACACACACACACTCATCTGCATTAGAGATGGACCAGGAGGGAGTTTCTGGGCTGATAACAACAAAAGTAGTTTCCATTTACATATTTATACTTACAAGTTATGAACCTTTGATGGGTGCTGGGCTTATGTATATATAAATAATATCTCTATATTTCTCCCTGACTGAACAAAGCTGAACGAGTACCTCTTCAGCAGATTGTGTGACTGTTGGTCTTAGGGGAGATTTATAGGCCCCTTTTTTCCTCCGAGTCGTCCGAGACCACCAATAGCGTGCACTCTTAATTTACCATGCAACTGATTTACAGCTGCTCAAAGACTCAGACTTGTAAGACCATATACCATGACTAGTATGTACAGTCAGATTCTATAGCAGCAGATTTTTGCTCCCCACATTGGACATTTGGGAACTTTAAATGTTTTGAAAGGTGTCTTGCTGAAGGATTTACAACAATAGAGGGATTGATTGAGGGGACAGGGACACTTAAACTGCCCAGCGTGATTTTCAAGTTCGAAAATCATCCCTCTTTTGTGAGTGTGTGTGTGTGTGTGTGTGTGTGTGTGTGTGTGTGTGTGTGTGTGTGGTTTAACATTACCTGACGAGCTACTCTTTTCTCCCTCTTCCTCTTTTCTCTCTCTCTCTCTCCTTTTCAAACGCCACCCATCACAGCAGTGGTAATTTGATGATGGCGGGCAGAAACAGTGATATTCTGCAGTGGCCGTAAAGCGATGGTGGTCTCACCAGGCGCAGGCTTTCAGCACTTAACCTGTAGCTTTCTCGCAAATGCCTCCCGATTTGTCTGTCACCCAATCCGTCAGCAATGAATAATTTTCATGGAAGGTGCACTTTAATTACCTTCCCATTTAAATGGCATTATCGTGCCCTATCTAGGTAATTAATCTCCCCAAGTATCCTGTTTCAGGCCTTTATTGCTGCCAGAGGTGGCCCCCCCAAATCCCCCTGAATCTGGTGTGCTTGAGCGAGCAGAGCAGCCCCTCACTCTAGCCTCTGCTCTCTCTCTCTCTCTCTCTCTCTCTCTCTCTCTCTCTCTCTCTCTCTCTCTCTCTCTACCTCTCTCTTCACTTGCTCCCAGTGGTCAGGGGTGGACGGGCTGCAGCCTTGGCCCCAGTGGAGTCTCAAGTCTGAAGCGCGTCACGCTCCCTCGTCCACATACTGACTGTGTGCCCTGCTCTGCTCTCCGCCTAGACAGAAACACGGCCGCCTTTTTAGTCCTTATTTTTTTATCTTTTTTTTTTTTAAAAAAAATAATGGGAGTCTAGAGGGCTGTTAACGACAGATTTGTCACCCGCCAATGAATGGCACAGGAAAATATGGCAATTTTATCCTCCTTCCTGTTAATGTGTCTACTGATTCTGTTGAAAAGGAGATGTGTCTCTTTGACCAGACTTTTTTTTTCACAGACCATCTGTGTGTGTGTGTGTGTGTGTGTGTGTGTGTGTGTGTGTGTGTGTGTGTGTGTGTGTGTGTGTGTGTGTGTGTGCATGAGAACTAGGTTGTGTGTATATGTGTGGGGGAGGGCTTGGCTTTGGTGTTGTTGCTGTAAAGCATGTGATTTTGGTTTGCGTGTTTGCGGCAGGCAGGCAGGCAGGCAGACAGACAGGCAGGCAGGCAGGCCATGTTAGCACAGCTCTCATTTGATACGCACACTTGTGAGAAGCTGTAACTTTCATGATTAGGACGCCTGTGCCTCAGCTGGGAGTCTGTTGGAGTTGAAAGACAATTCTGGCTCTTATTCAGTTTCATCTCTCAGCCGGCATCTCAACTCCTGATGAGGACACACACACACACACACACACACACACACACACACACACACACACACACACACACACACACACACACACACACACACACACACTCAATTATTTACAAGCACTCACACTTCCAAAAGTTTTCTGCAACTAAGTCCATTGTTACGGGCAGCCAAAAGACAAAAAGAAGAGATCCAGAAATGTATTCCCTAGAGGGGAAGCTTACCTCTTGTACCGGATCTCTAGAACATATTTCAGGCCTTTGATTCTGCTGGAAATTTGAAGCAGAAGCTTAAATTCTGCATTATGTAATCAATAAGCAGCCGGCTACGTTACGGCTATGTTAGTGCTGCATGTGGGAGAAGCTATGGAGCGTGTAGGCGTCTCTGAGATGTTAAGAAATATGATGTGGGAGGGAAGAGGAAGTCTTTCTCCGGATGAATGGGAGCGAGGCAGGTCATTGGCCACGGTGTGTGAGTGACAGGCGCTAATTGAAGGCGCCCGTGTGGGGCGCCCAGGTGAGAGGCGCGATAACTAACAGCAGGGGAAGCTGGGAACAATGCAGCCGTAATTAAACTATTGCTGATGGCCAGACAGCCTTTTGTCCAGCGGCCGCTAGAAACGAGCACACAAGACTGATTGGAGGTCTGATAATGCTTTATTTTCACACCACCATTACGGCGATGTTTTTCACCCACCTATTTTCAGATTGATTACTTTAGTTTTTTAAAGAGCATATTTTTTGGGTGAAAATGTACTAATGATCTAAATGTGCTTTTATACAATGGAGTATTTCTGCAGATATTTTCATATTCATTTGTCATATTGGGTCTTCGCACTCACTCCCCATTTTGGCCAAATGCTTTGTTAGAGGGGCTTCATGAAAGATGATTTGTGTGTTCAGATGGCCCGTCTGGGGAGACAGTGGGGCTATTGTTAAACTCACACTGAGCTCTTGGGCTGTGGTATGTATGCACTATGCACAACTTGCCCTCTTTTACTGCCCTTGGATGACTGATGGCACAGTAAAACTGTCTGCCTATCTGTCTGTCTGTCTGTCTGTCTTTCTCTCTCTCTCTCTCTCTCTCTCTCTCTCTCTCTCTCTCTCTAACCCTCTCGTCTCTGTAATGCATGGGCTTTGAGTGGCAGGTCTCACGCTTAAGACCGAACCTGCAGCAGATTGTCAGCGCTGCACAAACGTGTTTCATTTCCTGTCAGGGCCAAAGTCACCCTGAGTAATAAGGCCCCAGTGCAGCTGAGGCATGTCATAGGGAGCTGATAGCGGCTGGGTCCCACTCCCCATCCACACAGACCGACCGCTCAGCCTCGGCCTCAACCCCAGCCTGGTCTCCTGGTGCGGCTGGCACGCTATGGGAGAGGACTGCCCCCCTACCCACCCCACCCCACCCCCCCAAAACAGCTGTGGTATTTGGGGAGATGTTGTAACCCAGTATGTTTTAGTTGCTGTGACAGGTAGACATATAACTGCCAGGCCCTGGGCCGCCTCGCCAGCAGTCTAATGTTAGAGATATTTGATATCTTGCCACAGTCTATTTCAGCTTGTCACAATATCTCCAGTGTTCAGTATACTATATGTTGAGTGTAGTATACTGTACGTCTGTGCTGCCCCTTGGGCACTCTTCTCACATTCCATGGGTTTGGGGCGGCCCAGTAAAGCCATCGCTCCAAACAGCTTACACTAATAGACTTATTTTTGCACAAAAATTAATCCAATTTTGTTAGGAATTTGTGTGTTTTGCTTTTTGAACTCGTGTTTTAGCGTCTTGTGTAATGTGCTTTTTTTGTCACGAGAAAGGAAATGAGGGGCATGATTGAAAAAAAGAAAGAAAAAAAAAGTATTCTTTCCATTTGCTCATTGTCTCATCAACATACTGTCTCCTGTGGTGAGGAGAACTAATTATGTCTTCAGCCCCCCTGGTTCACCCCCCCCCCCCCCCCCCTCCTCTCCCATCATCACACATAGAAATGGTAATGACTTGGAGTCACCAGCGCCTCTGCCATGGGGGGAGCAGAGCAGAGCAGAGCAGAGGAGAGGAGAGCAGAACCCAGACACAAATCAGATGAAATAAAAAGCCCGACTCCTCTCACCCACTCTGAGCAGCAGCAGCGGGCAGCCCAGCCTGTGCCTGTGCCTGTGCCAGGGAGAGCTGCTTCCTGCTAACCTCTCCACCTCTGGAGGGTGTTGTGTCAAAACACCTTAGCCTGAGCCTAAAGTTGTGGCGGCGTGTGCACCTGCTAGCATCGCTCAGCTGTGGGCCTCACCTCTCTCTCTCTCACACACACGCACACACACACACACACACACACGCACGCGCTGACAGCGTTCCTGCGCTAATGCCTTTTTATCAAAGCCCGGGGAATATAGGACTGCCATCTGGTACCTTGCTTTTCATGACAGTGTGTAAAACAACAGTAAAAAAGATTATGGCGTCCACCGAGGGTGTGTGAGAATTGGCTTTGGAGACAGATGGAAGCCACATCTGGCCTGAGAATGTTAGTTAGGGCTTGTGGAGGCTGGAGGCTGGCGCAGGGCTGGGTGCTGAGTGGAGAAGAGGGGAGCAGAGGGGAGAGCGGAGTGGCTGCGTGCTTTGTGAAGTCCCGGCTTCCACAGCTCCAGTCCCCTGCTGATCCATCAGGGCCTTGGTACGGTGAAGTCATTAGTGGATTGAAAGGCTTTTGTTAATTCCCAGACCAGCCATGCCTTTCCTCTGTGTTTGCATTGAGGTTTCACAACTATGCTTATTGTGTGTGTGTGCGTGCGTGTTGTGTATTGTGTGTGTGTGTGTGTGTGTGTGTGTGTGTGTGTGTGTGTGTGTGTGTGTGTGTGTGTGTGTGTGTGTGTGTGTGTGTGTGTGTGTGTCTGATTGGAGACTTTCATCGGGACAAATGTAAGACAGGGATGAATTTAATTGGATGACCAACCTTGTAAATGTGTTTCTCTGCAGCCTTCTGGAGTGGCTTGTGGAAAGTGTGTTTTTGCCTTTTGAGTCTTTGTTCAAACAAAAAGTATTCCGTCCTCTGACAAAACTCAAATCAACTAAATCATCCACCTCCAGAGAGGTCTGTTACACAAATGTCCCTTGATAGCAGCCGTAGAGACTTGTGGTAACAGTAACACCTGTTTATTAAAACTCAGAATGTAGCGCAGAGACTTGAGAATGTAAAACATAAACAGCAGCCAAATCATCTCTTTTAATAATTGTGCAGCATACCAGAACAATTTCTTAAAAAATCACTCCATACCAGAAAAATGAGAAAGACGGAAAGTAAAAACATTTGTTTTGAAGTGCTCTGTATTCACCAAGACCAGGTGTTATGACTACACAGAGAAAATGGTTGACAGACATGTTTTCCTGTAATGTCTGCATAGTGGCTCTGTCTTCACCAAATGTTTTTTTTTTTTTCCCCGCAATTTTCTTGCAGGATCTACCACACGATCTTCCTCGTTAAACTCAGGGCTTTGTTGTTAGTATTTTACTCTCTATTGTGTAATATTCAGATAAGGCCACACGGGCGCTTTGGGAAGAGTATAATTAAATTCAGTGAGTTTGTTGAGAATTGTCTAGCTGTCGTGCTCCTGTCTTAGGCGGCCGTGTGCCAGAAGTGTTGTCATCTTTAGCCGAGCAGCAAAGGCTCATCTTGACAAGCGTGGTGCTCTTAGCCTGTGCTAGGTGTCAACAACATAGCCGCAGTCAATCACTGGGCTCCGCACTGCTGCATGTTCTCTTGTTCTCCTCTCCACCGCACGGGAAGTGCCTAGAACCCTATAGAACCCTGGCGGTGTGTGGCTACATCATCTAGCCTTTTAGAATTTTCACATTGGGAGATAATGTGTCTCTCCATTTGTCAATAGCGGTTAGCCTGACAGGACGGAGGGAGGCGTGGGGGAATACGTGAGCAGCACAGGGGAGAACGGCCACTCTTCTGCTTGATGGGAGCTGATGATGAATATTGGCAGAGCCATCAGCACATGAGCTTGGGCTGCTCCGTCTAGCTGCCAACAGGCGTCAGAAGGAGGACTACGCACTGCCTCAGCCCGCAGCACTTTGCTACTTTTGTTAGCTCAACGCTAGCAGTATGCAATTCCATGTCAACTGAATGAACTTCCACTGTATTTCCATAATAATAAGGCAACAGCCTCCAATTAACCAGCAACTAAGTATCTGTGGATGTAGTGAGGAGACCTGCTCAGTGACACAAAAGAGGCCGATGCGTGTGTGTGTGTCTGCTAGTGTGTATTGGCTAATTGGGGAACGGGTGGTGAAGGGGGGGGGGGGCCTCAACGCCCTGAAAGCAAACGATTGTCCAGCCCTCCCACTTAGTGTTAAGCCTCTGTCCTAATGTCTTAGGCAGGAAAACACACCAATTACTGTAGTGCTAAATCACACAGCTCCTTAAGCCCCAGCAGCACCTGGCTAGGTGGCTATGCTCTCTGTCCCCAGGGCTGAGCAGGCAGCTATGGATATATGCATCAGGAGGACACACACATCTCTGGGCCAACACCGCCTCTTTCTCTCTCTGTGTGTGTGTGTGTGTGTGTGTGTGTGTGTGTGTGTGTGTGTGTGCCTGCTGCCTCCCATCCGCATTGTGTTTGGCACAACCAGTGAGGGGGATATGGATTTGAAGAGCTATTCTTCACTTTAATGGTGAGGATTTAAGGCAATTGAGCCTACAAGACAAAGAACAGGATGGAGCAGCTTCCTTAAATGGGTCCGTTTGATTAATGGCGATTGTGTTAGAGCCCAGCATTTTAAGAGACAACACAATTAAAAGTGCTTCAAGAAATTGACTGCTGATTAGTTCCATGTGGGCGCTGTGGATTTGATTTGACTGGGAGCATATATTTACTTAAGTGATAGACCTGCCTTCCTCTGCTCAGCTTTTCCCCCACATCGCTCGCATAAGATAAAAAACAGGCTTGATGAGTTGGTGGACATATAATACCTGTCTTTTCTTTGAATTAGAGAAAGAAAAAGGCAAAACTGAGAGTGAAGACATTTTTTGCGTCTGGCTGAACTCCAAAGTTTAATCAGGCCCAACTTCAAAGAGTCTGCCAGGCTTTCTGTTTGGCTCTTACGTTTCAATACTTTCCATTCGCTCTGCTTCTTTCATGCTTTCAGGGAGGGAGGGAGGGAGGGAGAGAGAGAGAGAGAGAGAGAGAGAGAGAGAGAGAGAGAGAGAGAGAGAGAGAGAGAGAGAGAGAGAGAGAGAGATCTGTTCAGTCTAGCTAAGTTTTATTTGACCATTCCTTGGGTTTGTCATTATCAGGAACTTCCAATAACCCAGCCACAAAACCATAAAAATGTTGCTTTGATCCTAAATTAGAAAGCATTACCCAGGTAATAGAGCAATTACAAAAAATGTGCCTTTAGTGATTACTTAATGGCACATCGTTTTCGACCAAATCCGTATTTATTTCACACACATTTCTCAGTTTTGTTTTGTTATGTTTTTTTTTTTTCCCCTGTAGAGCTTTGCAATCAAACACAATTAAAGTGATTGTCCTGACCTTTAGTGCAGGTGAGTGTTTCTGGGCTAATAGTTGTGCACTGCAGTCTGGCTACACACCTGTGTCTCGCTCTCTCTCTCGCTCTCTCTCTCTCATGCCCCCATCAGCACTGCCTTCCCCATCGGCGCTGCTCTTCTAAGACACAGGCACAAGATTTCTAATGCTCTTTTGCTGGGAATGAAAGCTGTCTTTTGAAATGATAGAATATCTCCTTTTTTAGACTTTATTTCAATCATTCCTTCCTTACCTTCATTAATAATTTAAAAAGATCTGTTAACCACAATTTTACACACGGATGGGCAGTTTAAAATGTGTTTCACATACTGTATGTATTTCATTACAAAATTGGATATATCTTGCAATTAGTATTTTGTTAGAAATAAAAATGGACTTAGTTTGTAACAGTTCAATTAAAGGCACCCCCCCCCCCCACACACACACACACACATCCACCAAAAACAAAAAATACTTTTAAAGCTTGCTGATATTAAAAAAACATCCTTGATTCAACAGACATGAGTTTTAAATTGTAACAAGCAATGCAAAAAAAATATAAACAATAGGCATTAGGCCTAAAGCCTTATTCACTAAATGTCATTTTAGTGTTATTCAATAAATGTCAAAGGTATTTTATATATTTTCAAATTGCAAATTACATGTAGTTTTATAAAAAAAACATTTCTTAGGCCAGTAATTTTGTTATAATTGATGAGAATGTATGTTTTTTGAATGAAACCATTTTTGCTATATTTTCATCAGCTGTTTATATTCCCCAGCAATGATACCGCTAGTCATCTGTTTCCCCCCCATCACTGCAAAGATGTATTTCTATAAATATCTGAAAATGATCCAGTATAATATTTACTTTTTCTGATTGCGACAAGGATAAGTGTGTGTTGTAAATGCATTAATATGTGCAATGCTCTATTACATTGGGGATTATAGGAATGGGTAAACACGCTACATCATTGGGAGAGGATAAGCCCTCCTTAAAACCCCATTGATTGATATGAGATCAACAAGAAATCGGTGGGGAAAGACGGCAAAGAGAGCAGCTGGAGCCTCAGAGAATTGGGCAGCACCTGTGTCTATGCTAACTGGGCCAAAATACTATAGCATTAAAGTCATTGGGAGAGCAGAGCGTAAAGGTCATTGAATTTAGAGCAGTGCAGTCACTACCTTCTGTATGGGGTGCTATCTATATCTACCAACCCCCGTCACATGAAACAGCATTACAGTCATTGTCATCAGACAAAACAACAGCAAAGCGGATTAGAGCTTTCATGTCAGGGAATAAGGTTAGCCTCTTTATTTGATCTGCTCCGGGCCATCTTATCCTGCTCATGTTAGAGCCACATTTGAGGAGAGAGACTTTTCATACCAGTCAATCAGAGCTTTAGCAGACCTTGCATGGAAAGGTTGGCTCTGTGTGTGTGTGTGTGTGTGTGTGTGTGTGTGTGTGTGTGTGTGTGTGTGTGTGTGTGGGCGAGTCGGAGGATACAGAGAGCCTCTCCTTTGTAGCCGGTAGTGAAAGTCTCAGTTGTTTGGCAGTTTGGCCCCGGTGACCTGAGGGAGGCCATTGTTTTAGCAGGTAGCACATCACTCACTGCAGCTCAGGTTGCACACTGTTGAAATCAGCCACTGATTCCTGGGCGGGGTGGAAAAAGAAAAAGAAAAAAAGCTCAAAGAATAATCAGTCTTTTCACATGGTCTTCAGCTTTCTCCCCGCTCAGGGCTGGGAACCTACAGAGGATGCCCATGAGCTCCATGCTTTCAGCACACACACACACACACACACACACACACACACACACACACACACACACACACACAAAGACGTAACAATAAATCCTCATTACGGGCTGGATCAAAAACAGACTGTGATAGTCAAAGAAGTGTGGAAATCAGCTCGGTTGTCTTTTAGAAAAGAAAAGAGAGAGAAAAAAAAAAAAATCCCAACAAGCAGCACAAAGTCTTTCATCTTGTGATATAGGAAACCCTTTCAGGCTGAGTCATTGACTGCCATAAAAACAGCAGCAGTGTAGCATTACTCATTTGAGACTGTCCCAACCTGCACAAGTGATAGTACCTCCCTCCTCTCTCATCAGTACTTCTGACCAGTGTGTTATTGTTGTTGCTGGTGTCAGCAGAGGATGGGCTGGAAAGTCCCCTTTAGAGGGTTTGTGCTTGAGTTGAGTTCCAGTGTCTGGTGAGGGGGGCCTGCCTCCATTCCTCTTAGTAGGCCTTTAATGAAGACGTCAAGTCTGTCTGAGACAGATGAGTGATTGGCCAGCTTACTGATGGTGACAGATGCAAGAAAACAAGCGGAGCGCCTCCTCTCCTCTGCGAGTGACTCAGGAGAGCTTGCGCAAGAGCAGCTGCCTCAGTGCAGGCAGTGGGGCCTCAGTGGCGGAGCGGCGTGGTTAAGTCTGGAGTGTCTGTGAGCGAGCGACTGAGCGAGCGCTCTTACTCATAATGGCTGCTGCTAGCAACTGTAACGACCCAGAGATTACTCTGTGTTTAATCCAGCGGGAGTTTATGCCTCATGCCTGCCAGTGGGTCATACACACTGACTCAGACACACAGACAGACTAACACACACACACACACACACACACACACACACACACACACACACACTCATGCACACATCAGTTTGTTATTAGTGTTTTTAAAAGCTGCCTTCCGCTCTAGGCTCAGCTGAGGCGCTGGCGTGTGTTCGCATGGACAGACACGTCTGGTCTGGCTGTCATGCTTGTCGGCACGGCAACGCCCACTCTCAGGTTCCTGCACTCCCATGTAAGGTCATTATCACCCTCGGCAGCGGCTGCGTCTTCACGAGGTGTGGAAGTGTGAGAGTGTTACCTAAGCCATGGCAGCGCCAGAGGTGCACTCAGGTGTGTGTGTGTGTGTGCGCGTGTGCGTGTGTGTGTGTGTGTGTGAGTGTGTTTTTTTTTTTTTTGGCGGTTCTGGTGTTTCTGGTCGGTCAAGCTTTATTGGGTTACGTAGCGTTTGTGAGTGCGCCCATGCGTAGTAGTTCTGATAGTGTGTGTGTGTGTGTGTGTGTGTGTGTGTGTGTGTGTATGTGTGTGTGTGTGTGTGTGTGTGTGTCGGTGACCTCCGGCACCCCGCCTCACCTGCACCACAATAGGCAGCCATTTAAAGTGGGGGGCCGTTGCTAGGGGCAACACAAACCTGGCCGAGCCAAAATGAAATAGCATACCCTCTCTCCCTCCCTCCCCCCCCTCTCTCTCTCTCTCTCTCTCTCTCTCTCTCTCTCTCTCTCTCTCTCACACTCGCTCTCTTTCTCCCCCCATCTCTCTCTCTTTCTCTCTCTCCCCCACTCTCTATCTCTCTTTTTGGTTTGTTTTGTTTTGGCTGCCATCTGAGCTGTTTTTCATTTTGTGTTTTGTCTGGCCCAGGCCAAAATTCAAGGGTTTGTTGAACAAGACCAGCTTCACTCTCATCTCTCATCTCTTTCCTGCTTTTTGATGCCAATTTCCACCACAATGGAGCATGTCCACGCTTTTGCAGATGTGCCCCTCGTCTGACAAATGATTGCATTGTGCCGGGCCAAATGAAAAATCACAAAACACGCATGCAGATCACACACACGTGCAAAAACACACACAAACACACACACACACACACACACACACACACACACACACACACACACACACACACACACACACACACAGTGTTTTAAATGTTTGCTTTTGTCCAACAGTATGTTTAATGTGCTTAGCACAGCAAGGTATGCAGTCATGGGGCAGGAGCAGTGAATATGTTGTCCTCATCAAAACACAAACACACAGCTGCCCAAACTGATTTGTTTGGCTTCGGGGGTTGCGCTCCTTCGAGGATGAGCAGTGATCCATTTTCCTGCTTTGATTTGCGAGTGCTGATGCATCGAGGGCTCTGCGTTTTCACAGCTGAAATCAGCGCTCGTGAGCCGCTCAGAAGAACGATGCAAATTATAGGACAGGCTGGAGGGCTCGTGAATTGGAGTCTGCTGGCGTGGACGTTGTCCAAGTTTGTGATTAAAGAGCATATGAGGTTTGATTAATGTGATCATCTCTGTGATGACAGAGGTATTTCAGTAATAAATGGATGTTTAGGATGCCAACTCGGAGTGATCATTTGCTCCCATGGTTTCTGGGGAATGGTTTAGCTGTATTAATACAACATTTTAATATCCCCAGCACTGCTTTGCCAGACATATGATTTA
Organism: Sardinella longiceps; assembly: GCA_027497455.2. NCBI lineage: Eukaryota > Metazoa > Chordata > Actinopteri > Clupeiformes > Clupeidae > Sardinella > Sardinella longiceps. The sequence goes on from JAODXP020000025.1 coordinate 3,983,198, forward strand.
TTCGCTGCTGATAAAGGCATTGTAGCTCGGGCACAGAGACCTGCCTCTGGAGGGACACGGAGATAAGTGGCCTTAGATGCCGCTGAAATCCCATAATAATACTAGTGTTTGGAATCACCCACCTCAGACCACCCCCTATTTGAAAAGCCTTTTTTTTTCTTTCCTGAAGAATATACCATGTGTGTGTTTGTATGCACTCCACTGCGTGTGTGTGTGGGTGTTTGTGTGTGTGTGAGAGAGAGCGCGCGAGAGAGAGAGAGAGAGAGAGAGAGAGAGAGAGGGAGACTCCAAAGGCTTAAGGATATACTTTGACATTTAATAGAAATGAGAAGGTTCAGGTCCTGTTGGCTGGTTAGTGGCTCCTGTGAATACCTGCAGTCACAAAGCACGGCTTCAGAGCCCCTAACCTGGCATCCAGACCTTCCTGTTATTAAGATAAAGTCACGGGGTTCGGCAAACACACATATGTGTGCTCAGGCCAGCCTTGTATCTGGAAAGACACATCTTGTAGCAGCGCGGAGCGGAAAGGTCACTGAGAGGAGCGATAAGCAAAGCCAGGCGCGGGCTAAATTACACAGCGCCCCAGGATTTGCATTTCTCATCTGGTCCGTGTCTGCTTTAGCTCGGGCTATTCACTGTGACATTGGACGTGTGGGGAGGGAGTTCAAACTCAGCCGTCTGAAATGGCGGGGAAGAAAGGAATTGGAGCTGGCACCGCTTCATTTTTATGACTTCATACATCCACCAGCAGCCCCTCCCGGCGTTTTAGACACAAATACTCATAGGCAATTTTGCGCTGTAATATCAGTCCATCAGAGGAAATTCTGCAATTAGGTGCATATACATGGCACCGTCCGCCCCGGAGAGAGCTAAGGCTTTGATTAAGTGGGCTCGGACTCAGAACTGACTGAGCAAATCTTGGAGATTTATTTACAAATCCTCCGAGCTTTGCTTCAGTTTCTGACCTTGTCATTTGTTCCAGAACGACCTCCCGGAAAAACGCGTCTGTGTTTTGTAGAATTTATATTTTTCTCTTCCTCTCGTCAACTTGTGTTTATTGTCGGTGAAATTTTGATTGCTTGTAAAAGTCAACAAAAGCCCATACTTGGCAGCGCATGAAATTTATTATATGAGACTGAGCTTTGTCCTTCCCGGTGGGAACTGTGGAGGATTTGTGTTCAATGTAAATGAGCTGTGGGGAATGTTGTTTAAAATGATGATGTTATCAAATTTAAAGAGAGCACGTTTCCTCTGGACGGCCCTCGTTTGCGGGCGTCTGCTAACCTTGCTCAAATAGCCCGCATGTTTACATTGCATTAAATGCCACATGTTTTATTGTCTCTTTTATTTCACCTCATCATTTTACCGAGAGAATAAAAATATCGAAGAAATGGAGGCCATACACAAATTTAATCTTGCCGTTTCTTTTCTTTTCTTTTTTTCTTTCTTTTTTTTCTTACAGTTCTTGCAGTGTTATGTGCAAACAAATTTTATTCAGATCCCAAATTTATAATTCATTTTCAGCTGTGAAAAATACATTGACTAGCTAGTGTTTATTATATGTATAATTAAAATTGCAGCTAATGTTTTGCATGTGTTTGTTCTGGCGTCTGGAGTTTGGAGCAGGGGCTGGTGTAGGGGTGGGGCGTCCCTGCGGCCCAGAGTGTGTTTGGATGAACTGATGATAGGCTCCCAGCCCAACTCCCTCATTTGGTGGCTGACACTAAGCAGCGGAGTGGCTTTCCTGTAAGTGGAGACCCCGCTGGTTAAACAATTAGGTGACAGAGATGACCAGTGATTACTGCCTGTGCTACTGTACTGAAGACCGTTCACATTTGATGACTGAGTTCGCAGCATGGGACGACATCCCAGGTTAAAAGGAACGTGGCCCACGTGCAGCCAGGCGTGTGTGCAGCCATGCGCAATGCTCATGTCAGCCAGCGTTGCATGAAGAGGTGCTGAGGCCCATTTACAATTTCCTTAACCGAATGAACAAGAGAAATCAGTAGCTCACATTTAGAGACTTTAGAGTTGTTGAGCAGAGTCGATTCTAGCATGCGTTAACGGTTACTCTTTCGTCACAGCAGCGAGGGGCAAGTACAGTACACGTGAAGGCATTTCTCAGTAAGACTATTTTGTGCTGGACCAGTACACATAGCAGCCTCTGACATCTCGTGTGTATTATGAAAATGATATTTTTCATGTTTTTAGCAAAATGCCCCTGAGAAAAGACATGGTGCTTTTGTAGGGTAGACTTGGTCCCCCAGGCAAATAAAGGGATTGGAAAAAGCTGAAATGCTGAAGGAGAAGGGCTTTGAGGCGGAGATAATGATGTGGGACTGATGGCTTGTCACTGAGGAATGATTACATTTGTATTAATCATCTCCACATCATCCTGAAAGGTGTCAGCTTTCATATGAGCCCAAGACTCTCCTTGAAATCATTGTTATTATTCAATTAAACACAAGTATGGCCTTCAGTGGGACCTCTCTGCGGTGCACATCAGGGTCAATAGTCCTGTCTTGTCTGTCATTTTCAGAAGTTCTAAAGTGTCCAACGTGCTTCTTATTCTCAGCTACTTGAGCAGAAACTTCCTAGTACGTTTTGAAGCACAAATGGTTGGACACCTAATGCATATTTAATGCCCATTAAATCACTCTTAATGGCACAAGTAGTGCTTGAAGTGCTTCCATAGAAATGAAAACCAGGTGTGTGGGCTCAGGAGATCTTTTTCACTCTTTTAAAAGATGCTTTACTGCAAAGCCTACATCAGTCTGCTGAATGAAAGCATTACTTAGAAAACCCGAACAGATTTTGTCAGCATTGGTCAATTCTAGTGTGTCCCTCCCCAGACTTTAACTGAAGCTGACAAAGCTCTCAGTGGAGGTGGCTTGGGACGGGAAAAAAAAATGTTTTTTTTTTCTTCTTCTTCTTCTCTGTCTTGTGTTTGCCTGAGCCTAGCGGACAGGAATGGTGGCAGCCGGCCGAGTATGAGCCTTGTCACACCAATTCTCCCAGTCCCCCTCACATTCATCAAAGACGGGCCCTATCATCATCTCCGCGCTTTATTTTCTGACTCACTGGTCCTCTACCCGGGCTAGACGTGGCACAGTGAGTTTTCCACCGCCGCCGTTTTTTATGGCCGCTCCCAGTGTGCCATCCGCTGAGTGATTGAAAATCCCCTCGCCGCCGCCTCACCGTTCTGCTTCCCGCTCGGCCGGCCCTTCGAGTCGGAGCGGCGTGGAGAAGTGAAGGATAACAATGAGGAAGCGAGCGGCAGCCGGCTCCTCGGACGGCCCCGCCACTCTCCGCTACTCCCGCGCACACTCTCTCCTGTGGGCACTGCCAGCGTTTAACAAGCGCCCGCTTCTCCGCCTTCTTCTTTCCCTCCTCCTTTATCCCCCCATCCGGAGTCACAATGTCAAATGGAAGCAGAGGAGATTACGTCATACCTCGTTAGCGTCCGGCCAAAGAGCACACTGTCGCCGATTCTGATGTTTTCATGGAGATCTGGAAAAGCCGTCTGCGAGAGGCCACAGGCTATTAAAAGTGGAGTGTGCAGGCTAAAGTGGATCATAAATATCAAAAAATTCTGGTAACGACTGGATGAAATGAAGACAACTCCCTCTGCATGTTGGTCGTCGTCTCACATGTTTCCTGTGGTATACATCAGACATGGGCTATTAATAGCACAGAGCCTTCAAACCGTCACTCCAATCCCTTTTTTTGCCATTGTCAGTTTTTTTTAAAGCATATTGAGGCTGTAAAGAATAGCCCTTGTAATCTACCTCTTTAGAGTGATTTAAATACAAGTGAGAAGCTCTGCCACTTAATATACAGTTAAGCTGCAGACTAATCTTGTGTTTCCACAAGATGGATGGAAGGGAGGAATGGGAATGGAGATTCCAAGCCTGACTGGAGGAGTTTGCTAATTAAAAAATGAGCTTATGTCCTCTACTTCACAGGCCATGCACAAGAGCCAAAAAAGGCACTTATAGAAGGAAGGAGCTGACATTTCCCTGCTACATTTCCTGTGGAAACAGGAGCAGCTAGTTGGCTGCGAGGAGAGGATATGAACATGTCCGTGGTTAATGTATTCTCAACATATTCAAACGCTGTGCCATGATAGAGAGAGGGTTCGGAATGAATTAGCTTTACAGAGGAGAGGTGTTGGGGTCACTAATAGGTTGTTTAATATTGCGGAATGATTGCACAAATGCTTCTTCCCCAAACAGTCACTTTAAGACAGGCATAACAATTATACAATTTTCTGCTACACTAAGCCCCTCAGGTATGTTAAAAGTGTCTGAGTGCTGGCTCTGGTCTCCACCATGTTAAGTATGTCATTAGTGGCTGGTCTGGGGTCTTCACTAAATAATCCACAGGGGAGAAGCAGGAAGTCACAGAAATGGGCCTCCACTATAGAGTTTATAATAAAAATGAACTCGGGTCATCCTTCCCACCAATTTTAAATTTGAACTTATTCTGGGACTCCATCCACCTTCTGGTCCAATTATATCCCTCTTTTTATACGCCTGCACATAATATTTAAGTGCAAATACAAATCAGCGATGCGGTGATGTGGCTGAGAGTGGAGGCAGTGAGTGAAGTTGACAGTGAGAAGTGAGAACTAGACCCTGTGACCCCTGGAGAGAATTGGAGTATTTTAAGAATTTGCCCATTGTTCCCTCAGCCCCTAGATGAGGAGTTAGTACCAGGTACTGATGTGGAGGCCTAGAGCTTAGAGGGAGCAAATCCTCCAAACATCCATGTCCCACTTACTAAACCAAAGGGGACATGCAGTATTCTGTTGTAGTCTTTTTTTCTCTCCTACTTTCTTTCTTTCTTTCTTGCCTCTTTCTCTTTCTTTCTTGCCTTTTTCTCTTTCTTTCTTTCTTTTAGTCTTTCATTCATTCATTCTTTCTTTCTTTCTTTCTTTCACACAGAGAAGTTCACTCTCTTTGTTTTCTCCACTTTTCTCTGGCCTTCCCATCACTCTTGTGTCTCTCTGTGACCGGAGAGTGTGTGGCCTTCACGCAGCCATCCAAAAGCCCCTCACACAAACTGCCAGTATTGTCAGGTGACAGACAGTAACATGTCGAGTCGACCAATTACTGCCAGGAGAAGTGTTTTCATCTGCACCAATGTCGTTTTAAATTGCAGATCCCACACCCATTGCCCAAGTCCTTGGTGGGTAATTGACACTTGGTGCATACAATGAATTTGGATAGGCAATGAAAGCAAGTGCCAGAACTAAACTGCTCAAAGCTCCGGCATTCGTTGGCAGTTGTACATTTAAACGAGATCCTTGTGCAAGAATCAGCTTTTCAAATGGGGAGCTTGTCTCGACAGGAGAAGACAAGCCAGGAGAGAGAAAGATAGACAGTTGGGGGATTGGGGAGAAGGGGGGAGGTGGTTATCCAGAGGCATACTGCTTAGGATACAGCACTGTACTGTTTTAGTTGGATTACGTGGGAGATGTCAAAACACGGCTGACTGTTGAGGTCTCTGGTGTTTCCTGTCGTCCGCATTACTGTCAGGGCCGCGGACGACCACTAATGAGGATTTAATCCAGCCCGAGTCATTAGTGTGGGGTCATCTTAAAAACAAATCCCAGGTCAGACCGTGTCACGACCGCGGCGCTCAGCTCCATACGGGTCATTAAGCATGACATGAAGACATCACCAGTCCATTCAGCTGCCAGCAGCCCCAAAACCTCACAGGAGAATGGACCCCTTTTTTTCCCAGTGCTCAGTAAGCACTGCTCCAGTCCGCACTCCAGCAGATAGCTTTGTAGGGTGTAGTAGACTCCGTAATGGTGGAGAGGAGACGGCCAACTCTCCTTTCTCCTTGGACTTTTCCGCTGTAATGCTAAACCGGAGATTGTAATATGTAGCTAGAGAATGTGGCCTGTAATTATTTCCGACGTGGAGAAAAGAGCGTGCTATCCTTTCAGTCCTCTTTCTTTCTGGAAGCCTCCGCCAGCACGTTACCAAGTGCCTGTTTTCATGTGAATAAAACGATTCAAAATGAAGAGATTTTCAACAATTAGCTTGTCAAACCACTCCATGCGGCAAGCGTAATGATAATAGTTTGCGCTGCTCGCGACACGTGTACACGATGAAGCAAACTTTTTTCAAAATGCAAACAGATAATTGTCATACAAGAAACTAGTGCAGTGGGGTTACAGGTACAGATCTCTGTAAAAAGGCTTTTCCTGAATGCATCTGTCACCAGGGAGAATAAGTGCTGCCTGCTCCACTACCGGCGTCAGAATTAATTTGCCTTAATTGTCATTCATAACCCACACATTGCAGTTTTACACTGGCTGGGATAATGCTATCTTCCGCTGTTTGCACTGTAATTGAAATTTCCATTATAAGGCGTAAACCCCGTGAGGCGGCTGTGTGAATATTCATCAGATTGTCAGGAGCGATGGGTGGGTGCGTGGGTGGGGGGTAAGGTGGGTGTTGAGGGGTGGACAGGGTGCGTCGTTGGGGGTCTGTTTATTGTTGAGTCCTGGCTGGCTCGCCATGGGGCTGATTGGTCCTGCTGTCTGCTGCCTTGGGCTGGGGTGGTTGGGCAAGGGCAAGGCTGTGCGCTCCACTGGCTCCTATTGACGTGCTCTGTGTGCTGTCTCTCTGTTGTTCCAACAGCTCCGTCACAGGTCAGCGAGGTCACCAAGGAGAGCGTGCAGCAGCGCAGCATCCAACTCTCCTGGCACGAGCCCCAGCAGCCCAACGGAGTCATCACCGAGTACGAGATCAAGTACTACGAGAAAGTGAGTAGCTGCCCGCTTGCCTGCCTGCCTGCCTGGCTGTGTCTCAGCCTCTTATTTTCCCTAACATAAATGTTGAAGTAGGGCTGCGTGTGTGTAGGAGTGTTTGGCTTGTATGTGCATGTTTTTTTTTTTGGTGTGTGTGTGTGTGTGTGTGTGTGTGTGTGTGTGTGTGTGTGTGTGTGTGTGTGTGTGTGTGTGTGTTTGTGTGTGTGGGTGGGTGTAGAGCAAGTCTGTTTTTCTAGATCCCCTTCCCCCTTGCCGGATCCCTTTCGCCTTGTTTTTGCCAGCCTGTCATTGTGCATTCCATGTCATCCCTCCGGAGAGTAAGACCATACTGACTGCAGAAAGCCTACTCTCCGTTTTGTAATTGCAACACTGCGCACTGAGACACTCATAAGATTTTAATTAGTCATTGCTCCTTCACCCTCTCCCACACACACACACACACACACACACACACACACACACACACACACACACACACACACACACACTGTACACACACACACACGTACTGTACTGTACTGTACACCAGCCCACACGCTCACAGTCAGCGTCTTTCTCAAGTACACTCACACACACGCACTGTCCAGCAGCATGCTGTCACACACTCGGAGATGTAAGGATGGCATGGAGGTTTGGTGGCCAGTCAGAGAGGGCGGCTGGCTGCTTGGCACTTGAAATCAAACAACCTGCTGCTCTGCTCTGTTCTGCTCTGCTCTGCCTTTTTTCTCTGTCTCCGGCCTGCGCCTGAGGCTCCAGAGGCCCAGCCTACTGTGTCATGTACTGTGGCTGTAGTCCGCCCAGCTGTAAAATTGGAAACAAGCATGACTTCACTCTAGCGAGGCTTTCGCTGCTCCATTTGGCTTTGGCTGGACAAATGTCTTACAGATGAAATACACTGTGTTTCTGACGCTGCTTACCTGTGGCAGAAAACACCTTTAGTACGGCTGAGTGTCTTGTCCTGTCGGCTGAGGCGCCGCTGCACACTATTTATTTACTGTGCTTGCAAGTCTGTGAGAGTGCATTGTTTACGAGTGTGGTAATTTTCTCTCTCTTTTTTTTACATCTGCTGAATGAAAAAGCATTGATCTGAAACTTTGTTTCATGCTTAAGGTGAAACACTGCAAGAGTTCTTCCTATGAAAAGATGCAGTATGTTGGGCTATGTTTTATATTCTCTTCCTCTCTCTTCCTTTGAAAAGGATCAGAAGGATCGCATCTACTCCACGGTGAAATCAAAGTCAACTTCAGCTACGGTAAACAACCTGAAGCCAAGCACGGCGTACGTGTTTCAGATCCGGGCGTTCACCGCTGCAGGTTATGGCACCTTTGGGCCCCGGCTAGAGGTCACCACCAAAGAAGAGCCAGCAGGTACTTGGAAAACAGCACAACACACAACGACTTCAACCCCAAACTTTTCTATTATATTAATAGCTTTGGATATCATCATTTCTTTTCTATCAATGCACATTTTCACAGTGCGACCCTAGCATGGATAAACAAATAATGTGAAATCTCAGCAGTATGCAAATGTGAGTGGTCTTTAGCTACTAAAATGATTCTAAATGGGAAACAATTCAACCTGAATGTGTCATTGTTTCAAATGAAGGGCACCAGCATTTCCATGTGGGACTATTAAGCCCACTTTCTGAAACAGTAGAAGCGTGCAGGCAGAGCGCCCAAAAATAGCAGCGGTCCGCTTGCGTTCCCCCAGAAGGACGAGAAGGGGGTTATCACTTTAACATGTTCTTGCTGGATGACTGAGTAGCACCAAATAATGTACTTTTTTTTTCTTTCATCAAATAATTGGACCTTTTTTGGTGTGTGTGTGTGTGTGTGTGTGTGTGTGTGTGTGTGTGTGTGTGTGTTTCCCCTCCTCTTAGCCACCATTGTATCCAGCGAGCAGAACCCCGTGATCATCATCGCGGTGGTGGCCGTGGCGGGGACCATCATCCTGGTGTTCATGGTGTTGGGCTTCATCATTGGGAGAAGGTACGCTCTCGCGGGCCCCATTGACTCTCCGCTGCTGTGAGTCTCTGCTCTGTCAATTAGTCTTTCTGTCACTCACGGGCCTCCGTAGCCATGGAGTCCACACGCACACCCATCATCTGTGGCATGCTGTGCTAATGGCTTGTGATGTGTTATTTCCCAGCCCTCTCGCTGCGCACAAAAACACCATTTTTGCATGACTCTTTGATTCCCATTTTTTTTCCCCCCTTCCTTCTGGGACTCGAGACGCCATTATCAGGGAAGAGTAGCTTTGAAAAGAATGCTTTCTTGCTTAGCTGGGGCAGTGGAATGGCCTTGCAATGTGATCCCATCCTCCAGTGCCAGATGCAGCAAGGCTCCTAGTCCTCGGCCCCCCCCAGTCACCCCTCTTTCCCACTTGTCAATCCTCATTCTCACTTCTCTTTCTCCTCGTCTCTTGTGCAGTTGCTCCACTCCTCATGTCACACACACACACACACACACACACACACACACACACACACACACACACACACACACACACACATATCATTTCATCACTGTCGGCCATCTGATTGTGGGAGACCTAGCATGAAAGATGGAGATGCTGATGCATATGTGTTGTTGTTTTCTTACTCCGTCCTTCCGTCCTGATCTATTCTCTGATGTATTTATCTTATTACCCAAGATGCATGGCTATCACTTGTGCCTCTCACTGCTGTGGCACAATCAATTTTCCAGTCAACTATCAAAGTGCAAACCTTGTAAAATTATTTCATGGCCGGGGGCACAGTCATTACATTAATATACTCCTGAGTGCTCCTCCATCTATTTGCGAGCGTGCTGCTGGCTTTGATACATTGACTATGGCTCCATAAGGCACAGTCGATAAGGCCTAGGCAGACTTGTTTGCTTTGCCAGTGCCCCCCCCCCCTCCTCCACAGACAATAGAGCACTCGCCACTGTCAGTCTGCCACTGGCCTGTGAAAGATGCTTATTGCACTGCACTACTGTCATTAAGGCCTGCACTACAAATGACCCTGTGACACGCTACACGTAGCCCCAGTTAATTTCTGTAATGTCCTCTCTCTCCCTCTCTCTCTCTCTCTCTCTCTCTCTCTCTCTCTCTCTCTCTCTCTCTCTCTCTCTCTCTCTCTCTCTCTCTCTCTCTCTCTCTCTCTCTCTCTCTCTCTCCCTCTCTCTCTCTCTCTCTCTCTCTCTCTCTCTCTCTCTCTCTCTCTCTCTCTCTCTGTTTAAAGGCATTGTGGCTACAGCAAGGCGGACCAGGAAGGAGACGAAGAGCTGTACTTCCAATGTGAGTCATGCACATTCTCGTGGGCTTACTCCAGCCACCGCTAGCTAGCAGCAGCCATTGTAACATGTCTAATTGCTTTTGATATGTTATGACTGTCTCATCAAAGCTCTTAACTCAGGCCAACATCTTTGTGTGTTATTTGAAATGTCAAATTATGGGGCCAGTGACAAACCACATCCCTGAGCTACAAAGACATGAAAGGGAATCATGTCTTAAGCAGAGAACATTTTTAGGAACAGTAGAAAGGTCAGCGCAGCTTGTTTCCACGAGGAGCACATGGAGTGTGTGTGTGTGTGTGTGTGTTAGATATTCGTTTTGTCACTGAGGGGTTGAGATGTTCGCTAAGAGCACTCTATCCAAGTTCTCCTGTTACGGCAGGATTCACTGCTGTGTACAGATGCTTGCTTGCTCACACACGCTTGTACACAGCCACACATAGACACACACACACAAGCTCACACACATACACACACACTCGTAATGATGCCCCAGGAGATGCAGCTGCAGACAGTCTCCCCAGCCCTGCTGTAATGATTGGCGCGGTAGGCCAACTACTGATTCGGAAACAAAGGGTCAGGGTGGCACACACACACATTCACACACACACACACACACACACACAGAGACACCGCTCAGCTCCCCAAACCCAGAGCCTGTTGGCCACACTCGCCGCTAAAGCCGCTAAGCAGGCTGACAGACGGAGAGCGGGACTCCGCAGGTCCTGCCATTTAAAACACGGGCCCAACCCTAAGACACAAACAAGGCAGCTCGCCGGGGCCTCATAAACAGCACTGCTCAGCGCTATTAAATGACGAAACAGAGGCTGGCCGACACAAGCCAGATAGTGTATAAATTCGAGGCGTAGACCCAATTTGTCTGGCTGGGAAAGAGGGGGGAGGGCCGTGATAAGATGTCTCCTATCAGATCCACTGACAGCTGGGATGGACGAAGCAATTATAGCGGCGCGTGGAGGGAAATATCAGCTGCCATCACGCCTTGCTGGAACACAATGAGGCCGTGTTTATGTTACTGGATCGGCCAACATACTTCTGGAGGGCCCAGAGGATATTAGTCTGTCGCTCTCCCCAGCTCCACGCGTCCAGCTGATTAGTAATCTAATTACCGGCCGGTCCTCTGTTCATTTAGCAGTTTTTAAATGCTGCTGTTTTTTTTTTCTTTTCCTTTCTTTTCTTATTCTTCTCTGGCTAATGTGATGTGGTTTTTCACTGCTCGCCTCTGATCAAATGGGCTGTGGGATTAACTCTGACAGGTGATCTAATCCGCCGAGTCTGTTTTTTTTTAATATTAGTCCCTGAAAGAGATTACAACACTGTAAAATACAAGTCTGGTCTTCTGGACTCCTTCATTTTGCAATAATTAGATTTTTCTCAAGGACAAATAACATGAGGTTATATTTATTTTCATTTAACTCCATGTCACTTCAGCATTAGCATCACCACCACCAGAGAAAATATCTTGAGGAAATGTAGAAAGTAATTTTTTGCTTTATAGAAGAATTGAGCATAATTCTTAATTCCATATAGAGTCTATATTTCTCTGGCCTAATCTTGTTGCAGGTAAAGCCTCAGTGCTAATCGGCCTGCTCAGCCAGGCTTTGAGGTGTATATTTTCTCTCCTCCTATTCTGGGGGAAATAAATGCTCTTTGTGCCGCTATCAGAAAGCCCTTTTGACACATATTCTCTATCATCAAACTGCTCCGTAATGCCTTCTGACCACCTGCCCTGTGCAATTGTGCAGCTGTCAGAGGCACACTGAGCCGTGTGCATATTTAATCGTAACAGTAATCCTCTTACCCTTCTACAGTTAAATTTCCAGGCACCAAAACATACATTGACCCTGAAACCTACGAGGACCCAAACAGGGCTGTCCATCAATTTGCCAAGGAGTTGGACGCGTCGTGCATTAAGATTGAGCGGGTGATTGGAGCAGGTAAGCCTGGCTGTCTCTTGTTGCTTGCGCTCGCTGGGTGCCTTTAAGGACCCCTGTGCCCATAGATCACGCTGACAGCCAAATATTTACACCTTCAATGAGACAACGCAGTCTCCCTCCTGTTTATTGATAATGGGGGTGTGCATGCAGTTGTGCAAAACGCTCATTGGCATTAGTATGACTCCCAGCACTCTTACAACACTGGAGCAAACAAAGATGCGCCGGCCCTGATAAATTGCTGTCACATTGGCTTTCCAACTGTGCTTGAAGCATAAATCAGTGTGTGTGTGTGTGTGTGTGTGTGTGTGTGTGTGTGTGTGTGTGTGTGTGTTGTGGTGGCGGTAGAGAGGGAGTATTGTATAATGCTTTCTCTAGCCATCATGTTTTGTGTGTTTGTGGATCAAATTTGAGCGTGCCATAATATATTCCCATACCCAGTCAAAGACACTCTATTTTTATTTTTCCGAGGCATTTATTCATCCCGACTCTAACTCAGCTGTGCTGCCTGCCTTCTTTGTGTGTGTGTGTGTGTGTGTGTGTGTGTGTGTGTGTGTGTGTGTGTGTGTGTGTGTGTGTGTAGGAGAGTTTGGGGAGGTGTGCAGCGGACGCCTCAAGTTGCCAGGGAAACGTGACGTGCCAGTAGCCATTAAAACGCTGAAGGTGGGCTACACAGAGAAGCAGAGGCGGGACTTCCTGTGCGAGGCCAGCATCATGGGCCAGTTTGACCACCCCAATGTGGTGCACTTGGAAGGGGTGGTGACCAGGGGTGAGCAACAGCACAATGATTGACATGTGATTTGCATTTGATGAGCAGTAGTTTGTAAAGCAACACTCCAGTAGAGCAATGTGGAAGTGAAATAATGGAAATGGTGCTTTGTTTGTTTGTTTGGGTATTTAGTTGTGTATTCATTTTGTTTGTTTATTTCTTGTAGGAAAGCCAGTGATGATTGTTATTGAATACATGGAAAATGGCTCATTAGATGCCTTCCTTAGGGTGAGTTCAGCTACAATGTTGTCCAATTGTAATCTTACAGTGATGAAAACTGTCATGTGTCCTAATTGATAAATGGCTTCCATTCTGACACATTGACTCCATATGCTGACCTGCTTGCTTGTCTCACACACAGAAACATGACGGTCAGTTCACCGTCATCCAGTTGGTGGGCATGCTGAGAGGCATCGCAGCAGGAATGCGATACCTCTCTGATATGGGCTACGTCCATCGAGATCTGGCAGCGCGCAACATCCTTGTCAACAGCAATCTCGTATGTAAAGTGTCTGACTTTGGCCTGTCAAGAGTGATCGACGACGATCCTGAAGCTGTCTACACAACAGCGGTGAGTCAATTACGCCGGCGCTCGCACCGCACCGCTCCGTTTCCCCTTCCCACACCCGCGCTCTCAGAATATTCTAGTAAGCGCATGCAAATGAAAGAGGATTAAGAAAATAGGTGCATGCTTGCCTGCCTCTACTCAATATGCGCTGCATGGCTGCGCGTCTCGCTCAGATTGCCTGTAGACTGTTAGTGATGATGCCCCTTGCTGTGCTCTAACTCTTTCTAATTGATGTTTTAGGGGAAGATGCAGGATATTATGAATTTGATCTTTACTCCTGCCACTGACCTGCGTTTTACTGAACAGGGTGGGAAGATACCGGTTCGGTGGACAGCAACAGAGGCCATCCAGTACCGTAAATTCACATGCGCTAGTGATGTGTGGAGTTACGGTATTGTCATGTGGGAGGTCATGTCCTATGGGGAGAGACCTTACTGGGACATGTCCAATCAGGATGTGAGTATCAACACGGTCCTCTTCAGCACAACACACATGACCACATGCTAAACAGTATACACTTTTTCTCTTTTTGGAACAACTTGATTTTGAAGTATGAAAAATAAGAACTCTAAAAAGTACGATCAGGCTCAGAACACTGGAAACATTTCATCTTTTTCTAAGGGAAAATCCAGGCTCTGATTTCAGTTTTGGATATTTCCATTGAGTTTAAAGCTGCTCTGTCCAAAGAGCAAAGCTAGTGTGGTTAGCTAGCATTTCTCACTGGACTGGACTCCCTTTGCAGAGCATGGAGCACAGCAGCAGCTGCCCCACCCGGTCTCACTGGAGGGACACACATTGTTTGGGCCCCACTTTAGTTGGGACAGATAAGCTTTGTCATTCCACTCATCATGCTGATCACAGCACAGGCAAATTGAAATTCCTGCATGGTGCAGACAGCGTTTATGAGTCAAAGTATTTTAATCCTGCACTATTTGAGAGCACTTGCCTTGTGTATACTGCCCAGTTAGGCTCGTTCTTTTGGAAAATTACAGAGAGGCTCAACATACAAACACCCCTTTATCTATGGGACTAAGCCTAATTTATCCGTTTAGCGCTTTGCTACCTGTTGGTCCTGCACCAGCCATCTGATATTAATAAGCTGCGCGAGTGGCGTCTAACTGGGATTATATGACATTCGGAGACTCGGCAGACATCACTGTCAGAGATTTTTGTTCACTGTCAGGAGGCTGGCAAGGAGTTCCACTGGGGATGCAAAAGAGGGGGAATATTTACATTTCCCCAACACTTTCACTGTTTTGACACTTCTCTCTCCATAGCTCAGTCTTGTTTGAAAAGACATGACAGGCATCACAGATGAATATGTGCGCAAAATAAACAAACTTGAGCCGTCTGGCTGAGGGAGGATTTCTAGACTTCAGAAAAAAACAGCCGCCTTTATTCCTCTTTATTTTTCCTATTTTCCTATAGTTAACTGTGTATTATTAGTGCACACGTTTATTTACACACACACACACACACACACACACACACACACACACACACACACACATTGAGCTCGAACAAAACACATAGGCAGGTGCTTTGGTATTTATAGTGTTAAGGCTTAGGAAGTCTATTGTTGCTATTTTTGCGATGACTAAACATATTTCATCAGTCATTCAGTTGATAATTATGGCGAGCAGAACTTGGTGCAGGTTGTGGAGTTGTGTAGCAGGCTGCTGCTGCTGCTGGAATCATCCAGGGAAAACTCAGCAAGCCTGTGCTTAATTAACTAGAGGGAGTTCCAGTACTGTGACAGGTGTGGACAGCTGCTGCTTGCATCCACTTGTGCTGTGCACGCGCACACACACACACACACACACACACACACACACACACACACACACACACACACACACACACACACACACAAAGTAGTGCTGCTGTCTGCGCCAGAGTCTCTCATTTGAATATTGGAGACTTGATCTTCAAGCTCGCAGTCATTTGACTGTAATAAACTGACAGAGAGCAATCACATCTGGCCCCTTTTTTTCTGTCCAGAAGTTTGTAATTGGGTTGAAAGCCGCAGCAGCGGAGAGTTGTACTGTGAGAGTGAGGTGGCTGTTTACAAAGCGCTTGATTAAAGGATGTAATGGTTTTGAGAATGGTTGGATCCTGTTTGAAATGGCTGGTAATTTGCTAGTAATGAGCCCTAACAATCTCTCTGCTTTGGGTCTTGAAGGTTATAAAGGCAATTGAGGAGGGCTATCGCCTGCCCGCACCCATGGATTGCCCCCCAGGCCTACATCAGCTAATGCTTGACTGCTGGCAGAAGGACCGGGCGGATCGACCCAAATTCGATCAAATAGTTGGCATCCTTGATAAAATGATTCGCAATCCTAGTACTTTAAAGACTCCAATGGGAACGTGTACAAGGTAAGAATCATTCCCTCTTTTAATTGGTCGTCATTGCTGCTGTATGTTTTCATTTGAATTGGGCAGGCTTCTGCGATTTTTTCATAGACCTAGACCTTTTGCTTTTGAGTCTGTGTGTGTGTGTGTGTGTGTGTGTGTGTGTGTGTGTGTGTGTCTGTCTGTCTGTCTTTGTGTGTGTGTGTGGGTGTGGGTGTGTTGCAGTTATTTGTATGTAACTTCATTACGGAACAATCCTTAGCATCCAGCCGCTGATTTATCTCCCGAGGTTTAAAGATGAGAGATAAATGCCAGGGAATCAATAATGGCAAAGCTGCTTCCATGGCTTTCTGGTCAATAGCAGAGCTTTGAGATCAATCCCAGTAATGAGTCCCTGAGACTTTTAAGTTCTGTGGGAACCCCGGACCCCACAGTGACATATTTCAGATCCAATCAATTTGCGCTCAAAACATGTGAGATTAGGGACGTAAGAGTAGAATGGATTTCAAAAGCGGAAGGCTTACAGCCATTGTCAGACTGTGATGGGGCCTTTATTTATTTAACTAGACTCTGTTCCAAGGAATAAACATATTTCACCTACAAATTAAATTAGATGTCAATTTTCTCACTTAATAAAACCCAGTAGCCTCCTGTCACAATCTGTGCCGAAGCTCTCCGGGGTCTTTGTTGCCAATCTTTCCATTTAGTTTCCTGTTTAGCTGCTCTCATTTGAAGGCTTTTGTTTTGATTTGCGTGCATGTCATTTAAGAGTCTCTCCCTGTGTCTACTTCCTGTACAGACCCATCAGTCCCCTTTTAGATCAGAGCACCCCAGACTTCACCGCTTTCCGCTCGGTGGGAGACTGGTTGGAAGCCATCAAGATGGAGAGATACAAAGACAACTTCACAGCTGCTGGCTACAGCTCGCTAGAATCAGTGGCCAGGATGACGATCGAGTAAGTGGATGTTTTGTAGCTGCCCTTTTAAATCCCACCCTATCCCCACAGCAAAAAGTCTGCCGCCATTAAACGCGTGGTTAACTTTCAGATAGCTGTCAGGAGGAATTTCATCACCGGCCATTTCTCTCTCTCTCTCTCTCTCTCCCTCTCTCTCTCTCTCTCTCACTCCCCCTCTCTGCGCTCTGACACAGAGAATGGGGCTGATGCACTTTTAGTGCATGCACATGCAGGCCATTTAGCTCAGCTCAGCTCAGCTGCAGTCTTAGTCTTTCCCCTCCTCATTAATGAAATCTGGTGGCCTGTAGAATCTCTGCTGCTGCTCCAGTCTGGTGATTTATGAGCATCTTCTTCTCTCTCTCTGTGTGTGTGTGTGTGTCCCTGCAGGGATGTGATGAGCTTGGGAATCACTCTAGTGGGCCATCAGAAGAAGATCATGAGCAGCATACAGACTATGAGAGCCCAGATGCTGCACCTGCACGGCACTGGGGTCCAGGTGTGACCTCACCTGACGGCCCCACCGCCGCACCACGCCCACGCCCGCACTATGCCACACCCCTCCACAGCCTCCCCGCCCCGAACAGACGGATGGACGGACGGACGGACGCACGGACACACGGCAGCGGGGAGTGAGAGGGAGGGAGGGGGGCATGGGAGTGGTATCAGGAGACAACCCGGAGCCCTCGCTCACTCAGGCACCACCGAGGATAATCAATAAAGACTAAAAAAAACTTTGTGCTTTTCTTCGTCGTCGTTGTCGTCTTCGTCGTCGCTCTTGTTCCGGATCTTCGGAATGAAACAAAATCATCCTTTGTACTTTGGCGAAGGATTTGCTTTCCCTCCTCCCTCGTAGCGGGAGGGTGCAGAGGAGAGGAAAGGACACCCAGACGGAGGAGAGAGAAAGAGAGCGAGCAAGGACGAGAGACACAGGAGACATGCACGAGGGCAAAAGCTCAGAGGGACTCGGAGGAAGAGATCAAGTGAAGACACAGCTTCTGAAGTCGAGTTTGATGCTTTTTTATCTTCTGTCTTTATCTTTCTGAATGGTTAATTTGTGCAACATCAATACAAGATTTTGACTTCAATTATGAATTTATGGACAAAGAAAATAAGCAAGAACACAAAAAAAAGACACAGAAAAAAAAAGTACTTAAGAGTGGTTTCATGAATATCTTGGTAATTCTTTGTTTTGTTCTGCCAGCCACTCTGATATAGCGTGGTGTTTATGGTACATCTTTCATTTGCTTTCTCATCTCCAGTACGGTAGATCTCATCTGTTCCTTTGCTTAGCTAACAGGGTAAGAGGGCGCCGTGGATAGAGGGGAGCAGGCATTGATGCTATAAATTGAGCAGTGTGTTAGAATCTGCTGATTGAAGTATTTGGTGTAAATCATCTCCTCCATCACTGGTTTGCCTTTCTGATCAAATATTGCAATTTATAATTCTTCACTTCAGTTGAAACTTTACACAGTGGTTTGGATGGCTGCGTTTGACACCCATGGTCCTATTCTGAAGTCCCAGTTTTCAACTGTGTTGATATAATATCTAGAGTTGTTATGATTACCATTGTAAAGCTTGTGTTACTGTGAAAGCCCCATGTCCAAGTAGCAATATTCATTTTTTGTGTTTGCCACAGAATTATGCCATCTTATGGAGTACTTAGTACCAGTTTTTCACTAAGAGAAACATAGTTTTCAAAGATAGCACTAAATATTTGATTTAGCTTTTGTTTGTTTGTTTGGTTTTTGTTGTAGTGAAATATTTGGCCACTATTACCTGAAAGCAAAAAAGGTCTTTGCCATGTATTACATTTGTGATTCTTTGAATCAGTGAATCAGTGATAATGTTGAAGTAGTACTGCCTTAATGTTTTAGTACATTTACAAAAAAAAATGTTGCAATTAGTGTGGCTGTTGGAGTGGCTGAAGTATTTCTTGAAATGGGCTGAAGAAGTTCTTTTTCCTAACTGACGGTTTCCCAGTTTTGAAGCTTTTGTCCTGAACTTGAACAAACGGAATGGAATCTAGTGCCACTTTTGAGTGGAGTAGTGTGAGGAGGGAGAGAGAGAGAAGGAGGGAGAGAGAGAGAGATGGAGGGAGGGAGGGAGGGAGTGTGAGTAGGATAGAGGCTAGCCAAACAGCAATAATCCTCCCCAGCCTCCTCTGCTGTAGTCAGGTGCTATATGGTTTTTACAAACATACTCAAGTGCTTGAAAAGGCAAACAATGGGAGCCCAATGGCCAGATGACCTCTAGTGAATCCAAGGGTGCCTAGAGGACGTTACACAACTGGGGTGATTCTCCAAATAAGCAAATATTTGTTAATATGGAAGAGCAGCACTCATAACCACATTGACTGAGTCTGTGAGAGAGATGGCATGCCTTGATGCGAACTCAAGCCCAGGGGGAATCTGAAGTGACTGCTGTGCTTGCTTGCAGTTTGAGAATATTCCCACCCCTTAAACTAAGGCTCTCTACTAGTCTGAGCAGGAGACTAAAACAATAAGTTGTGGTTTGGTGTGTTGTGCGTTTCTTCTCTAATCGACAGGAGAGCCACCACTGCTCGGCTCACGGTTTACCTCTGTCTGTCTGTCTGTCCAGGCCTTTGTGCAATGTTCTAATGCTAGCAGTACCTCTGTGGTATGTGTCTTTTCAAATTCTTCTTTGTTTCTTTTTTTTTTCTTGTTGTTGTTGCTCATCAATGGATAACAGGCTTTGAAATTGTGTGCTGTCAACAGTTTTGGTGCCATCACAGTCTATTGTTTGTACAACAAATGAATGTTTTGCTGAATTTAGTGATCAGCATTGTGGTCTCTTGATGAATGGGTCAGCCATTTCCTTACACGCCGTGAAAAGTTAGCTACGTCCCAACGAGTGTTGCTCTTTTATTCAGAATATTGGACAGCTTAACCCAGATTTGTGAACACAGTATTATTATCATTATTATTATTTAGAAAGCGTGGCAAGCGAGATGCCCATCAGGCATGTGAGAGTGTTATTGGAGGTGGATGAGTGTCTCCTCCTCCCCTGACACACTGGCTGAACCTGCGGGCTGGGCTGTGCTGGGGACACACTGATATAGTGGATGACCTGCAAAGCAGCTTCTGCTGCTGCTGCCACACAGGCTTGAACCAGGGCTGGCCATCCCTCTCTGTGCCCCGCTCTCTGTCCATTGTGCGGCCCTCCAAAGGGACTCTCCCTTGTGCGGCTCTCTCTGTGGCGCCCCGGAGCCAGATCGTGGCCGACACTCGGCCCCCCGCGTTACAGATCCACTGGCTGGACATACAGCAGACCTCAGCAGTTGGGCGGCTGCCAGCGCTTTGAATTGAACGCTGCTGGCACAAAGGCATTCAGTCAGCACAAAGCCCAGTGGTCCACCAGTCACGTCACTCTACCCTTCAGCCCCCCCCCCCACACACACACACACACACACACACACACACACACACACCCCACACCCCCCAGCCCAGCGCAGCCCAGTGCAGGGATTGGTTCCAGGCCGCCCCACAGGGTCTCCGGGCCACGGGCAGTAGGCCCTTCCCCTCCGTACGGATTCAGCTTCCTGTAGAGACAGCAATTTTGGGCCAAATTGAGATTAAAAGCCAGATTCAATCAGTCCGCCTCCCAGGACACCCTGACCCCTCAATGCCAGACTCACTCGCATGTTGTTTTACAACCTGCTTTAGTAACTCACACTGGCAGCATGGCGGACATCAGGACTTGCTCATCACACATGAATTTTGAAAAAAGTGTCACCGACAGAGGGATTGCCTCGGCGAGGATTACCATGGAGGTGTTTTATTTTGCTTTGTAAGGAAAAGTGTTGAGCAGCCCTTTATGGAAAGAGACTGATGATTCCAAAGAGTTCAGCACTGTTGATTGTGTGAGGAAGACCACAGAGATCAGAGGGAAACTTTGTATATGTTCGAATTGTAAAACTTGTACATTTTATTTATAATGTTGTTTTTTACACGCATTACTCTGTAGTGAGCTCTGAATACATTGAAAATGCACTATATTTTTCTATCTCACTCACAGATGATTCTTGTCACTCTGTTTCTGTTGTACATAATTTCTCATTTAGGACCAAAGACAGATAGGTTTTCCATTTAGATTTTTATTTTGTTTTATTTTGTCTTTAGTTTGTTGTACAGTGATGCCGATTGTCGATTTATTATTTATTTTTCTGTGATGAAAGTATTGAGAGTATTCACTGGTCAAATGTATTTTCTCCAACTGCAGAATTGTAAAATCATTTACCTAGACAATTTCTTGTTACATAGACATTTCTTTTTGCTTTATAATCTTTGTAATAGACTGTACATATATTTTTGGAAAATATAATACAATCTATAGAAAGATCGTTGCCTTGTGATGTTTTGTCTGAGAAACCACAACAGACCCTTTGGCACAGCTGCTGAGCTAATGATACTGTATAAACAATGTTTTTTTTTTGCTTCCATTGCATGCTGAAGTCACATATGGTTAGTCTAAGGTTTG
This sequence comes from Sardinella longiceps, assembly GCA_027497455.2. Taxonomy (NCBI): domain Eukaryota; kingdom Metazoa; phylum Chordata; class Actinopteri; order Clupeiformes; family Clupeidae; genus Sardinella; species Sardinella longiceps. The sequence continues at coordinate 4,004,353 of JAODXP020000025.1, forward strand.
TAAATCTAGTGTAAGGCTTGACTAAGTTGCAGTCACCGGGTAAGATCAAAGATTATATCAGAGAGCGTTAGAACGGTATTCCATGATCTTTGATTATATCATAGACTCTCTCTCTCTCTCTCTCTCTCTCTCTCTCTCTCTCTCTCTCTCTCTCTCTCTCTCTCTATCTTAGTGGGCATATGATTTCTCTAGTGATGAGCAGGCCTGGGATGTGCCATTAAAAAGACATTAGTGATGTTCCAAAGTAATAATGCTAAAAAGAAGCACCTAATTGAGTGCCATCCCCTGGGATTTAAACAAAGCAAACTTAATGGATTTATAAAGATTACATCTCCGCAGATATTTCAATATTTATTTTATGAAGTCCGGTAGAACCTCAACAATGAGACGTCTCGGAAGCAGATGGAATGAATCCAGTAAGACAGTCTCCCCCTCTCTCGTCCTGGAGAGTGTCTGCTTGTTTAAACACCAAGCACACAATGAGCAGGGAGAGGAGCGAGATGATCACTCCCTTAGCTGATTCATACTTTGATATAAACCCTAAAAGTTTCTTCAGACAAAACACATTCAATCCAAGTCTTTTGAGGGCTTAAGACAAAGATTTAATATCACATTAGCCTTGGCAAATGCACCCTGCAGGAGAGATGGAAAAGTGATAAAAAAAATAAAAACTTTAAAGCAATAGCAAGACAGATTATTTAATATTCCGTAATAGCACTGAAGCTTCTTGTTTGACTGAATGTTACCCATCTGTGCCTTTAATAACGAACTCCAAAGAGCTTGTGTGGGAGCTTCCAGGAAGCTGTTGAAATTGACTGGCAAACTGCTTGGCTTCATAAACCCCAGCCTCCTCTCAGCTGAATTAAAGGACCATGACCCCAGGTTTAGATAACGGGGGCTCACATTCCACCTCCCATTATGGCCAGTCTTTTGGGAAAGCGGCAGTGGAAGTCAGGCAAATAGTGCAGATCCGCGGCCCCTTCCCCACCCTCCACCCCACTCCCCTTCTCCCCCACCCAGCAGCAGTGAGAGGAGGGGTGGGGAGAGGAGGAGAGGAGGAGAGGGGAAGAGAAAGCGAGCTGATGGAGGGCTGGTTGGGATCAAAGCCAAGGGCAGATTAGTAATCTGCACACAGGAGGAGAAGGGGAACACAGGAAAGGTGTGTGTGTGTGTGTGTGTGTGTGTGTGTGTGTGTGTGTGTGTGTGTGTGTGTGTGTGTGTGTGTGTGTGTGTGTGTGTGTGTGTGTGACTGATGGGCAGTAAATCATGGGGAACCTGAGAAGAGGAATTGACTCGGCTGCAGGATATTTATCACATCTAATTCTGTTGTTGTTGATGAGGGCTGTGATGCTGAGAAATGGTGTGTGTGTGTGTGTGTGTGTGTGTGTGTGTGTGTGTGTGTGTGTGTGTCTCAGAACAAAAGAGTAAAAGAGTGGCTCAAAGGTCTGACTCTTACCTAACTCTATGATATTGTTTCCGTGTGAAACTATGTGGACTCAGTTTTACAGTATTTTGTGTCTATGATGCATATTATATTTATATCTATTCCTCGAGGATAGAGACATCATATATACATCCCAGAATGCATCACTTCTGTCGATGCAGGGTCAGTGTAAATTCTCTCTCTGTTAAAAGCACAAGACCCCCCCCCCTCGCTCTGTGGTCAGTGCAGACTTGAGTGGTGCTGGAGGGGCTTCTGGCTTTAGCACATGCTGATGCTGATGATGTTTGAGTTTGCAGTCTTCTCCCATTTAAACACGTTTGACATAGATCCCAGAATGAACCCTAAGAGTGCCACAGAAAGCTCTTGAAAACATATTTGTTATGTTTTATGCATTTGCTGCACATACTTTTAAAGTTGTTTACGTAATGTTCCTGGGAATACTGTTGCCAGTAATTGCTCCTGCATACAAAGGCTTCAGATTTTTAAGTGTAGCTTCTATGCCCTTTACTGAGGTAATGAAAGCAGAAAGCGTTACTTAGGGTGAGCTTCAAACCTGCTCAAAATAATGATCATCGGGTCATCCCGGTGCAGTGGAGAAAAAGACATTCCTTCCACAATTTGATGCAAAGCTGATTGAAAGCGTTTGCTCAAGGCAGACCGCTGGATAATAGACACCTGCGTTTATGATGCAAATCTAATGCCTGTGCTCTAGAATGCTACTGTAGCCTCCTCTCTCCACTTTTATTCCTGAGCGTTCTCCCGTCCTGCTGGAGATGAGAAGCACAGGCCTGCATCCGCGACTCGGGTCAGGTGCATTAGATTGTTTATTAAAAGTGTCTCAGATGCTGTTAGTGCATTGGTCCACCTGAGGCTATTTCAGTCCTAATGTCTTTACTGCCTTGGATCCACACCAATTCTTTTTTATGGCCTGGCCTGTGGCACCTTGCAGCATTAAGCATTTAGGGGCCTGCTAAAATATGTCCCTCTCCTGCATAGACTGCCATGCCCTGGGCCAATGATCAATTTCACAGGCTGGCAAATGCCTCTTTGGAAAATGCTGATGGATTTGGCAGATATGATGGTTTGGTCAAAGAAACGGTGGGCTGAAATGAGTTATGGTGTGTCTGGGCGAGGGCTGGCCGGGCCCAAAGTCGGCTCGTGTTGCATGAGAGGAGCCTTACTCACTCATGCCCGCCCGCCCGCCTGCCCGGTCTCCCATAGTGATGGGACATAAAAAGACACTGGCCATAAAGCGGTTGGAATTGTTGGAAAAGGATGAGATATTCCAGTTAGTCGTTTAAGCAAAGACTAAAAGGCAGAGTTGGGGTTTTGTGCATGATTTAGTAAATTGTATGCATGGAGGAATTAAGATGAAAATCTGTTTACAGTGGTGATTTATGTTTGTAATGATAAACAGATTGAACTGAAGGACCTGCACAACTTTCTCAGGGAAGTGGAAAGAGGAAATTCATAAATGGAGCAGAATATCTGGTCAACATGCACATACACAGTAGAGAGAATGTTTTTTTTTCCTCCTCCTCATGAGAGAGACACTTAAAATAGGCCTGTTTTAAATGCGTGTGAGTGACCTGAGCCAGCGGAGTGAGTGAGCGAGTGAGCTAGCTAGCGCTGAGGGCTAAAGTAGCTGTGTGGGTCTGCTCTGCGTGCAGACGGAGGAGAGGTCAGCGTGAGGGCTAAGTATGCATCTCCTCAGCATACTGCATGTGTCATTGGCTGGCAATGCGAGGCACGAGGAGGAGGCCTAATGGGAGAATAGTCCATTGTAGAGTGTGCTGATGGAGCCGTGTGAGCCCGCTTTGTCACATCACTATCTGCCCATCTCACATGAGATGAGTGACATTATTCATGGAAATGAACAGATAGCGGAGCAGCTCTCAGAGGACATGGAATGAGGAACTGGTCAAATAGACCTGATAGACCAGCTTCAGCTGTCTCTGGAAAACATACTGTACCCTACTCTCTCCAAGATCTATGTTTTTTTGGGCTACTGGGCATAACTGCAATTTATACAGAAAGTATTACTGAAATGTATTGAATGAATTAATGCAAGACCGGCCTCTGATTTTTTTGCTGGGGTTTATATTGGTCAACGACAGCAGCAATACTGTTAATAAGAATAAGAACAAGAATAATGTTTTAATAACAATATTTATTATTATTATTATTATTATTATTATTATTATTATTATTATTATTATTATTAATAATAATAATAATAATAATAATAATAATAAGCTATGTGCTAGCGCTTATATCAATTCTCTAAACAGAGCATGGCTCGATGATATATGTATTATGCCCTTATCAGGTTAGCCCAGGTGCAGGAAGTTGCGAAGGACACCACCATTAGCTCTGTGTGTGTGTGTGTGTGTGTGTGTGTGTGTGTGTGTGTGTGTGTGTGTGTGTGTGTGTGGCCCGGTGGACTCCTAGCTGATGGATGAGAGGAGCGGAGGCTAGACAAGCACAGCGGCGGGCGGGCGGGAGGGCGGGCAGTGCTGAGTCGATGCCCAGAGCCCATGCGCTGTGGGGGGCTCTAATGGGACCTGTATTGATTGAGGCCTGGTGCCCCCCTGTTGCCTCTAATGGGACATGCAGCTAAACTTAGACTGAAGAGCAAAAAAAAAAACGACAGAGCTATAGAGCTATAGGACTAAGGACGGGCATAAAGTTTTACTCACTGCTGGTGTGAAAGACTGGAGACACGCATGGACAGCAGCAGGTGCATCGTCCCCAGAATGACACACCTCTAATAGAGCGAGCAGCGCTGCAAACTGAGCTCTTTATCTATCTCCAGTAGGCTACTTCCCCTCCAAGCCAAGCAGAATGTAAAGTAAGCAAGGCTGATATTATCCAACAACACACTGACCTCAGGTGTATTTGCCTCCTTTGGCTGCCTCCATGATGTATGATGAACATTCGCCCTGGCAACCTTGTGGTGTAATCATTATAAACTAGGTTAGCCAACAGTCACCTTTGCCAGTGAACTATAGTGTGTGGAGATGAGGTGTGGGCATAAGGGTCTCTGTGCTGGGCGGGATTCATCATGCGCGAGCTCCTATAGGAATAACTGCACAGGGCTGCTGGGCTGCATGCTACTGGAGCTGCTCTGCTCTGTGTGTGTGTGTGTGTGTGTGTGTGAGTCATGGCTGTGTGTGTGTGTGTGTGTGTGTGTGTGTGTGTGAGTCATGGCTGTGTGTGTGTGTGTGTGTGTGTGTGTGTGTGTGTGTGTGTGTGTGTGTGTGTGTGTGTGTGTGTGTGTGTCTGGTCTGTATGTGTGTGTGTGTGTGTGTGTGTGTGTGTGTGTGTGTGTGTGTGTGTGTGTGTGTGTGTGTGTGTGTGTGTGTGCTGCATCTACCAGACGCCTGCGCTGCACATTTGCTTTGGCCACCCGCTTACTTGCACTAAGGGAAATCCTGAAAAGCACCAGGATGAATATTCACAAATATGCTGATTTCAAGTTAAAGTAACACCTTACACAGCAGATATTGTACAGAAGTGGAAGCAAAGTATGGATTTATGTAGGCAATTTATGTAGGTAAACAAAGAACAAAAAGGAAGACTTCTTTGCCATAGTGCTTCTACTTCACCATTTAAACATTTTTCTCACACAATAGTGATCATGTTCATTCTATTGTCATGTCACGTCTGCTCTCCTGAGAACCATAGAACTGAGAGTTTTGACACACATGATGCTAGCTTACATGTGTGGAGCTCCCAGTGCAGAATTAGGCCTGATGTCCAATATATGATGATGTCTAATATGGCTTGCATGTATTCTGATTGATTTTGATAGGAACACTAATGTGCTCTTTTATTGCTTCACTTTAGGGAGGTATAGCAACACTGCTCTCAGTAATCACAACAAAAACATCATAATTAAAACCAAGAGCCTCGTTACCAGCTCAGTTGGCGAGACCAAATGATAGACATCAAGAGGGAAATAACACCTCTGACAACAGTTTGGTTTGCTGAAACTATCCAAATCTGTCTGTAAAAATCATTTAAGTTCATGAGAAGTATTAAGTAGACGTAGTCAGTGTAGTGTCAAGGGATCAAAGAGCATACGAGCCAATCAGACATCATCACATTCACACCTTTTCCACACGTCCAACTGAACAGTCGGAATATTCCCTTCCGAAATATATCCTGCCTCCTCAATTTGAGGAATTTATGCAGTTCCCACAATGTGCAGCTTTCCATCTTTTATGCAGATTTCCCTCAATTTCTAAATGAGGTTCCTGGTCCTCATTCAAAAGTAATTGTTAATGAGAAATGTAGCTTTCATTTAGAATGGTTTGTTCTATTTTAGCGATGAGTGCAGCTGTCAGCTGTAGACCACATCTGCTGGAGAATTGGCTTTGGGAAGAGTGAGCGGCAGAGCACAAATAGCACAACTCCTGTAAATAGAAGGGAATGGAAAGACCACTAATTCTCACATCATTGTAGGCAGCTATAGGAATCCAGGGTTCACTATCAAAGACTATATAACCAAATAGACTTTACAGTACTTTGTAGTATAATTGAAAAGCTCAACATAATTTCAAAGTGCCCTAAGGACCGTTCTTATGCATATGACCGTGTTAAAATAACCTTGCGTTCGTGACAACGTTCTATATCTAGCTAATTAGTCATTCATCGGCTGCACTCTCCAATCTGACAATGTGTGTGATGTTGAAACCATGATAAAGTCACGCTGGTTTGAGCATTAACGCTTTAGACTTCCCCATCAAAGACAAAGATGTATAGCTGAGACTGCAAAAACAATTGCTGCTCATCTATAATCCCCACCTTGATGCACACGTATAGCATACACACTCATGCAAACACACACACTCACGCGCCCACACACACACACATGCACGCGCGCGCGCACACACACACACTTACACACACACACACACACACACACACACACACACACACACACACACACACACACACACACACACACACACACACACACATCACAAGTGTGATAGTCCTGAATCAGGGATCTGTCTGAAAAGGAAGTGTGTCATGTATTTATTGGGATGATGGAGACAGGCCAGTCAGGTTCACAGTCTTCCCTATGGAGCCCTTTCATTACAGCTGAAACTGCCTACTCTTAATCCTGCTGAGTTTCAGGCTTTCAGTCCAAAGTCAGATGATGATTTAACTCATTCAAGTCATCCTCTGCACATATCAGACAGTGCAAGACTTTGTGCTTATTCTGTAAATGCTTATGAAGAAACAACCTTTTTGCATCCACAAAAAGGTGGATTTCCATAGTAGTAAAATCTTGCTCTTTGGTTCTGCATGGCTGTGCATAGTCTAATCTAATGCCTCTCAATTAAAAAGCAGAAAGCTGTATCTTAAGCTCGTTCCATGTCTATCCAGAGCAACCATTATGGGATGGCTATAGTGTGCTGTGCTGTTTTTCAATTTCTCCCTAGCCTGAATCAAAAGGAAATCTCACCTCCCCCCTGCACATCACGCTTTGACTGCCGCCATGGCATGTGTCCCAGGCAAAATGAATCCTCCGAAATGTATCTGGGAGATTTGCATACGATTATGTTCCCCTCTCCCATATGTTCCACCTGTGTTAATTAGTTTATGGTGCAGAGAGGCGCAGGGAGCAGTATTATGGTGCACACAGGGGAAGCACAGCAGAATATTCATGCAGCGCGTCAGCTTTCAAGTGACACTCCTTTTTTCTCTTACTTTGTCACCCCGAAGAGACGAGCGTCGACTCCCAGTGCTGGGTGCTGCTGACCTCTTTGTCAGAACCCATATTTGGGGTGGCGCCAATGCCAGAATCAAGATCAATTGAATTCATGTTGTTTTCCGCTGACGGAGCTCTCTTGTAACGGGTCATCCTTCTCACTCAAGCTGTCAGCAGCAGCAGCAGCACAGAGGGGCTGTGCATCTGCTCAACAGCCCCCCCCCCCCACACACACACACACACACACACACACTCACACTCACTCACACTCAGGTCATTCAACCCTCTGGCTTTCTGATGGGCCACAACATTGTTATGTACACGCCAAAGCTGTGGGCCGTGAAGAATATTTACTAAGACAAAAACCTGAATTACACTGAGTTCACAGGAAGAGGTCTTAACAACGGTTGCATTCAAAATAGCAAATGCAGTACACCGTCAAGTAATCAAATAGTTATATCTGCAGATCGTATAGGTGGTCGTCACGTTTGTGAGTACATTTTGTATTTGCTCATCCATATGAATGGCATGACAGCGTTGCATGTTCTTCCACTGCTATGACCATATGGAGGAGGGAAGTCCCAGGGTGGAGTGTGTGTTTTAAACAGAGTGAATCCATCAGCACTGTTGGCATGTGCCTTCCTCATCCAGATGCCTGATCAGCACATGGGACTGCGGTTCTATTGTGATTCTCCTCTTAGATCAGATAGATAAGATAGCTGCCTGCGTGCTCCCTCACTAACATGCAGCCTGCAGACAGAGGAGCTAGACAAGGAGAGGCCTTTGGAAGCAATACGGAATCATGCAAAGCTCTGGACTGAATTTCTCACAAAGTTGTTCAGAGACAACTCTCTGTTTGTATGCACATCAAGCACTAGGCCCAGTAATTGTGAGTGGTGGTGCTGTGTCGTCCCATTTTTGGGGAGGTATGCCTGAACCTGTGTGTGTGTGTGTGTGTGTGTGATTTAAAGCAGGGCTCTGCATGGTTCAGGAGTAATTGGATTAATTGCTGGAGGTGACTTTGTGAAAAGAGGCTGAAGTCAAATTGTAAAGTGTTGTGACACCCTGCATGTGGAATGCCGGTGCCAACTGATTTGTTTAGCTGCTTAACCCTTTGAGTAGTTCTTGCTTCATTTCTATTTCCTAGCAGTAATCTCAATGCTAGATAATCCTAGCACAATAGGCTGATTTTACACAGTTCTCAGAAGTTCACCACTACTTCATCCAAGGCCGCTGTTAGAGCATCTTACAGTGACCCAGAATAAGGCCTTGGCTTTTTGGTTTGGACTGGATACAGTCAGACTTCTCTGGATGCAGATGCTAATTGCATTTTAATGTGTCATTACAGCCACAAGCATAAATCAACCTGTACATTGTGTAATTGGTGTTTGGCTATTTAATGAGCCACAAGGGGACATTAGACCAATCCCAAGCCTCCCATGAGAATCTTAGAGGGACAAAATATTTCTGGACTCGCATGTCTAAGTGCATTTGTTCCTCCTTTCACTGCAAATCTATCATATGATGCCATTGAGTTGGAGAGCAGTGGTGAAGTTAGGACATGAATAGAAAGCTGGGAGCTCAACATAGTGACCAGACCTCAGTCACAGCGCAGCCGGCCTCAAATGACAGACTCGGCCTAGAGGATTTGCCAGGCCAAACAGAAGCTCAAAAGCACTCCAGGAAATTATGGGAGATTGTTTGAGGCTGCACACACAATGGCTGCATATTTGTCTTATGATGTCTACAAGTTGACTTAAGAAAACTTACCATGTGGCAAGCAAGAAATGCAAAAAAGGAAAATCAAAAAAGGAAATCCTTTGGTAGAATGCAAAGGTTGAAAATAGTGTTTTTATAAGCATTAGTGGAGTATGTGTCAGATCAGTGTAAGCCTTTGCTAGAATTGTTTGGGAATGCCAATTGTGTTTAAATATTCCATGCATTTCACAGCCCTTGCCAAAGAGATGTGGATAGAAATGGAAAGATTTGCTATGCACACACTGTAAGCCCATCGTCAGCCCCCCAAAACTATGCTAGGTATTGGACTCAGCGCAGCGGGGGGAAACCTAATTATGCAAACAGATACTTGTATTACCCATGTGAGTCTAGAGATTAGATAGATCCCAAACTGATTACTTTTTGCCAAGAGAAACTTTGACACGTTTCAACATTTCTACTGATGTCAAATAAACCTTATCAAATATTTTTGGTGACACATTTTTGTCAATTTAATCACTTAAGTTTCACTAGTTTCTAAACTCTGTGTATTTTTGACTACTAAAAAAAACTGGATATGTGACTCTTCTTACACTTGAATGTCTTTGGTGACTTTGGGGTGATTTTGCGTGCAGTAGCACTGGTCAGACATTGTTTAATGACATAGCAACGGCCCAGTCAATCTCAGCTCTCAGACTATAATTTTCCTCATTGTACTGAGTTTATTTCCTTATACCGTTTGCTAGAGCTGCTGATTATATGGACGGTTTTCAATACTGCTGTGACACTGGGTAGTGCTAAATTACTGGCATTTAATGCAGATCTGCAATGACTATTTTCAGAAATTGCCATGCCTTCATATCCCTCATTTAGAATAATGTAGAAGATATATGCACGTGTATACCTCTAAGGAGAGGCCTTAAATCATTTTTATTACCACTATGGCTCATCTGTATTTTGGCTTTAATTATTGCTTGTAACCATATGAGCCATTTCCAGAGTAATTTCACTACCTTTACTTTTAAGCTATTATCTCAGTCATTATAAAGGCCATCAACATATGCTATATTCGGCTATTCTTATCTCTCTGGCAGTGTCTGATGATGTGTTACTACATGCATACGCCTTACATCAGCTTTAGGGTTTTCTGTGTATTTTTTTGCAGATATAGCACCATTAAAAGCATGCTAAATATATATGGGGATGGGGGAAATTGGAGACGATGCAGAATTTTGATATGATTTCAATAGTGGATTAATCACAGGAACAGCTCATCACAGAGAGGTATGCTCAACACCATTGGTATCCCTGTTCCTTTGGATTTTGTCTGGATATGCAGTGTGTCTTGTTTAAGTGACGAGATAATGAGATATTTCACCAAGAAGAATGGGTATGAGATCGACTCAAAGCTGTATTAACATAAGCATTTTTATCTCAAATCTGAGCTCATTTTTTTCAGGAACTAGCAAGTCACACCGTCGCATGTGATATGTATGCTATTTGTGTGACAGAAACTCTGTGAGTGTCACTGTGTCACTGTGAGTGTCACTGTGCAGGCAATTAACAGGGTTAATTAGCAATGTGGTGTTCATATTTTTGCCAGTCACTTTGGACACAAATATCTGTGAAATACAGTAAATATTAGCGTAATCTAATATAAACCTCATTATAATCTGACGATAGCAGTTCAATATAGTAATGTCAGTAGTTTTCATTCAGTATTCTGATTAGTCTTTCCCTAAGGCGATGGTGCTCAAAGCTTTTACTGGGTGACAAGGTAAGTTTTAATTGCCTGGTGAAAAAAATGACTTATTCATAAATGTTGGCAGTATTTGCAGAGAGAGAGAGAGAGAGAGAGAGAGAGAGAGAGAGAGAGAGAGAGAGAGAGAGAGAGAGAGAGAGAGTTTTAATGCAGACCAAGTGTTTGCTGCCTTAGTTACACAATATTCCAAACCAGGCCAGACAGACAGAGAAAAGAACAGACAGAGAGAGTCTGAGGTAAAGACAGAGAAATCTGAGGAAGGAGGAGAGATTAGGCTTGGAAATTGGAATCATTTCAGCGCTGTCCCAGAGCAATGTGTCATTGTCAAATGTTTTATCTGTCAGTGGCACTCTTGGCCACAGACAGCACAGGAACCTGGGGGAGATTTGACTGTGGCTCCATTCCACTGGCCTCCCCCCCCCCCCATCTGCCAGTGGCAGTTGTAGAGTCATCACAACTCTATTAGCTCCACCATGGCAATGAAAGCACATTAACCTGATAGCATGAGTCCCCAGCTCATTACTGCAGCAGGAGCTTAGCAGGTTAGGGGCAGGGGTGGGATGGGATGAAATGGGGGGCCGAGTGGGGGGGGGGGTCCAACACAGCAGCCCCACACAGGGAGAGGGACCGTGGGCCACAGGGGGGGAGTGGGGAGGGGGAGGGGGGTTGAGGGGAATGAGGGGTCACTGGGATAAAAGCATCAAACACTCGGCAGTATTCCGATCACATTCCACTCTGGTTTTTATCCGAGACTAAGCAAATCCCTCACCGTCTCTCTCGCCACCCCCACACCTTTTAACAAAGAGATGGGGAGAATAGTTGACCACTGACAAGGCCCTCTGCCTTGCCACACAACACAAATGCAACTATACACACACACACACACACACACACACACACACACACACACACACACACACACACACACACATACACACACACACACACACACACACACACACACACACACACACACACACACACACACACACACACACACACACACACACACATGTTGAGACAGAGAGAGAGAAGGACAGCCTGACATAGAGAGAAAGACACACACACAGACACACACACACACACACACACACACACACACACACACATTCCTTCCCTCCTGTGGTCCCCTGGCAGGCATAGTCATTCATAGCTAGATAAAGGGAGGGCTGCCTCTCTATTTGAGACTATAATCCCAGTCTTGCCTGGAAGGAGAGGCCGGAGAGAAGATGGCTGACAGGCCCTCAGTATCCAGACAGCTCACAGAAGATAATGAGTGTCTCCCATCCCCAGTGAGCTCACACCTCAGCCCTTTTGTCCAACGCCCATGTTTAGGAGCTTGAATAGAGTTGTTGGGGAGTTGGCCGAGGAGTCTGTGCTACACTCGCTGTAGGCCGCTAATTGTGGGGCTGCCTAAGCCCACTGCTAGCTCCCCGTCTTATTTTCAGATTATTAAAATACTGTAACACAGGAATAGTAAGCAATGCTTATTTAAAAAACACTATTATTATTTTCTTGCTGCGCATAACAGTACAGTAGCCTAAGCATCTCAATGTTTGAGTTTTCTTACAATGTCCTCAGTGCAGATCCAACTCAGCAACTCTTCCTCTGCCAGAAGCCCAAGTGATAGATCGAGCAGGGAGCCCTGGCAGCTCCACAGGCTCTCTGAAGGGGAGAGATAGATGGGCAAGGAGGAGGGGGAAACATATACAGTAACAGAGAACTCGATGGCCACCCTGCCTGCACCCATGGGCCCAGCGGGCAGACCCATGCAGGTACAGATGGAGACGGTATGAGCCTAAGAGCTCAGTGGGACTGCGGGGGCCAGCGTCAGCTGCATATGGGGGATGAAAGGGCCGGCCGGCTGGCGGTCGGCTGCACTGGGCTGGTTGCTGCTGCTGCTGCGGTGGTGGTGCTGTGGACAGGCCAAATGATTAGCTCTCTGACACCCACTGAGGCTGGGGGAGGATGACAGCCCTGCTGCCACACTGATGGCCCATCAGACCCCTCTAGGACCGTCACTGCCACCGCCACTGCCATCGCAACGCCGCGGTTCGCCTGCCACCGCGTCTGTCAACCGCTCTGACACATCTGTGCGTACGCCGACAGGAGAGTGTGGCTGGGGGGTGGGTGAGGCGCAGTGTGTGTGTGTGTGTGTATCTGTGTGTGTGTGTGTGGGAGAGGGAGGGAAAGGGACGCAGTGCACCTGTCTTGGAGGGGGCTGAGGGCCTGGTATGGCCCCTGGCTGCCTGAGGAGAGAGCTGCTGAGCTGGGCCGGGCCGGGCTGGGCTTCTCCCTCCTAGTCCTGCCCCACTGCTGCTACTGCAGCCTCACAGTCTCACTGAGCTGCTCTTAAACTGGGTCAGGCAACTGCTGCTACCGCTACTGCTGCTTCTTCAGCCGCTGTCACTGCCTCTAGATCTCTCACTTTCCTCCTCCTGCCTCTCTCTCTCTCTCTCTCTCTCTCTCTCTCTCTCTCTCTCTCTCTCTCTCTCTCTATCTCTATCTATGGATGTGTGTGTGTGTGTGTGTGTGTGTGTGTGTGTGTGTGTGTGTGCGTGTGTGTGTGTGTGTGTGTGTGTGTGTGTGTGTGTGTGTGTGTGTGTGTGCGTGTGTGTGTGTGCGCGCGAATGTGAGAAAGAGAAAGAGAGAGTGTGTGTGTTTCTGTGAATGTATGCATGTGGGGGATGCGCACTGGAAATTTCTGCTGCAGCAAGACACATTTGAATATACAATCATAGAGGAATCCAGGCTAGATCCCTTCCCATCCTACACAGCATCAATATACAGTACAGTGTGCATCTGGGCATTGTATGTTCTATTTCTCCCGAGTCCCTGCACGCTTAACGGGTGATAATGACCTCCGCTTGCCTGCATATAAATCAGATTACTTTGCACCCTTGGGAGGATTTGCATGGGTCTTCTGCATTAAAGGCCCCAGCCACACAAACCTTGCAGTTACACAAACAGAAGCTGTTCAGCCAGTGTCTTGGCAGAAATAATAAAAACCTCCTTAGTACAATATGTATTTCTGTTCTCTCTTCCCATGCAGGGGAGAGAAGATCAGAGGTTGGGGACTGGAGAGCTTCCTCTGCATTGAGCTGGAGGTGAGTACTGTACTGTATGTGGTGCTAATGAGGATGCATGGGAAAATGATTGGGCTCCATTGGAACAAGAGCTTTTCTTCTTCTTCTGAGCTGTTCCTCATTGCAGGCACTTTAGGCAAATAATGTACGACTAACAGCACCAAGGCAAATGCACAAACATATCCGTGGTATTTAGTGCTGTCAGTTTAACGCGTTAATATCGGCGTTAACGCAAACCCATTTTAACGCCGTCAATTTTTTTAACGCGCGATTAACGCATTTGACCCGCCATTATCAATGGAATGTGAAAAAAAAATATCTCCGACATTCAAACACCTCCCGACGTTTCAGTATGTCCTGTGTTTGTAGGCCTACTAGGCTTGAAGTAGGCCTACTGCTTAGCCTAGGAGGCTACTCATGCCTACAGTAGCCTACACACGCACTCCACACAGGGGTGTAGATGTGTCTGCCCTCTGCTCTGCTGCTCCGATGTCAGTGAAAACAAATATTTTACCGACACAATCGTTGACGTTCACTCGCATGTTCGCATAGGTTGTTAATTAGCTAGAGGATTAATGTTGTCACTTAGAAATCCCTTCTCTTGAACTGAATACCCCGCAAATAGGCTAATATCAGTTTCAAAATTGCAGCGCGAGTGAGAGAGGTGAAGGTCGGAGCGCAACTGAGAGAGAGAATGTTTGTGAGCGTCAGATTTGATGTCCGTGAAAACAAATAGCCTATTTTACCGACACAATCGTTGACGCTCACTCGCATGTTCGCATATTTAGGTTGTTAACTAGCTAGAGGATTAATGTTGTCACTTAGCAATCCCTTCTCTTGAACTGAATAGGGTAGACTGAGTACAGTTGAGACAGTTTTTGCTCTCTCCACTACGACTCAAATTTTCGTCACTAAAAACATATTGAAAACTAGTTATTTTTTAAATGGTGCATCCTATAAGTCTGCACTACAATAAAACAAAAAACTTATATTGCTATGTTGTTTATTTTTTCACAATTAACTCTTAAAGACAAGGTGCATTTTATCTCAACTGTACCCATAGTTCTAAAGTATTGTGTACAGTTGAGACACAGCATGGTACAGTTGAGACACATTGAGAATGCTTTAGGGCTGACAAGCCAAGATGGCTCATTTTTAAAATATGTAATTTTAGAGTTTCTTTTTAGTTAAATCCATACTTTTTCCTCTAGATCAGCTTTAGAAAAAGAGATACAACAGGCACATCAAGTTTGAAGAGGAAAAAATAATTTTTCTTTGTTTTATCATCACTCATTTTATAAAATATTATATTATCTTTACAGCCATCATGTTAGAAACGTATATCCTTTAATAATATGTAGTTTAAATATGAAAAATGTTTTATTCTATTGACATTTGTGTTACATATTGCCTAAATTCTATCATAATAGACACAGATAAACAACATGCAATCCAATGGGAATTCATCCAGGGGACAGTTGAATCGTCATGTCTCAACTGTACCCTGCTGACCATCTTGCACATTTTTCTAAATAATGCAACCAGCTTGCATAATATGATTATATGAAATATGTCAATTTATAGAGCAGAGAATTGCCTTTTAAATGGTGTAAAATAAGTTTAACAGTCTAGCAGGAGTATTAAGATATTCACTGTGGAAGGGACATGGTTAAGTGAAATTCTCACTATGGTAAAAATACTTTCCCCAATATCTTTGGACTGGAGGTATGCACAATATCCAAATTTTCCATGATTAAAGAGGGTACTAATGCCCATGTGTGTAGCAAAAATCATAGTTCTAGCTTCTTGTGCACGCAAGATATTAACAAGTCTCAACCGTACTCCTGTCTCAAATGTACTCAGTCTACCCTACCCCGCAAATAGGCTAATATCAGTTTCAAAATTGCAGCGCGAGTGAGAGAGGTGAAACAGGTCGGAGCACAACTGAGAGAGATAATGTTTGTGAGCGTCATTTGATGTCAGTGAAAACGAATATTTTACCGACACAATCGTTGACTCGCATGTTCGCATATTTAGGTTGTTAACTAGCTAGAGGATTAATGTTGGCACTTAGCAATCCCTTCTCTTGAACTGAATACCCCGCAAATAGGCTAATATCAGTTTCAAAATTGCAGCGCGAGTGAGAGAGGTGAAACAGGTCGGAGCGCAACTGAGAGAGAGAATTTGTGCAAACGAGACACATAGCCTATAGCCTACCTGATTCTGAACGTATGACCTTGTCACTAAAATGAGAGC
This sequence comes from Sardinella longiceps, assembly GCA_027497455.2. Taxonomy (NCBI): domain Eukaryota; kingdom Metazoa; phylum Chordata; class Actinopteri; order Clupeiformes; family Clupeidae; genus Sardinella; species Sardinella longiceps. The sequence continues at coordinate 4,020,339 of JAODXP020000025.1, forward strand.
TTCTTGCAGGGCAATTGCCAATATGGCAAAATGCATTTTAAAGGTATGCTCATGCAATGTAGGTTTACTCATGTAGACAATAATGGCATATTTTCATTGAGCCTCTTTAAAATATAGGTTAGTATAATTTAAAGGGCCACCATCCAGTTTTTTTTTTTTTTTTTTTTTGTAAACTTGTGAACTAGCAACATAAAAGACATCAACATCTCTCTGGCAGTACTTGAACAAGTTAATAATTTCTGATGCTGTAACTGGGTTTTCTTTTATTTTAAATTGGTATTCACCCCCACCAATGAATGCTGATAACAGCATTAAAATGAAAATAAATAAATAAAAATGGGACAAAAAGAAATCGAGGGACATTTAGAATAGAAAGAAATTTGCGATTAATCGCGATTAATTATGAGTTAACTACGGCAAAAATGTGATTAATCGCGATTAAATATTTTAATCGCTTGACAGCACTAGTGGTATTGTTAACGTTCAACTATTTTCACTAATCTGCATTCTGTACATTGCACCAAATATGTAGTTTTGTTTGGATTATCTAACGGATGTTCTGGCTGAAATCCTCAAATCTCTCTATTGCAGGTACTTAAGCTTGTGCTATATCTGTGATACAAACCCCCTCTCCTCTCACTCAAACTAATAAAAACGATTTGAAATCAGAAGAGCATGTGATTCAATTTTTTATGCTGTTTAAATTTCACAAAATGAAAAATCTGCTGCACTTGCCCTCGGTCATTTCTGTTGAAGGGAAGGTTTTGATTCCAAGCTTTCAGGCAAACAGCTCGTGGCATTTCATTGACTAGCCCAATGTTGTGCAATGATATCTCTGCTATTCCTCTGGGTCACACACACACAGGAGCCCCGTGGAAAAGTAAAAAAAAAAAAAAAAAAAAAAAAAAAAGTGTGTAGTGGAGTGTGAGTGATCTTCTTTGTGTGCTGTGAGGAGCGAGGAGGCAGATATTCCAGCAGGATAGGATAGGATAGGATAGGATCCCTCTGGGGATTCTGGCTTTTTGCTTCCTAGTCATGCAATTAAAGCCGACTGGCCTAATTATCTCACTATTCACACAGCACTTCCTCTGAAGATGGATCGCTTTCATTTCCGCCCAAAGCGGCCCATATCAATAAAAAAAATACTATGCAACGACTAAGGGGAAATAGTGAAAGCGCCAACATAATGACACAATTTAATGTAAAGATTGGAGCTCAACACTAAGAAAGCTTATTTCAGCTGTTGCCAAAACAGGTAAGATGCATACAAAAGTCTTTTTTAGCTGCATGGGGTATTAAGACTCAGCCAAGCGGTATGTGATATGAGTTGAGTTGCTCACAAATGACACCTGTTTTGGGTTGATTGAGATGTAAATTGGTGATTGTGAGCGTCTGAAACCAGCAGCCGATCTTCTTAGCTGGCCCAGACTCTTTTTTTCTCATGACCCCGTGGGACAAAGAGGCCTGGAACTCATTTTGCTCAGCCTGACCACAATAACCTTGAACAAACAACTCCAAAAAGCAAAGCAAAGTGATTCTGGCAAACTGACGTTGTTCAAGCATTTAGGACATTTGAATCTGAATAGGAGTTTAATGACCCTCTCTCTCCTCTCTGTCAAGTGCTCATGCTGCCATTTAATCCATGTTTTGTTGCTTTTGTAATTTGACTTTCAGTAAAAATTCCCTGAGATCCATGTAATTGCCACCTATAATTAGGTTTGTTGTTATGTGATAACATAACTGCGTCCGAGTCGAACCCGGGAGCACAAGCGCTTTGCTGTGTTTTTGCTGTGTGGGATGACAGTGATTCAGAGCCGCAAAGACAACAAGTGTGGCTTCTATTTAAACATTTGCGGGGCTGAAATGAAGGGTGACACGGAGAGGAGAGGGGAATGTGCATCAGCTGCCTCCGATGCAGCGCCTGTAATTAACTTCAGTGTGACGGAATTGCAATTAACTCACCACTGTGTTTATGACAGATCTGCTAACGCTCACACCGCTTGCTTTTAGCAGCAGTCGGGCCGAGCCAAAGGAGTTTACCTGTCTTCTTCGCCATCAGGTGCACCTCCTCCTGTCTGCTGTGGGCCTCTCGGCATGGCAGCCGGCACTCCTCCCCGTCAGGGTTATTTGCGCACGCTGAAGTGAAATCTCACGCCGACTGTGGCAGCTTACCCTCCAGGCAGGGAATGTGTGCTTTCCAGGCGCTACAAATAAAGCTGAGGGGGGAAAGGCAAGAGTAGGAATCTCCTCGCCGGAGAAACAACAACCTAAATTTTGATCCTCACTGGAAAGTCCTTGAGAGCCCTCAGCAAATAGCTGGATATATCTATGTGTTTTTCCCTCCAGCAGGAAACAGTGATGCAACTCTTCTGGGTAGTTAAGACATAGTGAGGGAGCATGTATTTTGGCAGCTGGATAAGGCCAGAGATTCAGGATGTCAAGTGTGGAGGCCATGATAGATTGGGCCCTAAGCAACATTCAGCCTCATCATCCAGGTCCTATCCAGCTCCATGACGACATACATATTATATTATTTATGTCATAGTAGGGACAAAGTACACATATAGAAAGCAGTTCTCTATTAAAGTAACTTACTTCCCAGCTAAGCAACTAAGTTGGAAAAGTATTATGTTTGCAAAATGCGAGAAGAGTATAGTGGCAAACACAGGTCATATCTCAAAGATGATATATTAAATGATGTAGGTAATTGCAGGCAGGTGGGGACACAGTAGAGGGCATGTGAGTTTGGAGGGAGAGATATGGACTCCCCCTCTAACCACACTCCATATGGACCAACGCTAGAACATCCCATGACCTCACTTTCAGTTCAACTTTGAAGTGCCACAAGATTCTCTGTCTCTGTCAGATTTGGTTCAGGTCCCCGGAGTGCTGATATTTTTATTGTGTGCCTCCTCCCTCCCTCCCCCCCTCCCCTGCCTGTGATATTAATCCTAATTAGGGAGTACTTATGTCCCCATTGACTGGCCTGTGCTGACTAGCAGCCTGGAGGACATTCCTCTTACTCAATGTGCTCAAAGCCCTTCAGCCCAATTATGTCTACAGGGAAGCGCTCCCACACGGAGAGGAGACTCAGAGGACCTAACCGAGGGGAGAGAAGGAGCTCCTTAAATATAGTCAAAGTTCCTCTCAACAGCAGCTCCTTCCACTGAACACCCCCTCACAGTGCTACTGGAGATCATTTCAAAATATTCCAGCGATTACATTTCTAGAATGAAAACATACGTATTTTTTGGAGTATTCATGTATTTGAGTGAGCAGATGAGCTGCATTCTGAAAGCAATCGTCAGGTTTGTTTGTTTTTTTATTTTTATTTTGGATGCTGTTGCTGATTCATCTGCTCTTCCACTGCTTCATTTAAGCAAAGCCTCATCGTAGGCACACAGATTGCGTGTGAGTCAGGAGAAAAGCGCTTGGAAGCCCTCGATGTGCTCCGCATAATGGGAGCTAATTAGGCACATTGCTTTAACATTAGATTCTAAAAAGGACTGGAGTGTCTACAGTTGCTTCAATCTAATGCAGTTTATCTCAAATGGAGCCTCACGTGGAGTAAACAGAGCAGAGACACGTTCTGTTTCTGCCAGCTCTCATCCTCCAGTGGCAAACACAAACACACCCTGACACATACACACACACACACACACACACACACACACACACACACACACACACACACACAGTCTGCTAACAATGCCATTCAATTTAACCAGCCTGTTACTGCTACACTATAAAAAATTAAGTTACCAAGTTAACTCAACAAAATTTCACCTTAGTCAACTATGTACTGGACACAGTGAACTTATGATTTGTAGAAATAACAATTTATATTTTTATTATGTAACAGCAACATTAGTTAACATGGACAAAACAATGATTTCTATGTTGCTGAACAGTGGTGAATTTTAGTCATGTGAACGAAAGTGTAAATATCAAGAAGAGAACATTTTTCACAGTGTAGTTTCAAGCCTGAGTTTTTTTTTTTTTTTTTTTTTCAGGGAGAAAAAAAGCATATGGGTTTGGATATATACTTTGAATAACAGTAATGGTCGCTCCAACATGTAAGAAATGTTTAAGGACGTGTGTGTATAATGGCGATGAAGGTTACTGGCACACTGTTTGAGATGTGATGACTGAATTTTATTTCAAGCCAATGCGTGACTGATATGCATGGCTTACTTTAGTAATTGTCTTGGTGCACTGGACCTCAAGATAGATATGGGCATTTTTGAAGGCCACTAATGTATGCGCTAAAATGGCTTTCAAAGTGAATTATCACTTCAAGCTTTGCTGTGGGTATGTTTTAGGCCCATGAGATCACTTCACAACATGGCATCCAAGCTCTGCTGCAGCTGGACAAAGGCCCTTGACAAGTCTCATGTTCTCCACACTAAGAGAAAAAACATACCTTCATTTCACTGTTTTGCATGAAGCAGAGGTGTAGCATGTGTTCTGAAGTACTGTAAATAATATGAGGAAACACAACATTCCCAAATAAATCCGATAGTTATATGGCCGCGATGGAATGATATATTATTATGATGTCGCCATAGGCGATAAATACGGCAATAATAACAAAATATCACATCTCTTCTGCAGTATAAAAGTAGCCATAACTTTACCTGAAGGGATCGGCTACAGAATGAAAGGAATTTAATGTACTGTTGCGAATGTCCTACGTTAGGGAATAGATTTTATATATAATCATTAATGCAGTGTGTGCAAATGAGAGGCAATGCACTGGAGCAGCAAATGATATCTCCACAGAGAGGGGCGAGGAAGTGCATGTACATCAACAACAATTACACAACTGCAACTTTGTTTGCAAACCACTAGGGAAGTCTGTATTTGGAAAGAAATTTTAGACTCTCAAGCTAATACAAAATTCTAAAACACTATTTCATTTACGTAATGATTTATATACCATACATTTAGTGATTTAGTAAATTGTATATATCTGTATATATCATTCTGATATATCTGATGGCATTTATATTATGTAGGATGAATGATGGTTCACTTTGCTCAAGGACACAATATATAAACACGCCTGTAGTACTTGACAAAAGTCACCCGGGAGAAATGTTGAGATGTTCAAATTGAGATGTAAGAGCCTTTCCTCCAATCCATATTTCTCACATAGACCACACTTAAAGTTATTTCTTTGTTAAATCCCTCTTTGCAATGTGCATTTTTAATACGCTGGTTCCTGCTAAAGCCAGGCCAAGCATATTTTAGCATCTCTAATCCTGTTAGTAGTGTATCTTATTTTCAGGACAGTGAATTTTAGAATTTTGATAACTCCTTATTGCCCTCATGGATTAACAGCAAAACTAACAGGATTTAATATAATACTCCCAGTTTAAACTCGTTTAAATACCAAGGGCAGTTTGGGAAATATGAGCATTAAACTCCAATTATGTAATTGTCCATAAAGCTGTGATATTTAACTAATGTTGTAAATTTGAATATAATAGATTGGCCATGGTCAGAGAGGGACATTTACTGCAGTCTGCTAAAGCCAGTGGGGTCATCTGACTCTCAGCAGTGGCTGGCCTCATACCTGAAGGCTGGGCAGCACAGTCACACACACAGTCACACACATGGCCTCCAGTGGGCACCATGACAGCTATTAAGGCTGAGAATATCACTTTATTATCTGCGGCTGATGGCGAATAAGCAGAGTAAACAGTCAATACTAATAGGATGTTTTCCACAGACAGGCTAGCAGACTGTGTGCTTCTGGAGTGTGTGTGCATATCAGATGTGACACACAGTGACACCTATCAGGTCTCCACTGACAGAGAGGAGCAGAGCAGAGAGGAGGGGAATAGAGCGTGCATGAGGCCCGCTGGCTGGAGTGGGGAGTGTGTCTCTGCCAGAGAGAGAGAGAGAGAGAGAGAGAGAGAGAGAGAGAGAGAGAGAGAGAGAGAGAGAGAGACGGCTGATGAAGAGCAGCGTCCACCCTAGAGTCCAGCGCCATCTGGGAGTCTTCGCTCTGTCACTGAGGATGACGAGAGAGACATGGACAGTGGGATGTGTTCACTTGCTCCCTCTGCCAGACACACAACCCCACACAGTCCTCAGTCTGACAAGCCGCACAGCAGTCCCCCTGGGCATGTGTGTACGTTAGGAAGTCTACATCACTATAGGGGTGCAACAGCACTCGAATACTGATGCATTAGTCACATTCATCAGTGCTGTACCTGCATCTTTCAAATTCAGTGTGTTTTACTGAGGGAACTGCTCTGATTAGTGTCTGATTAGTTTTAGTGTTTTCTCTAACTAAACACATACAATATTATATGACATGTATAATGTAGATGTTCCAGCCACACAGTTCTTCAATGGTGAACATTTTTAATTCATCAATTCATCTAGTGATGATGTCAATTCAATAGCATGCCAGAGTGAGTGATTAGAGTACTGATTTGAGTCATGGTTGCATTGACACACAAATCATTTTTCTCTGTTCATAATGCAAACAAGCCATTTTTCTGCATTGTCATGAACCAAATAATCAAATTGGCCTGAGACCAAAACCATCGTACAAATAGAAACCTTGAGTTCAAAGTCATCTAAAACACTTGTGGGTGTTCAAAGGCTCCATCAAAATATTTTAAAATCCTGAGAGAAATAAAAGGGACATCAATGAGCCTCCTCTGACATTAATGTGGGGACGGGGTGAACTCCCCCACACTTCTGTTTCTCTTGAGGATGACAATGTTGTTCTCGTGTTCAAAGCCACAACGATCACTGCAGAGCCTTTGATTAAGGTTAAGATAGTTATTTGTTTAACTCCTGATTTCCCATCCTAGACCCTTCCTGTCATAAAATATTTTAGCTCTCAGTTCTACTAAATTATCAGAGCTGCTTCTTCCCACCTTCTTCCCACCTATCTTCCTCATATTTATACATACTACCACATTAACAATATACCGTCACCATAACAATGTCAAGGACATAAAAGATAGATAGATAGATAGATAGATAGATAGATAGATAGATAGATAGATAGATATGACCATAACAATGTCAAGGACATAAAAGATAGATAGATAGATAGATAGATAGATAGATAGATAGATAGATAGATTGAAAATGATCCTGAGGGAATGATCTATTTTGGCTCTGATGTCAGTTTGATTGCACACATGCGTTTGATATATTCCTGTTGTGTTTTAAAGAATATTCTCCATCTCTCAGATGATGCCCCTGCCTGACTCCTGAAGATAGTGCATCTAAAAAACATCTATTATTTTGGCCTTTTGATCTGATTGCCTCTCTTATTCAGGTGCGGTAGTCCAGAATGCATTGCATATCAATGGTGGCCAGGCCTATTGCTCCAGATAAGATAGAATCATGTTTTCCTAAAAGGAAAAAAAAAATGATAACAAAGCTGGATCAATGGCTAAAATGAATGTGAGTGATGCTCCATGGCCGGTGACAGTGAGTGCTGTTGATGGAATACTGATGGGCTGGGCTGGGGGAGACTGCAAGACATAATGATGCTCTGGGCTCCAGCCTCTGCGGACGCTTGCGTTAATGACCTACTGTATCAGTTTGGAAATTGCTATTGGGATTGCCCTGGGATATCAGGCTGTCTCACACAGGCCTGGCGTGTGTTTCTGGGTGGAGGAGGGAGAGAGGGAGGGAGGGAGAGAGGAAGATGGCATTTCATGAAAATGACAGAGACATTGCTTATGATGTGCCTCATTTCCAGCCCTATGAAAAGTAGCTTGAACTTTAAGTCACACGAGTGATTAATGGACACACTCAGAGGAAGCTGCTTGCAAATTTCCTCAAATGTTCCTTTTTGATGAGAAGGATATGAACTTGTACACCAGGGTCTGTTTTCCTGTTAGCACTCTCAGCCGTGCAGCATCCACCTGCTGTAGTGTGTGAGGCTAAATGAATGGGAAGCTGGAGTGGTGATGGAGCAGCTTGCTGCTGCTTGCTGCTGCTGCTGCTCGTGTTCCAGAGGCAGGGTATCAGCACCCCTATCAGACTAATTTCACAGCTCTCTCTCATTGTGACCCACTTCTGGATGCAGCGTGACCATAGCCTCAAGTGATCAGAGGAAGAAGCGTGCAAAGGCGAGACCCGTCAGAACACTCGGGCCCTGCCACATCGCCGACCTGTCTAAGATACTCCACTCTCCAGTGTAGACTTTGAACCCAGCAACACTCCAAAATAATCTTTGGATTCGCATGGTCAAGTCAGTGTACAGAGACTCCACAGATGGCCTAAGTATATATGCAGCTTGACTGAAAGGCTTTGTGTACTGTATGTTTTACTTGCTTTAAAAGAAACTTCTATCAGGCAGGCCAGTTCATCCTGTTTTTCCCATAGACTCACCTCAGTGAAGCCTGAAGGCCAATGCCTGGAGTAGATGAGTGATCCAAACAAGACTGCAGAAAAGAAAGGCAGAGACATTCCACAGGTGCACGCTAAAATGTTTATTGGAATACCCAAGAGACCGGCTTGGAACTTAAGACATAAACAATGCATGCTGTTTTTATAACGCAACTGTCAAGACAAGTCTATAGACAGCAGGATTTCATATGATTCATGAACAACTGCACTGTGAATGGGTTTCCAAAGTTAGGCATTTTGTGAAGGTCTAAAGTTTTTCCATATACTGTGTTTCATATTCAATGAGTGTAGCAAATCTGTGAGGATTCAATTTGGTACTCATAAGAAAGTGACAAACACATCACAGAGCATGCTAGACCTTGCATGTCTTGGGTCTGGAAATATTTATTAACATTTGCTTGTGTGATGTGTCTAAATCCATCCACCGAAATGCAGTTGGTGCATTCCGAATTTTACTGATAATAAAAACAGTTTTTGTTTGTGTCACAATTAAATGTCATTCCTCTGAAGACTGACTGCCTCTTTATTTGAAAACTTGTATATAGAGCGACTCTTGTTTCCCTTAAAACAGTTTTTGGAGCTCTGTCAAAAATGTTCTCAGCCATCTAAATTTCACCTGACGAGAGAAGGGAATGTTTGCCGGCCCTTAATTTATGTCCCCTCCCAAATACCCAATGCAACTTTAATTTAAGCTTGGCCGAACTGAGCAAGATCAAATTCATATTTCAAATGTGCTGATGTGCCATGCTCTTGATGGAATGAGGGATTCTCACCAAGGCCATATTGAGGGGAGGCAGGCAGGCAGGCATTCTGTAAAGGACAAACTAATGGTGAAGTAGTCTTGCTGATGTTATTGGTTTTGTGTTTCTCACTGGCCAAGAGGCAAGTTAATATTGCATTTGTTTACTCACAGTCATAACAACTGAGTTTTTTTTAAAAAAAACACAGGGAGAAATATCTAAGAAAACAATTTGACAGACTTGAACACACAAACATCTTGAGAGATGACAACTTGAAATAATTTGTCCTGCACCATCAAAAATCCTCTGCAAATGTAACCATAAGTTGTCACATGTCCTAATTCTGTCTCAAGGAGCCTAAGTCCTTTAAATACAGTTTCTCTGTCTTGTGTGATGGACAGCTGTCAGATCATGACTTCTGATGGCTGACATACATCTTACAAAGACTTTATACAGAATTAATAGGGGCTCCTTTTACCATGAGTCACGTCGTCCTTAAAGTCCTGTCCATCCTCATTCTCTCGGAATGCAGAGCGTGTGATTGCAGCAGTCAGAGCAGAGCCATTGATGGACGTGGACTGTTTGAGTTTCCCAAATGTTTTCCAAAGAGCAGTTTATGTCTGTCAAGAGTTGTCTAATGAATATAGTCAGCATTTTTACATAACTCTCTCAACACACACACACACACACACACACACACACACACACACACACACACACACACACACACACACACACACACACACACACACACACACACACACACACACACACACACTACACACACACACACACACACACACACACACACACACACACACACACACACACACACACACACACACACACACACACACACACCTCTTTCTATTCCCCCTCTTTGTAGATTGGCAGAGCTGATTTTCCCAGAGTAACAGGGCAGGTGAAGACAGAGATTTCATTGCTTGAACTCAATTATTCCATTCCATTGTTCCAGTGTATGTGGGTTAAATGCCTCTGAGCTGAGGAAATGGCCATGTTTGAAGCCATCTCAAATGGCAATATTTGTTGCTCTGGAGGCACCCCTGCCTTGATTAGACCTTGGGCTTCAAGTGAAAGGAAGGATCAATGGGCTTTCCACATCAGCTCAATCAGTTTTGAAGTCTGATCACTGGGGGAGAAAAGCAGGCCTGGCCTGGCCTGGACATGGTGCATGACTTACTAAAAGGGCTGAGAACATTCTTGCAACATGCTGGAAACAAACACACAGAAATGTTGCAGACAAGCCTTTTTTTTATTTTATTATTCCGCAAATAATCCCCCGTTATAGCTAATTAGTGTAAATCAATGTAATTTGCCTTGTCCTAATGATCTCCAATAGCAGGATCCTCATAACATCGTCTTCTCATTATCTCTCTTGGCAATGAATGCATGACTAGCCCTTATTTATTGCCCTCATTTGTGCAGTGGTGTTGGAGTGTAATTCCCCCTCTAACGTGTCGGAGGAGCGCTCCAGTGTTCATTACGCACCAAAGGATGCAAGGGGAGAACAATCCCAGGAAGAGTTTAGAGCAGCTTCAGGATTGTCCTGTAGATGAGTCCCATCTCCGTCACGGACGCCAGGAGTGCAGGCCAAGCACAAGCACAGAGACTCCAGCTGAATAATCGTGTGTGTGTGTGTGTGTGTGTGTGTGTTGTGCGTGTGAGTGAGTGAGTGAGTGAGTGAGTGTGTGTGTGTGTGTGTGTGTGTGTGTGTGTGTGTGTGTGTGTGTGTGTGTGTGTGTCTGTGTGTGGGGGTGTGCTCACATTTTCCCTCCTGACTAATGGTGAATAAAGGTGATATGCTGAGAAGGTGATTGTAGTAATGGGTTGGAGGTTGAGTGTGTAGGTAGGTGATCTCAGGTAGCGTCCCCAGCACTGTTGCCTGCAGGCTGCACCCCATACTATTCATCATGCACTATATCTGATCTGTAGAGGAGGTCAATGCAGCCAGCCGCAGGAATAAAGCAGAGAGAATTATGGCTCCTCACACCCGGAAACCATTCCATTTGTTTCATCCCTGGGTCTTGGAACAGAGGCCTGTGATTCATTCTTGTTTGGTGCCTATTTGTTTGTGTGCACGTCTTCATAAAGCATTTCCAGATATCTGCCTTCAGAGAAAATAGCTAGACGCAAAAACCAAAGAAATGCAAATTGCACTTTGGTCCGAAATTCAAGATAATCAATTGGCATCACTGCTCCCTCTCTGAAGCCAGTCCTGGTGTTTGCCAAGGAAACACGGCGCTCCTTGTTTGATGAGCCAACACGGAACTGAGCCATTCCCAAACAACTGGAAATAATCATTACTTAGGTGCTTAGCACAAACACATTGGATTTTTTTGAATTTGAAAAAAGCTGGCCAGCTCCCATGCCGACATATCAGCCCACGTCATAGTCATGCATGGCAATGAAGGATTAGATTCCATCAGCAGTGAGTGGCAGACAGACAAGTGGGCCACAGAACTGATCCCAGCGCAGTGTCAGAGGAGGCTACAGTGAACAGGCTACAGGCTCCAGAGGCTCCAGGATCAGTGCTGAGGCCTCTCTGTACATATTCATGCAGTGGGCAGGAAGAATGGGAGACAACAGACTGGAGGTGTGTGTGGAGAAAGAGAGAGTGAGAGACAGAGAAAGGGAAGGAGGAAGGTAGAGACAGAGAGATAGAGAGGGAGGGAGAGAGACAGATAAAGGGAGGGAAGGAGAGAGAGGGAAAGAGAGAGGGGAAAAGGAAGGAGAGAGAGAGAGAGAGAGAGAGAGAGAGAGAGAGAGAGAGAGAGAGAGAGAGAGAGAGAGAGAGAGAACCAGCTGAGGCCCTGAGAGATGACATGGTGGCACCCATAGGGGCTGGCCCTGTCTCCGGGCGCCGATCACAGTGATGAGGGATGAAGTGTGCTCAGCCAAGCAGAACTAACAGACAGGCCTTGTTCAGAGCACAGAGCTGCCAATACTAGCAAACACAAGCGCATACATACATACATACATACATACATACATACATACATACATACATACATACATACATACATGCATGCACTCACTCTTTCTGTCTTTCTCTCCCTCTATACACCCCCTCTCCTGTCTCTCTCACACAGCACTGCTAGCACACACACACACACACACACACACACACACACACACACACACACACACACACACACACACACACATGCGCGCACACACACACATTGTAAAAGTGCACATAGAAAGAGATAGGGGAGCAGATGAGCCAATAATCAGAGGCCACTTGATCAGCCGGCTCATTGGCATGTGTGTGTCTGATGAAGAGGAGCTCTTCTGCGTTGGGAGGCTGAGAGGAGGAGAGAGGAGAGGAGAGGAGAGGAGAGGAGAGGAGAGGACAGGAGAAGCAGCCATTAATCAGAGCACAAAAGACATCACAGTCCTCTGAGCTTCAGCACAGGACCCTTTTCATTTCTATTTTACATTGATTTCACTCTTTTACAATAGGAGACAAAGGGACTCAGGGAAAAGGCCTGATTGTTTTGCACAATGCTTTTCATCTAGACGCAGACTTTAAATACATATTATATCACTGCTTGGTCAAATTTACTATTGTCATGCGCTATTTAGAACGTGCATTATTTTCAGACAAGTGCACACCCATGAAGTAGATCCACTTTTATGTCCATATCACATTTGTGCACTGAAGTTTCAATGAACTGTCATCTTTTCACAGCATCACAATTTAGTGGCCTGATCAAAGTTTACTGCATAGTAACATAGTAACTTGTGACCATGATGCTTTTGATTGAGGTTCTGATTGAGACGATGTGTGGGAGAAAGAAATAATGTAGTTCCGCAAACTAGCCTGTTTTAGCCATCAAAACTTGCATGGTTGTAAGCAAAACCATAGAGCACAGTTGGGCTACAATGGTATAAGCGGAATAATAACTCAACACTGTATGTACAGTATATAGGAATATAATGCACTTAGTGGGGCTTCGGCTTCACTTTGGTGCTTTCCTACCACCTCAAATGTGCATTATTTTCCTATACACACACACACCGTGTCATTCATTAGCCTATCCCTTACACATCTATGCAACATATCGTCTTCTTCAAACAGCTATTTTATTGCCGTGAAGATGTGGATAACAGTAAGAGACCTATCCAAGTGCTCATGTAGGTTAAGTGCCTCTGGTCTGATGCACACACACTATACAATATGTGTTTACAACTGAGTCATCATTCTGTGCTGCTCTTGACCTTTGGCTATTCACTGCATACAGTTGGAAGCACAGAGTGAAAGGCTCAGTGTAAGTTACATCCCATGCTCCTCTGTTCAGAAGCAGACTCCATTTCACTAAATGGGTGTAAAGTTAAAGTGATGGGATGATATGTTGACATCAACACAAAAGGTTACTCCCCATAGCTCAATGACAAGAACTTATGGCTGATTGAATTCAAAGTCTCCATATATAGTTTATAACATGAAGCTCCCAGTCCAACCTTCATCTGAGGCAGCTCCCACTGTAGGCTGCAGCTGAGTTTATTCTGCTGTTTCATACAGGGGAGATTAATGACTAAATGACATTCAGTAGCCCAGAAAGTGGCCTTTGGGGGAACGACAAATCCTGATGACTAAGGGTAAGAATTTAGCAATCCAGCCATGACCTGCTTCATCTTTAAGGGAATTACTTTTCAGAACACGCACACACTGGGAGATGCAATAATTTGATTCACCATGGCGAAGGGATGTAATCTTAATTAATTTCACTATGTTATTTAATTAAAACCTGGGCATGAGTGAAATAAATCTGCTGATGGTAATTATTTGCACATGATCCCGCAATGAGATTTGATGATTTCCTGATGCTATTTGTGTTACAACAAATATTGCTTGTATTTGTTTTATCTCACAAGTACACATATACCTGGCTGGTACCTTCCTGGAAGCTGATGAAATATTACTGAAACCTCATGCATGTATGTTGCATACACTCATATGGATGACTGGCAGAGCAGAGGATGCATCCGGTGGGGATTGTTAGTGGAATATTCTAGAACCAGGTTGACACAGTGTTGGAGAGATTTGGCTGGGAAGTGAGTAAGTTCATTCATTCATTCACATTCACTCAGTGTGGCTGTGGGGTAGCTTCAGGTGTGTCATCATGGTTGTACACCTGCAGACTGTGTTCTGATCACTGGTGTCAGACCCAAGTTTGGAGTTTTTCAAAGTTTCAAAAAGTTAGTCCAGACACAGCACAGGTGGAGACAGATTTTTCCAATAAACAGGTGCAAGGATCATGCTCAGAAACAAAACATGCTCAAACATTATTCCATCTGATACATGACAAGGCTTCAGACAGTCTCCCAAAAAATAATCTATAATAAATAGTAAGACAGAGTTCTCAAACATTCAGGTAGATTCACATTGTAGCAGTCAAGCAGTGTGTCATCTGACTGCTACACTTGGTTCAACAAAAAAATGTAAGCCAGCCTATTTTCAAGTCCTTATCACAACTTCTTGTACTTAAGTCAAGACAAATGTTTCTAGGTTGTCATACCAGTATTACAATTTATCTTTCCAGAAGAACAAAACATTATACTACTCTGACGTTGCTCTATACCAACAGCCCACCCACAAATATGATGCGCTGGCTGTAGGCTATATTGTGTGAAGGCTGCATTGTGGCGGCTGACCTGTCATGTCCCTTGTTTTTCATTTGTGCCGGATGTTTTCTTTAGGCTTGGCTAGTAAGCACTGGTGCCATGTGAGTGTGTGGTCTCCAGCCCTGTGGTGCTGGGGTTAAGTGTTTTGGATTTCCCCCTGTCCACTTCATTTCTACTATGGGCCTTAGAAAAGCACCGCGCATCCAGCAGCCCACAATGGCCCAGTGGAAAAGTGGTGCAATCACAATACCCATCGACCTTGGGCACCAGCACTGGCCCCAGTTCCACTGCTCCCAGATCAGCTGGATTTATAATGCTGCCACCACTTCTTATTCATGACACACCTAAAGCGCTGTGCTGAAATAAAGCATTGCCATGCAACGCGGGCATTATGGGCCTCCACATGCCGTGACCCCTGTGACCTTTGCTTACTCCCTGCTCTGCTCCATCTGATAAGGGGATAAATATGCTGCTTTGGCCTGAATAAACAGTAGGGGCATTTACCTGCACACCTGTACCTTACATTCAACGTCTCAGCTCTGGAAATGCACCAGATACTTTCAGTTCATTTTCATCTGCCAAAGAAGGGAGCATTTAAGATTTACATCTAAAAATGTGTGTGTGTGTGTGTGTGTGTGTGTGTGTGTGTGTGTGTGTGTGTGTGTGTGTGTGTGTGTATGCGTGCGTGTGTGTTTGTGTGCGTGCGTCTCTCTCTCTCTCTCTCTCTGTGTGTGTGTGTGTGTGTGTGTGTGTGTGCCTCTTTCCGAGGGTGTTTATATCAGGTTGTTCAAGGCAGGTGCTCTGAATCATGAGTGATGTGGGATTGATGACATCAATGCATATCAAAATGGATAGGATTAACTCAGTTGTTTGGGCAGAATGATGAATCCATTGCAGGCCTGCAGAGCGTTGCTTTGTAATAACAGACATCAGCAACATTCCTGGGGGCATCTCGTCTCTCCAATTACCTGCACATTAAGGAGGAATTGAGTGCCTGCCTGTTTTCTTCATTGCACAGACCTTGTGTATTGTATGCCTGCTTTGCACTGCTGGGAGAGTTAGCCTTGTGGCGCACATGGACAGTCCCTACACTAGCCACTTGCCCCACACACCCTTTCATTAGTTTCTCATAAACACAAGGCTGAAGTTAGTGAAACAATCGAAGTATATCTGTTTAAATGCTCTACTGCCATGACAAAGCGTTTGATTTGTGTGACATTGATTAATGAGTTGTCTCTTCATATTCTCATGAGTCAGCAGAGAACTTGAAATGCTTGCTCAGCATAGGCTGTCAATTCAAAGGATAAAAAAAGTTTGAAACAGTGTCCTTTGTGAAATTTTAATTCTGCACCCCATATACAAGGTGAGCTCTATCAAGCTCGTATTGCACATAATGCCCATTTTCGGAAATATTTTTTGGAATATTTAGGAAGTTTGCTCACCTACTTTTCCATACTCAGTGACTTTATCAGATGGGTATTCAAACGCACATGAAAGGGTAGGTTCCGTTTTTATATATACTTAAAGCCTTGTTTTTTTTATTGTATATGAACAAATGAAATGGTTAAGGTTATAATTTGGAGGGATGCCTCTGTTCCAAGAATTTTGCGTTGTTGTCATAGCACTCCTGTAGCTACAGAATGGCTGCATTACTGTACACTGGACACAGATGAAGCCTGCAAGATATCCTAGTGCTTACTGTAACTGACTACATGGCATGGCAAAACAAGAATCTGTTGTAAAAATAGAGGAATTCCAAGATCTCATATTCTACTCAGTAATGTCAATCAAAGTTTTGATTTTGACATATCATACAGATGTTGAAGATGTTAGGTTATCTTAAAAAAAAAACTATATTGCATTTACATTTGAAATGGTTTTGACAATTTTATTTTACAGACACAACCATTTGAAACTGCAGTGTTGTTTTTCATTGCCTTGAGAAGTTAAAAGTCTGACAGTGGCGCTGGTGATGGTGAGTTTGAAGCGAGCAAACAGCAGCTCGTTTGTCTTGTGCCTCAAATAATGAGCCCATCGTGTTGTGATTCAGCTAACAATGTAAACAGACTGCAATCTTGTTGAAGCCTACAAGAGGAGAGGCAGTAACCGCAGGTGCCGATTAGTTCTGACTAGTTGATGAAGTCTACTAGCATATCACTGCCCACAGGAGTAGCGGAATCAATTAGCAAACATGATGCAATGTTGTGAGATGTAGTCTCAGAGAGCAGACCGTGACTCTGCCAGGCACGTTAAGTCTAAGTCACTTTTTAATTTTGGACAGGCCCCTGGTCTCATTGTAAGGTAATTATTAGGTCCTAAGTCTGAGCTATTTATAGGCAGTGCATGGGTCAGTCTCTTAGATGAAGGTGCACACTGAATGATTCAGGGGCCTTTACAATGGAATGAAGCTCTTGATCACACTGGCCTTTGTAGATCATTTGGGAATAGTTTTGAGGAGTGGAACTTGTAATATGTCACCTAGGTCCAGGTAAGGTCCACACTCACAGATTCAGAGGATTTAATGCATATTCCACTAACTGGAGCACATGCCTTCATAGATCTTTTCAGGCAACAGATGTTTCAGCCAATCAGATCTATTCCCCCCATACGTCAGAAACACCTTCATCGTCTGTCAACGGGCATGTACAACGTCAACGCCGTATAAATGTGGACTCTCCCACTGTTTGCTTCTCACCCTTCCTGAATCCTTTCCTCAAGTCACCATTTGGAATTACCCACAGTTCATAGCTCTGTGATGTGAAAGGGGGAACATGGGAAATGTAGCCATTTGTCAAAGGTGAAGTTCCAACCAGCAAACAGCAATTTGAACACTCAAAGGCTCACACTTATCAGAGTACTTCAGTTCGGTAGTTAAGGGATCAGGACTTGTCTTTTGGGGTGGGCCACATTAGCCTAATGCTATCAATAATTTCAACACAGCCTTAAAGCATCCCAAATGGATGCTCATGTCTGTCCATGCGTAATTGGCTTGTTTGTGGAAACGTGACCACAAGCATTTGTGAGACCAGTTTCAAAGATGGCACTTTCACTAGCAGGATACGTGGGATAGAACTCTCTCACTAGTCATTTTCCAAACTGTAAGGCTGCCTGCAAAACTGTAACTGCCTTCTCATTAAAAAACATTTTTAAACATTTTTTAATGCAAATTTGTGGAGAATATAAATCTTTTACATGACTTAGAAACTACATCATGTCAACGGTGAACAAACAAAACTTTTTTTAGTTATTTTTCAGAGGTGTTATTTGGCTCAAGTCCGAGCGTCTTTTGAGTATCCCATCGTCCCTAAACCCTGGGTGGGCATGTGGGCATCTGTGGCCTGTGGCCCCGTGCCTGTCTGCTCTCCGGGCGGCTGGGCAGGAGGCTGAGGAGAGAAGCTCTTGTAATAATCTGACCAACATTGGAGATGACCGGGGCACAGCTGGGAGAGCTGTGAGAAGTCCAAGCACAGGTGACGGCTCCCAATCGCCCCCCCTTCACACAAGCACACACACACACACACACACACACACACACACACACACACACACACACACACACACACACACACACACACTGAACCCCAGGTGGTAACACTGCTTTCCTGTGCCTCTGTTCACTCAGATGCCACAATGTCCTTCTGGTAAGGACATCAGTGTTTTCTGTGAGACTTTGATTGAACTTACATGTGCTTTATTTTCTTTCATGACGGCTAAACAAACTGAAATTGGGAGTTAAGTGAGACATGACTGATGGTGAGACACACACATACACTCACTCACACACACACACACATAATTGACACTCTCTCAGTAAGGAACATGACCCTCGGCCAGGAAGTGAAGATGAAGCATGGTGTGAGGTAGACGGAGGAATTCTAATGTGACATCTTGCACAGACCTGTCTTCAAAGGCCAAGCCATGACCCTCTTGACCTTGGAGAGATCTCACGCTGGCCCTGTCACGGCCCGGCCCCATGATTTATGCTACATCAAAATAGCGGTGAGGTGATCAGCCTCTGAGGGCCAGGCACAGGCAGCTGGGAAAGTGATAGCCCCTCTGAAAGCCCTCAGATGCTCACGGCGGCCATTACTGTTGTTTTGAACTCCAACCCAAAACATGTTACATTAGACAGGACTTTCAGGGCCACTGACAGAGGGCAGCCAGTAAATGGATGTCCTCTCCCCCAAACATCATGGAGGGCATGTCTGGACTGGCTAAGACCAACTGGTGTTGATGGGGACTTTTGGGTTGTTTTGTTAGGTAGGCGTCTTTAAGTTCACTTAAGGCACAAGAGATGGTGAATGAAGCAGTAAGTTTAAGAAATACTTAATCTGTCCTTCCCCTGACATTTTTTTAGGTCATGACCGAGGTGATATGTAATTGTTGGGTGACGAGAAAAAATTGGCACAACAGAAATGTCATAACAGGCAGGCAGGACTCTCCGAAGCAAATGTTCCACGCCGACAGAAATAGCATTTAACTGTGGACAGCGGGAAACTGGAATTCCTGCTGAGGTTAAAGAGCCAACACTGCAGGCCCATGGCTGTAAATACAACTAATAATACTAACCTACAACAAATACTTCCTCAGCCATGAATGTGTCTTTTATTATTTTTCAAAAAGATAATGGTAGACAATAACAAACACATATTCACCCAAGAGCACAGAGAGGTTGCTATGGCAGTCTCCTGGCAGTGCTGAATGCCTTTGGGGCGGGCAGCCCAGCACATAGAGATGGGAAGCTGTTGGCCACTGAGCCCACTCAATCCACAACCATAGGCACTTTAATGAAGTGTTTGCAATCTGATTTGATTCTTAATAGCGGAGGCATTAGTGAGCGTCACAGGGCATACCAAGCAGCTCTCCAATGTCATAGCACAGCCATCACAGCACCAAGGAATTACAGAGGGAAAGACAACCTGGAGGTACAAGGCAATCAGCTGAGCCATTGCAATCTTTACTGAATAATGAAGAACAATTGGACTTCTCTAGCCTGCTGATAACAGTGTTAACAGTTTAAGTACACTGATATTCAGTTTGGATAAATATACTTTCTTTAAATCCAACTGCGATTAAATCAATCTTGGGAATACAATTAGACTATAAAGGCAATGCAGTGCTTATGGATGGAGAAGATGAAAGCTGGGTCATGGATAGGGTCATTTGCAGTTACTGCTTGAACACCAAGGTGGGATAAGAGAATGGAAGCCAAAGAAGTCAGTAAACAAAAGGCTGAAAGAACATGGCTCTTTGAAGATAAGCAACAATTTGGCCAGAACAACAAGCGTATGTTTCTGTGTTAGATTTATTTTGGACCGTTTAAATTCTGTGATAATGGTTACCTTAAGGTCAATCTGACCTTTCAGAAGTTTGAATTTTCTAAATGGGCGCAGACGTGCAGAACAGCGTGAGACAAACACAACAAACTGCTGCCTTCCCTTCAAGCTCTCTCTCTCTCTCTCTCTCTCTCTCTCTCTCTCTCTCTCTCTCTCTCTCTCTCTCACTCCCTCTCTTCCTTCCTTTTGATTTTATACTTATTCTTGTATTTATTTAATGGTGATAATAACAAAAGTCCTATTAAATTCAGCCAAATGTAACTGACCTCAGTGTTGCTATAGTCTTATGAAAGATGTCCCTGCTGCCGTGCAATTATGCTAACAGCTGTTGTGTACTGAGTGAATGTTTTATAGATGACGACATGCGGGGAGCAATGCTATATGCAATGCTTCATTCTCCTCCCCGCATGTCGTCATCCATTATAAAGGCTTTCCTCTCATTGTGCTCACTGCTTTACCTGCGCTGGGTGAACATGTTGTTATAAAACACAATGAAGAACTCCACAGGGCCATGTTTATCTTCTTGCTCCAGTTGGTTTTACCTAGAGAGAGGCGAGGAAATATAAGCCATTTGGGAGTAAACATGTGCTGAGAAAACACAGGCACCTCAAAAATGAGGGTGATTAGGTCAATGAATGATTGTGTCTCACTGTAGTCACTGACTTTGTGTCTTTTATGATCATAACTTTAGCTATTCAAGTGTAACCGCAGATAGCGAAACATAATCATCTGAAATGCAGATTGAATTTAGTGCAGCTTTTGGCGTAGTGGTAAAACCTTGTTGCTAGACAGTCAGATGAATAAATAGATATGGTGAAAGCAATCATGGAAATATCGGCATGCAATTACCACACATGAGAATATAGAATGATATCTCTCTCTCTCTCTCTCTCTCTCTCTCTCTCTCTCTCTCTCTCTCTCTCTCTCTCTCTCTCTCCAGTAATTATGATTCTAGTGTATCCTTGATGGAATAGAATGATAACCCTTTTATGCTGATCACCTATTTGGTTTATTGAGACCATTTACAGTGTATTTCATTATTCTACAAATCCTGCATTTATTTTCTGGAATAATATTCAGTAATTCTTCACATTACAGATGTATGTAATGTAATGCATGTAAATGTTAATCTATGTGAGCTTGAAGTTACAATAAAAACAGACTAAATAGAGAATGAATCCATCTTGATGATTCATGGTGGAGTGTTGGTATTTAGAGCCCTTTCCTACATGTGTTAGTGTGTTCATATGAAGAGTTCAGATGCAAAACCCCCTAAACACCATTTTTGTGAAAACTGAGTTAATGATATTGTGTGAATCCTGTATAAATCTAGAATATGTAAATGAAATGTTTTTGTGAAAAAAATAAAATAAAACCTGCTCCCCGCCGTGTCTAAAATATCTGTTTACAATCAAAACACTGTAAACGCCTGATAAAAAATGGCCTTTTTCTCAAAAAGTGGTCAAGTGGTTTTGCATCTGAACTCTTCATATATTATCTGCCATGATGTCAGTTGCATGTTGTGAATGGAATGAATAATAAACAAAAGCGAAGCCAGTTAACAGAGCCAGTGTGAGGCTGAGGCATATCTCTATTCCATACTGGACGTATTTATTTTAAAGTTGACATCAACCACATCTGTTTGCCTTCATTCTCCACAATGGCCTCGTAAATTGCGCATGGGAGTGTACCTTTAAGTTGGTCCAAGAATATGTCATGGATCACAGGTTGTCATCAGTTGTGTGTGCATGTCAGGCACCCTGGGGTGAATCTCTGGAGTGTAGGCCTGCAGGAAGATCAGAGACTAGTCTTTGCTGCTTCATTTCTCATACCGTGCGCTGCACACTGTAGGCCTGTAAAACTAACCAACATTGCTTGGAATATTTCCTCCAGTGTCGTTGACCAGGCCAAGAAGATCACCCCAACATCATCTGGAATGTACAAGTTGGTCTGTAAATGCATTTTGTATGGTCCATACACAGAAATGGCTTGCTAAATCAACTTTACTCTACTCAGAAGTCACATAGCGAAAGAACAATCTTGTGTTGACATGATGTCAGATAAAGGAAATATGCACGCACAGTGTATTGTTGTATGTCTTGAATGGTAAAGACATACAAGACATCCATGCTGTAAATGCATTTCACATGTACTGGATACTGTGTGTTGTCGTGCAAAGCAAAGCAAAACATCCAACTGGCAAGTCATTCCTTCCCATTAAGATCCTTCAAAAATGAAGTGGAAAGAAAAGAAGCTTTTGAGATGTTTGCACAGGTCACTGGCTTTGCGTGCTTTGTCTTGTATGCTTATGGACTCGACTGCAGTGATTGAACGACATGGGAGATACTTTTCCAGCCTTTTGTTTTCCCGTGCCTCTGCACTGGTCTCCATTTTTTATAAGACTAATGGACTTGTGGACCATGAGACAGCTCTTCTGTGGAGATGACGCTCTCTGGCCTCTGTTTTATTTAGAGCCATGTAGGACCTCTAATGACTGGATTGTCTTTGCAGGGGGTGCACGCGAAGAGAGGCAAGATTGGACTTGACTAAGATCTGCCTTGTTCTCCCACACGCTACCTCAGCCTTTCCACTGCACTAAACTTACCCACAGCCGTCTCAGTCGCATAAACTCAGCTGCCAAAACACCCACATGGAGCCCAAAATGTCACAGCGTAGCTTTCAAATGGAATTGGCCATATGACACACATTCAAACAAACACAATGGAACCTCAATGATGAGTACCTTCAAGACACGCATGGCATGCCATAGGTGTTCTCACGTGCAGTTTCTAAATGCAATCATGCAAAATGCTGTTTGCCGTTGCTATGACTTAACTATGTGCTGACTTTGATGTTAAGGATAGCATTTTGAATAGGCCTGCTTGCCAAGCCTTGGAGCATTCTTTGGTGAAATAAAATGAATTAAAAACAGAATTTTGAACTTTGTAGATTTTTCCCCTTGGAATTCTTTGCTTTATAAGTTCAGCCTCTGAGACATCACTTGCCCAAAGCAAAATTCTGCTCTACTTTTAATTTTCTCCAAGTGAAGTCACACAGAGTAAGTGTGTGTGTGTGTGTGTGTGTGTGTGTGTGTGTGTGTGTGTGTGTGTGTGTGTGTGTGCGCGCGCGCGCGCTGGGGTGCAGTTAGAGATTTATTTATATATTTACATCATAGGCTTTCATTACTAAACTCTCTCTATAGGCCCTGTTTGCCGAGCTTCATTAAGATGAGCAGATAGCAGGTAAACAAACAAAGCCATATTATTTGTATGCACTGACCACTCCACCATCTCATGTTGCTTCTTCTTGCCTTTTCTCTGGCCACTTCTGCTCTGTCCTTTGTTGCATAATACAAACAAGAAGTTACAAACACACAAACAAACGAGAAGTTAAACACACAAACAGACAATAAAAACAGAGCCGACTGAAAAGCCTATTTTAGATTTCTCCAGCTCTCATTTTCTCTTCCTTCCTGTCCTTCCTCCTAGCGCAAGATTAGATCATCACTCCAGATTTCCTCAACCTGTTTGTGTCCTCTCTCTCTCTCTCTCTCTCTCTCTCTCTCTCTCTCTCTCTCTCTCTCTCTCTCTCTCTCTCCCTCCCTCCTCCCTCCCTCACCGGGCTGTCCAGTGGGCTGTTTTGATATATGTGCCTCTGTGTCTCCCCCCTTCCAAAGCTTTGAGTGGAGTGCCAGACTGGATGGCCTTGCTGTCTCTTTGTAGAGGCTCCACAGACCCCCCTACCCCTCCACCCCCCTTCTGCTCATCAGGGATTCTGCTTGTGTGTTGCTGTGCCCTTGCTCAGCTCATCTCCTTTAACCCTTCTTGCACGGGTTCAGTGGCTCCAAAGGTGGCAGTGCTTGGCAGTGCGGGGCCTGTTATCGATCCCCTTTACACAGGACACTATGCTCACACACCGCCCCGCACCACCACCAGCAGCAGCAGCAGCAGGAACCTTTAAACACTTTGTGCTGGGAGGAGAGAGCCAGCAAGGTCATCAAAGCAGGGTTGTGGAGAGTGCAGTCGGGGGAGAGTTTTTGCACAAAGAATACCGGTGATACTGTGTGTGTGTGTGTGTGTGTGTGTGTGTGTGTGTGTGTGTGTGTATGTGTGTGTGTGTGTTCATTTCTCCAATAGCTTATGGCCCTTTTGTAGTTTGATAACGAAAAATTATACAATTCCTACAACTACTTTGTGTGCAGTATGCTTTCAGCAGTTTTCGAGCATACATCATAAAGATATATTGTAGAGCAATATGAATGTAAAATGGTGCTAACTGTATAAATGGTAACTGTTCAATTCAACAGTTTCCCAGAAATATTTCTTTCTACCTAGAGAGATGGGTCACTTGAATGTTTCCCATACCCCAAACTAAAAGTTTAACATGTGAAT
>JAODXP020000025.1:4044945-4066630 GCA_027497455.2 Sardinella longiceps
GTCGCTCCAACATGTAAGAAATGTTTAAGGACGTGTGTGTATAATGGCGATGAAGGTTACTGGCACACTGTTTGAGATGTGATGACTGAATTTTATTTCAAGCCAATGCGTGACTGATATGCATGGCTTACTTTAGTAATTGTCTTGGTGCACTGGACCTCAAGATAGATATGGGCATTTTTGAAGGCCACTAATGTATGCGCTAAAATGGCTTTCAAAGTGAATTATCACTTCAAGCTTTGCTGTGGGTATGTTTTAGGCCCATGAGATCACTTCACAACATGGCATCCAAGCTCTGCTGCAGCTGGACAAAGGCAATAAAAAAGGCCCTTGACAAGTCTCATGTTCTCCACACTAAGAGAAAAAACATACCTTCATTTCACTGTTTTGCATGAAGCAGAGGTGTAGCATGTGTTCTGAAGTATTGTAAATAATATGAGAAAACACAACATTCCCAAATAAATCCGATAGTTAGGCTATATGGCCGCGATAGAATGATATATTATTATGATGTCGCCATAGGCGATAAATACGGCAATAATAACAAAATATCACATCTCTTCTGCAGTATAAAAGTAGCCATAACTTTACCTGAAGGGATCGGCTACAGAATGAAAGGAATTTAATGTACTGTTGCGAATGTCCTACGTTAGGGAATAGATTTTATATATAATCATTAATGCAGTGTGTGCAAATGAGAGGCAATGCACTGGAGCAGCAAATGATATCTCCACAGAGAGGGGCGAGGAAGTGCATGTACATCAACAACAATTACACAACTGCAACTTTGTTTGCAAACCACTAGGGAAGTCTGTATTTGGAAAGAAATTTTAGACTCTCAAGCTAATACAAAATTCTAAAACACTATTTCATTTACGTAATGATTTATATACCATACATTTAGTGATTTAGTAAATTGTATATATCTGTATATATCATTCTGATATATCTGATGGCATTTATATTATGTAGGATGAATGATGGTTCACTTTGCTCAAGGACACAATATATAAACACCCCTGTAGTACTTGACAAAAGTCACCCCGGAGAAATGTTGAGATGTTCAAATTGAGATGTAAGAGCCTTTCCTCCAATCCATATTTCTCACATAGACCACACTTAAAGTTATTTCTTTGTTAAATCCCTCTTTGCAATGTGCATTTTTAATACGCTGGTTCCTGCTAAAGCCAGGCCAAGCATATTTTAGCATCTCTAATCCTGTTAGTAGTGTATCTTATTTTCAGGACAGTGAATTTTAGAATTTTGATAACTCCTTATTGCCCTCATGGATTAACAGCAAAACTAACAGGATTTAATATAATACTCCCAGTTTAAACTCGTTTAAATACCAAGGGCAGTTTGGGAAATATGAGCATTAAACTCCAATTATGTAATTGTCCATAAAGCTGTGATATTTAACTAATGTTGTAAATTTGAATATAATAGATTGGCCATGGTCAGAGAGGGACATTTACTGCAGTCTGCTAAAGCCAGTGGGGTCATCTGACTCTCAGCAGTGGCTGGCCTCATACCTGAAGGCTGGGCAGCACAGTCACACACACAGTCACACACATGGCCTCCAGTGGGCACCATGACAGCTATTAAGGCTGAGAATATCACTTTATTATCTGCGGCTGATGGCGAATAAGCAGAGTAAACAGTCAATACTAATAGGATGTTTTCCACAGACAGGCTAGCAGACTGTGTGCTTCTGGAGTGTGTGTGCATATCAGATGTGACACACAGTGACACCTATCAGGTCTCCACTGACAGAGAGGAGCAGAGCAGAGAGGAGGGGAATAGAGCGTGCATGAGGCCCGCTGGCTGGAGTGGGGAGTGTGTTACTGCCAGAGAGAAAGAGAGAGAGAGAGAGAGAGAGAGAGAGAGAGAGAGAGAGAGAGAGAGAGACGGCTGATGAAGAGCAGCGTCCACCCTAGAGTCCAGCGCCATCTGGGAGTCTTCGCTCTGTCACTGAGGATGACGAGAGAGACATGGACAGTGGGATGTGTTCACTTGCTCCCTCTGCCAGACACACAACCCCACACAGTCCTCAGTCTGACAAGCCGCACAGCAGTCCCCCTGGGCATGTGTGTACGTTAGGAAGTCTACATCACTATAGGGGTGCAACAGCACTCGAATACTGATGCATTAGTCACATTCATCAGTGCTGTACCTGCATCTTTCAAATTCAGTGTGTTTTACTGAGGGAATGCTCTGATTAGTGTCTGATTAGTTTTAGTGTTTTCTCTAACTAAACACATACAATATTATATGACATGTATAATGTAGATGTTCCAGCCACACAGTTCTTCAATGGTGAACATTTTTAATTCATCAATTCATCTAGTGATGATGTCAATTCAATAGCATGCCAGAGTGAGTGATTAGAGTACTGATTTGAGTCATGGTTGCATTGACACACAAATCATTTTTCTCTGTTCATAATGCCAACAAGCCATTTTTCTGCATTGTCATGAACCAAATAATCAAATTGGCCTGAGACCAAAACCATCGTACAAATAGAAACCTTGAGTTCAAAGTCATCTAAAACACTTGTGGATGTTCAAAGGCTCCATCAAAATATTTTAAAATCCTGAGAGAAATAAAGGGACATCAATGAGCCTCCTCTGACATTAATGTGGGGACGGGGTGAACTCCCCCACACTTCTGTTTCTCTTGAGGATGACAATGTTGTTCTCGTGTTCAAAGCCACAACGATCACTGCAGAGCCTTTGATTAAGGTTAAGATAGTTATTTGTTTAACTCCTGATTTCCCATCCTAGACCCTCCCTGTCATAAAATATTTTAGCTCTCAGTTCTACTAAATTATCAGAGCTGCTTCTTCCCACCTTCTTCCCACCTATCTTCCTCATATTTATACATACTACCACATTAACAATATACCGTCACCATAACAATGTCAAGGACATAAAAGATAGATAGATAGATAGATAGATAGATAGATAGATAGATAGATAGATAGATAGATATGACCATAACAATGTCAAGGACATAAAAGATAGATAGATAGATAGATAGATAGATAGATAGATAGATAGATAGATTGAAAATGATCCTGAGGGAATGATCTATTTTGGCTCTGATGTCAGTTTGATTGCACACATGCGTTTGATATATTCCTGTTGTGTTTTAAAGAATATTCTCCATCTCTCAGATGATGCCCCTGCCTGACTCCTGAAGATAGTGCATCTAAAAAACATCTATTATTTTGGCCTTTTGATCTGATTGCCTCTCTTATTCAGGTGCGGTAGCCCAGAATGCATTGCATATCAATGGTGGCCTGCAGGCCTATTGCTCCAGATAAGATAGAATCATGTTTTCCTAAAAGAAAAAAAAAATGATAACAAAGCTGGATCAATGGCTAAAATGAATGTGAGTGATGCTCCATGGCCGGTGACAGTGAGTGCTGTTGATGGAATACTGATGGGCTGGGCTGGGGGAGACTGCAAGACATAATGATGCTCTGGGCTCCAGCCTCTGCGGACGCTTGCGTTAATGACCTACTGTATCAGTTTGGAAATTGCTATTGGGATTGCCCTGGGATATCAGGCTGTCTCACACAGGCCTGGCGTGTGTTTCTGGGTGGAGGAGGGAGAGAGGGAGGGAGGGAGAGAGGAAGATGGCATTTCATGAAAATGACAGAGACATTGCTTATGATGTGCCTCATTTCCAGCCCTATGAAAAGTAGCTTGAACTTTAAGTCACACGAGTGATTAATGGACACACTCAGAGGAAGCTGCTTGCAAATTTCCTCAAATGTTCCTTTTTGATGAGAAGGATATGAACTTGTACACCAGGGTCTGTTTTCCTGTTAGCACTCTCAGCCGTGCAGCATCCACCTGCTGTAGTGTGTGAGGCTAAATGACTGGGAAGCTGGAGTGGTGATGGAGCAGCTTGCTGCTGCTGCTGCTGCTGCTCGTGTTCCAGAGGCAGGGTATCAGCACCCCTATCAGACTAATTTCACAGCTCTCTCTCATTGTGACCCACTTCTGGATGCAGCGTGACCATAGCCTCAAGTGATCAGAGGAAGAAGCGTGCAAAGGCGAGACCCGTCAGAACACTCGGGCCCTGCCACATCGCCGACCTGTCTAAGATACTCCACTCTCCAGTGTACACTTTGAACCCAGCAACACTCCAAAATAATCTTTGGATTCGCATGGTCAAGTCAGTGTACAGAGACTCCACAGATGGCCTAAGTATATATGCAGCTTGACTGAAAGGCTTTGTGTACTGTATGTTTTACTTGCTTTAAAAGAAACTTCTATCAGGCAGGCCAGTTCATCCTGTTTTTCCCATAGACTCACCTCAGTGAAGCCTGAAGGCCAATGCCTGGAGTAGATGAGTGATCCAAACAAGACTGCAGAAAAGAAAGGCAGAGACATTCCACAGGTGCACGCTAAAATGTTTATTGGAATACCCAAGAGACCGGCTTGGAACTTAAGACATAAACAATGCATGCTGTTTTTATAACGCAACTGTCAAGACAAGTCTATAGACAGCAGGATTTCATATGATTCATGAACAACTGCACTGTGAATGGGTTTCCAAAGTTAGGCATTTTGTGAAGGTCTAAAGTTTTTCCATATACTGTGTTTCATATTCAATGAGTGTAGCAAATCTGTGAGGATTCAATTTGGTACTCATAAGAAAGTGACAAACACATCACAGAGCATGCTAGACCTTGCATGTCTTGGGTCTGGAAATATTTATTAACATTTGCTTGTGTGATGTGTCTAAATCCATCCACCGAAATGCAGTTGGTGCATTCCGAATTTTACTGATAATAAAAACAGTTTTTGTTTGTGTCACAATTAAATGTCATTCCTCTGAAGACTGACTGCCTCTTTATTTGAAAACTTGTATATAGAGCGACTCTTGTTTCCCTTAAAACAGTTTTTGGAGCTCTGTCAAAAATGTTCTCAGCCATCTAAATTTCACCTGACGAGAGAAGGGAATGTTTGCCGGCCCTTAATTTATGTCCCCTCCCAAATACCCAATGCAACTTTAATTTAAGCTTGGCCGAACTGAGCAAGATCAAATTCATATTTCAAATGTGCTGATGTGCCATGCTCTTGATGGAATGAGGGATTCTCACCAAGGCCATATTGAGGGGAGGCAGGCAGGCAGGCATTCTGTAAAGGACAAACTAATGGTGAAGTAGTCTTGCTGATGTTATTGGTTTTGTGTTTCTCACTGGCCAAGAGGCAAGTTAATATTGCATTTGTTTACTCACAGTCATAACAACTGAGTTTTTTTTTAAAAAAAACACAGGGAGAAATATCTAAGAAAACAATTTGACAGACTTGAACACACAAACATCTTGAGAGATGACAACTTGAAATAATTTGTCCTGCACCATCAAAAATCCTCTGCAAATGTAACCATAAGTTGTCACATGTCCTAATTCTGTCTCAAGGAGCCTAAGTCCTTTAAATACAGTTTCTCTGTCTTGTGTGATGGACAGCTGTCAGATCATGACTTCTGATGGCTGACATACATCTTACAAAGACTTTATACAGAATTAATAGGGGCTCCTTTTACCATGAGTCACGTCGTCCTTAAAGTCCTGTCCATCCTCATTCTCTCGGAATGCAGAGCGTGTGATTGCAGCAGTCAGAGCAGAGCCATTGATGGACGTGGACTGTTTGAGTTTCCCAAATGTTTTCCAAAGAGCAGTTTATGTCTGTCAAGAGTTGTCTAATGAATATAGTCAGCATTTTTACATAACTCTCTCAACACACACACACACACACACACACACACACACACACACACACACACACACACACACACACACACACACACACACACACACACACACACACACACACACACACACACACACACACACACACACACACACACACACACACACACACACACACACACACACACACACACACACACACACACACACACACACCTCTTTCTATTCCCCCTCTTTGTAGATTGGCAGAGCTGATTTTCCCAGAGTAACAGGGCAGGTGAAGACAGAGATTTCATTGCTTGAACTCAATTATTCCATTCCATTGTTCCAGTGTATGTGGGTTAAATGCCTCTGAGCTGAGGAAATGGCCATGTTTGAAGCCATCTCAAATGGCAATATTTGTTGCTCTGGAGGCACCCCTGCCTTGATTAGACCTTGGGCTTCAAGTGAAAGGAAGGATCAATGGGCTTTCCACATCAGCTCAATCAGTTTTGAAGTCTGATCACTGGGGGAGAAAAGCAGGCCTGGCCTGGCCTGGACATGGTGCATGACTTACTAAAAGGGCTGAGAACATTCTTGCAACATGCTGGAAACAAACACACAGAAATGTTGCAGACAAGCCTTTTTTATTTTATTATTCCGCAAATAATCCCCCGTTATAGCTAATTAGTGTAAATCAATGTAATTTGCCTTGTCCTAATGATCTCCAATAGCAGGATCCTCATAACATCGTCTTCTCATTATCTCTCTTGGCAATGAATGCATGACTAGCCCTTATTTATTGCCCTCATTTGTGCAGTGGTGTTGGAGTGTAATTCCCCCTCTAACGTGTCGGAGGAGCGCTCCAGTGTTCATTACGCACCAAAGGATGCAAGGGGAGAACAATCCCAGGAAGAGTTTAGAGCAGCTTCAGGATAGTCCTGTAGATGAGTCCCATCTCCGTCACGGACGCCAGGAGTGCAGGCCAAGCACAAGCACAGAGACTCCAGCTGAATAATCGTGTGTGTGTGTGTGTGTGTGTGTGTGTTTGTGCGTGTGAGTGAGTGAGTGAGTGAGTGAGTGTGTGTGTGTGTGTGTGTATGTGTGTGTGTGTGTGTGTGTGTGTGTGTGTGTGTGTCTGTGTGTGGGGGTGTGCTCACATTTTCCCTCCTGACTAATGGTGAATAAAGGTGATATGCTTAGAAGGTGATTGTAGTAATGGGTTGGAGGTTGAGTGTGTAGGTAGGTGATCTCAGGTAGTGTCCCCAGCACTGTTGCCTGCAGGCTGCACCCCATACTATTCATCATGCACTATATCTGATCTGTAGAGGAGGTCAATGCAGCCAGCCGCAGGAATAAAGCAGAGAGAATTATGGCTCCTCACACCCGGAAACCATTCCATTTGTTTCATCCCTGGGTCTTGGAACAGAGGCCTGTGATTCATTCTTGTTGGTGCCTATTTGTTTGTGTGCACGTCTTCATAAAGCATTTCCAGATATCTGCCTTCAGAGAAAATAGCTAGACGCAAAAACCAAAGAAATGCAAATTGCACTTTGGTCCGAAATTCAAGATAATCAATTGGCATCACTGCTCCCTCTCTGAAGCCAGTCCTGGTGTTTGCCAAGGAAACACGGCGCTCCTTGTTTGATGAGCCAACACGGAACTGAGCCATTCCCAAACAACTGGAAATAATCATTACTTAGGTGCTTAGCACAAACACATTGGATTTTTTTGAATTTGAAAAAAGCTGGCCAGCTCCCATGCCGACATATCAGCCCACGTCATAGTCATGCATGGCAATGAAGGATTAGATTCCATCAGCAGTGAGTGGCAGACAGACAGACAGACAGGCAGGCAGGCAAGTGGGCCACACAACTGATCCCAGTGCAGTGTCAGAGAAGGCTACAGTGAACAGGCTACAGGCTCCAGAGGCTCCAGGATCAGTGCTGAGGCCTCTCTGTACATATTCATGCAGTGGGCAGGAAGGATGGGAGACAACAGACTGGAGGTGTGTGTGGAGAAAGAGAGAGTGAGAGACAGAGAAAGGGAAGGAGGAAGGGAGAGAAAGAGAGAGAGAGGGAGGGAGAGAGACAGATAAAGGGAGGGAAGGAGAGGGAAAGAGAGAGGGATAAAGAGGGAGAGAGAGAGAGAGAGAGAGAGAGAGAGAGAGAGAGAGAGAGAGAGAGAGAGAGAGAGAGAGAGAGAGAGAACCAGCTGAGGCCCTGAGAGATGACATGGTGGCACCCATAGGGGCTGGCCCTGTCTTCGGGCGCCGATCACAGTGATGAGGGATGAAGTGTGCTCAGCCAAGCAGAACTAACAGACAGGCCTTGTTCAGAGCACAGAGCTGCCAATACTAGCAAACACAAGCGCATACATACATACATACATACATACATACATACATACATACATACATGCATGCACTCACTCTTTCTGTCTTTCTCTCCCTCTATACACCCCCCTCTCCTGTCTCTCTCACACAGCACTGCTAGCACACACACACACACACACACACACACACACACACACACACACACACACACACACACACACACACACACACACACACATGCGCACACACACACATTGTAAAAGTGCACATAGAAAGAGATAGGAGAGCAGATGAGCCAATAATCAGAGGCCACTTGATCAGCCGGCTCATTGGCATGTGTGTGTCTGATGAAGAGGAGCTCTTCTGCGTTGGGAGGCTGAGAGGAGGGAGAGAGAGAGAGGAGAGGAGAGGAGAGGACAGGAGAAGCAGCCATTAATCAGAGCACAAAAGACATCACAGTCCTCTGAGCTTCAGCACAGGACCCTTTTCATTTCTATTTTACATTGATTTCACTCTTTTACAACAGGAGACAAAGGGACTCAGGAAAAAGGCCTGATTGTTTTGCACAATGCTTTTCATCTCGACGCAGACTTTAAATACATATTATATCACTGCTTGGTCAAATTTACTATTGTCATGCACTATTTAGAATGTGCATTATTTTCAGACAAGTGCACACCCATGAAGTAGATCCACTTTTATGGCCATATCACACTTTGTTCAGTTTCAATGAACTGTCATCTTTTCACAGCATCACCATTTAGTGGCCTGACCAAAGTTTACTGCATAGTAACATAGTAACTTGTGACCATGATGCTTTTGATTGAGGTTCTGATTGAGACGATGTGTGGGAGAAAGAAGTAATGTAGTTCCGCAAACTAGCCTGTTTTAGCCATCAAAACTTGCATGGTTGTAAGCAAAACCATAGAGCACAGTTGGGCTACAATGGTATAAGCGGAATAATAACTCAACACTGTATGTACAGTATATAGGAATATAATGCACTTAGTGGGGCTTCGGCTTCACTTTGGTGCTTTCCTACCACCTCAAATGTGCATTATTTTCCTATACACACACACCGTGTCATTCATTAGCCTATCCCTTACACATCTATGCAACATATCGTCTTCTTCAAACAGCTATTTTATTGCCGTGAAGATGTGGATAACAGGTAGAGACCTATCCAAGTGCTCATGTAGGTTAAGTGCCTCTGGTCTGATGCACACACACTATACAATATGTGTTTACAACTGAGTCATCATTCTGTGCTGCTCTTGACCTTTGGCTATTCACTGCATACAGTTGGAAGCACAGAGTGAAAGGCTCAGTGTAAGTTACATCCCATGCTCCTCTGCTCAGAAGCAGACTCCATTTCACTAAATGGGTGTAAAGTTAAAGTGATGGGATGATATGTTGACATCAAGGCAAAAGGTTACTCCCCATAGCTCAATAACAAGAACTTATCGTTTCTTGTCATCACTTATCATCAATTATGCTGATTGAATTCAAAGTCTCCATATATAGTTTATAACATGAAGCTCCCAGTCCAACCTTCATCTGAGGCAGCTCCCACTGTAGGCTGCAGCTGAGTTTATTCTGCTGTTTCATACAGGGGAGATTAATGACTAAATGACATTCAGTAGCCCAGAAAGTGGCCTTTGGGGGAACGACAAATCCTGATGACTAAGGGTAAGAATTTAGCAATCCAGCCATGACCTGCTTCATCTTTAAGGGAATTACTTTTCAGAACACGCACACACTGGGAGATGCAATAATTTGATTCACCATGGCGAAGGGATGTAATCTTAATTAATTTCACTATGTTATTTAATTAAAACCTGGGCATGAGTGAAATAAATCTGCTGATGGTAATTATTTGCACATGATCCCGCAATGAGATTTGATGATTTCCTGATGCTATTTGTGTTACAACAAATATTGCTTGTATTTGTTTTATCTCACAAGTACACATATACCTGGCTGGTACCTTCCTGGAAGCTGATGAAATATTACTGAAACCTCATGCATGTATGTTGCATACACTCATATGGATGACTGGCAGAGCAGAGGATGCATCCGGTGGGGATTGTTAGTGGAATATTCTAGAACCAGGTTGACACAGTGTTGGAGAGATTTGGCTGGGAAGTGAGTAAGTTCATTCATTCATTCACATTCACTCAGTGTGGCTGTGGGGTAGCTTCAGGTGTGTCATCATGGTTGTACACCTGCAGACTGTGTTCTGATCACTGGTGTCAGACCCAAGTTTGGAGTTTTTCAAAGTTTCAAAAAGTTAGTCCAGACACAGCACAGGTGGAGACAGATTTTTCCAATAAACAGGTGTCCAAGGATCATGCTCAGAAACAAAACATGCTCAAACATTATTCCATCTGATACATGACAAGGCTTCAGACAGTCTCCCAAAAAATAATCTATAATAAATAGTAAGACAGAGTTCTCAAACATTCAGGTAGATTCACATTGTAGCAGTCAAGCAGTGTGTCATCTGACTGCTACACTTGGTTCAACAAAAAAATGTAAGCCAGCCTATTTTCAAATCCTTATCACAACTTCTTGTACTTAAGTCAAGACAAATGTTTCTAGGTTGTCATACCAGTATTACAATTTATCTTTCCAGAAGAACAAAACATTATACTACTCTGACGTTGCTCTATACCATGGGTTCCCAAACTCCATCAATGTGGGCCTCCCCTCTAAAACAGTGACACTTCTGCGACCCCCCTCGTCTCCCCGCTACAACAATCATTTTAAAAATGATATTCACTTCAGTTAAGCCACTTTTATCGGTGCTATACTATGCAATGAATGCAATGAGTTAAAGCAAAGTTACAGCAAAACGGAATCCATTCAGAAGAGCTGTATCTCGACTGGTGGCACTGTTATATTAGTTACGTTATGAAGTTTGGTGCAATACATTCTCACATAGGGATCAATAACACTTTACACTATCCCAAACATTTATCATCTTTTCTATGATTTATTTCTATTTTATAATGTTAACAATTACATAGTCATAGAAAAACAATAGATGGTTCTAAAATGAAATTGGTTTTTCTTTCTTTTTTGAGTCAACCTTCCGCGCCTCCCCTCAGATCATTCCGCGCCCCCCTAGGGAGGCCCGCCTCACAGTTTGGGAACCTCTGCTCTATACCAACAGCCCACCCACACATATGATGCGCTGGCTGTAGGCTATATTGTGTGAAGGCTGCATTGTGGCGGCTGACCTGTCATGTCCCTTGTTTTTCATTTGTGCCGGATGTTTTCTTTAGGCTTGGCTAGTAAGCACTGGTGCCATGTGAGTGTGTGGTCTCCAGCCCTGTGGTGCTGGGGTTAAGTGTTTTGGATTTCCCCCTGTCCACTTCATTTCTACTATGGGCCTTAGAAAAGCGCCGCGTCCAGCAGCCCACAATGGCCCAGTGGGAAAGTGGTGCAATCACAATACCCATCGACCTTGGGCACCAGCACTGGCCCCAGTTCCACTGCTCCCAGATCAGCTGGATTTATAATGCTGCCACCACTTCTTATTCATGACACACCTAAAGCGCTGTGCTGAAATAAAGCATTGCCATGCAACGCAGGCATTATGGGCCGCCACATGCCGTGACCCCTGTGACCTTTGCTTACTCCCTGCTCTGCTCCATCTGATAAGGGGATAAATATGCTGCTTTGGCCTGAATAAACAGTAGGGGCATTTACCTGCACACCTGTACCTTACATTCAACGTCTCAGCCCTGGAAATGCACCAGATACTTTCAGTTCATTTTCATCTGCCAAAGAAGGGAGCATTTAAGATTTACATCTAAAAATGTGTGTGTGTGTGTGTGTGTGTGTGTGTGTGTGTGTGTGTGTGTGTGTGTGTGTGTGTGTGTGTATGCGTGCGTGTGTGTTTGTGTGCGTGCGTCTCTCTCTCTGTGTGTGTGTGTGTGTGTGTGTGTGTGTGTGTGTGTGTGTGTGTGTGCCTCTTTCCGAGGGTGTTTATATCAGGTTGTTCAAGGCAGGTGCTCTGAATCATGAGTGATGTGGGATTGATGACATCAATGCATATCAAAATGGATAGGATTAACTCAGTTGTTTGGGCAGAATGATGAATCCATTGCAGGCCTGCAGAGCGTTGCTTTGTAATAACAGACATCAGCAACATTCCTGGGGGCATCTCGTCTCTCCAATTACCTGCACATTAAGGAGGAATTGAGTGCCTGCCTGTTTTCTTCATCTGCACAGACCTTGTGTATTGTATGCCTGCTTTGCACTGCTGGGAGAGTTAGCCTTGTGACGCACATGGACAGTCCCTACACTAGCCACTTGCCCCACACACCCTTTCATTAGTTTCTCATAAAGGCAAGGCTGAAGTTAGTGAAACAATCGAAGTATATCTGTTTAAATGCTCTACTGCCATGACAAAGCGTTTGATTTGTGTGACATTGATTAAAGAGTTGTCTCTTCATATTCTCATGAGTCAGCAGAGTGTTGAAATGCTTGCTCAGCATAGGCTGTCAATTCAAAGGATAAAAAAAGTTTGAAACAGTGTCCTTTGTGGAATTTTAATTCTGCACCCCATATACAAGGTGAGCTCTATCAAGCTCGTATTGCACATAATGGCCATTTTCAGAAATATTTTTGGGAATATTTAGGAAGTTTGCTCACCTACTTTTCCATACTCAGTGAATTTATCAGATGGGTATTCAAATGCACATGAAAGGGTAGGTTCCGTTTTTATATATACTTAAAGCCTTGTTTTTTTATTGTATATGAACAAATGAAATGGTTAAGGTTATAATTTGGAGGGATGCCTCTGTTCCAAGAATTTTGCGTTGTTGTCATAGCACCCCTGTAGCTACAGAATGGCTGCATTACTGTACACAGGACACAGATGAAGCCTGCAAGATATCCTAGTGCTTACTGTAACTGACTACATGGCATGGCAAAACAAGAATCTGTTGTAAAAATAGAGGAATTCCAAGATCTCATATTCTACTCAGTAATGTCAATCAAAGTTTTGATTTTGACATATCATACAGATGTTGAAGATTTTAGGTTATCTTAAAAAAAAAACCTATATTGCATTTACATTTGAAATGGTTTTGACAATTTTATTTTACAGACACAACCATTTGAAACTGCAGTGTTGTTTTTCATTGCCTTGAGAAGTTAAAAGTCTGACAGTGGCGCTGGTGATGGTGAGTTTGAAGCGAGCAAACAGCAGCTCATTTGTCTTGTGCCTCAAATAATGAGCCCATCGTGTTGTGATTCAGCTAACAATGTAAACAGACTGCAATCTTGTTGAAGCCTACAAGAGGAGAGGCAGTAACCGCAGGTGCCGATTAGTTCTGACTAGTTGATGAAGTCTACTAGCATATCACTGCCCACAGGAGTAGCGGAATCAATTAGCAAACATGATGCAATGTTGTGAGATGTAGTCTCAGAGAGCAGACCGTGACTCTGCCAGGCACGTCAAGTCTAAGGCCCAGTCCCATTTCTATCACTTCACTATCACTTCCCCTCGATTTTGGCCCTAACACTCGGTTTGCGCGTTCATGTGTAAGTGTAGGGTGTCCCAATACTTTCGGGACCGAGGGATAGTGGCTTTCAGCCCTTCAAATCGCCCCTTCAAACGGAGGGAGGTCGGGTGCAGACTTCGAACGAAGTGAAGTTGAAGTGAAGATGAAATTACCCACGATTCTTTGCGAACTGCGTATCGGTACCCGATCTGTGTCCGACTGCCCGAGCTGTGTCCCGTTCTCTCAGCTCTGGATAAGAACTTAAAAAATATAGCTACTATTGCAATTACGCATGTATATATATATTTTAATGTTGGGATATCTTAGTTTGATGTAAATTCAGTTGAATTCCGCACTGGTGTGTTAAAACAGGACTATTAGAAAGATCGATATTTTTCAAAGTGCACAAATCTTTCACCAGAATTACCAGAGCCTCATCACCAGAGG
Organism: Sardinella longiceps; assembly: GCA_027497455.2. Taxonomy (NCBI): domain Eukaryota; kingdom Metazoa; phylum Chordata; class Actinopteri; order Clupeiformes; family Clupeidae; genus Sardinella; species Sardinella longiceps. Next base: position 4,058,951 of record JAODXP020000025.1, read on the forward strand.
GTGATGATAATTGTCGATGACGGCTTTTGAACAGTTTACCCCGGTTTACCTCGACCAGCCTTATATCCGTTCAGTGTTAACGATAGACGCATGAAACAGGTGAAGACGTTTTTATGCGAAGTGCTGTCCCATTTATTAGGGGAAGATCGCACTTCTCACTACACAATCGAGGGGTGTCTCATCTTGGAGGGAACTCGAAAACGAGTGCTAGTGTTAGGGAATAGAAATGGGATTGGGCCTTAGTCACTTTTTAATTTTGGACTGGCCCCTGGTCTCATTGTAAGGTAATTATTAGGTCCTAAGTCTGAGCTATTTATAGGCAGTACATGGGTCAGTCTCTTAGATGAAGGTGCACACTGAATGATTCAGGGGCCTGTACAATGGAATGAAGCTCTTGATCACACTGGCCTTTGTAGATCATTTGGGAATAGTTTTGAGGAGTGGAACTTGTAATATGTCACCTAGGTCCAGGTCCACACTCACAGATTCAGAGGATTTAATGCATATTCCACTAACTGGGCACATGCCTTGATAGATCTTTTCAGGCAACAGATGTTTCAGCCAATCAGATCTATTCCCCCCATACGTCAGGAACACCTTCATCGTCTGTCAACGGGCATGTACAACGTCAACGCCGTATAAATGTGGACTCTCCCACTGTTTGCTTCTCACCCTTCCTGAATCCTTTCCTCAAGTCACCATTTGGAATTACCCACAGTTCATAGCTCTGTGATGTGAAAGGGGGAACATGGGAAATGTAGCCATTTGTCAAAGGTGAAGTTCCAACCAGCAAACAGCAATTTGAACACTCAAAGGCTCACACTTATCAGAGTACTTCAGTTCGGTAGTTAAGGGATCAGGACTTGTCTTTTGGGGTGGGCCAAAATAGCCTAATTCTATCAATAATTTCAACACAGCCTTAAAGCATCCCAAATGGATGCTCATGTCTGTCCATGCGTAATTGGCTTGTTTGTGGAAACGTGACCACAAGCATTTGTGAGACCAGTTTCAAAGATGGCACTTTCACTAGCAGGATACGTGGGATAGAACTCTCTCACTAGCAGGGCCGGTTCTAGCCTTTTTGGTGCCCTAGGCCAAATTTGAGTTTTGCCCCCTCTTTTCTAAAAATAAAGAGAAAAATTGAAGGAAAACGGGGGAAAAATGCATTGTGATGCCCCCTCATATTTGGTGCCCTAGGCGACCGCCTAGTTTGTCTATGCCTAGAACCGGCCCTGCTCACTAGTCATTTTCCAAACTGTAAGACTGCCTGCAAAACTGTAACTGTCTTCTCATTAAACAACATTTTTAAACATTTTTTAATGCAAATTTGTGGAGAATATAAATCTTTTACATGAGTTAGAAACTACATCATGTCAACAGTGAACAAACAAAACTTTTTTTTAGTTATTTTTCAGAGGTCTTATTTGGCTCAAGTCCGAGCGTCTTTTGAGTATCCCATCGTCCCTAAACCCTGGGTGGGCATGTGGGCATCTGTGGCCTGTGGCCCCGTGCCTGTCTGCTCTCCGGGCGGCTGGGCAGGAGGCTGAGGAGAGAAGCTCTTGTAATAATCTGACCAACATTGGAGATGACCGGGGCACAGCTGGGAGAGCTGTGAGAAGTCCAAGCACAGGTGACGGCTCCCAATCGCCCCCCTTCACACAAGCACACACACACACACACACACACACACACACACACACACACACACACATATACACACACACACACTGAACCCCAGGTGGTAACACTGCTTTCCTGTGCCTCTGTTCACTCAGATGCCACAATGTCCTTCTGGTAAGGACATCAGTGTTTTCTGTGAGACTTTGATTGAACTTACATGTGCTTTATTTTCTTTCATGACGGCTAAACAAACTGAAATTGGGAGTTAAGTGAGACATGACTGATGGTGAGACACACACATACACTCACACACACACACACACACATAATTGACACTCTCTCAGTAAGGAACATGACCCTCGGCCAGGAAGTGAAGATGAAGCATGGTGTGAGGTAGACGGAGGAATTCTAATGTGACATCTTGCACAGACCTGTCTTCAAAGGCCAAGCCATGACCCTCTTGACCTTGGAGAGATCTCACGCTGGCCCTGTCACGGCCCGGCCCCATGATTTATGCTACATCAAAATAGCGGTGAGGTGATCAGCCTCTGAGGGCCACGCACAGGCAGCTGGGAAAGTGATAGCCCCTCTGAAAGCCCTCAGATGCTCACGGCGGCCATTACTGTTGTTTTGAACTCCAACCCAAAACATGTTACATTAGACAGGACTTTCAGGGCCACTGACAGAGGGCAGCCAGTAAATGGATGTCCTCTCCCCCAAACATCATGGAGGGCATGTCTGGACTGGCTAAGACCAACTGGTGTTGATGGGGACTTTTGGGTTGTTTTGTTAGGTAGGCGTCTTTAAGTTCACTTAAGGCACAAGAGATGGTGAATGAAGCAGTAAGTTTAAGAAATACTTAATCTGTCCTTCCCCTGACATTTTTTTAGGTCATGACCGAGGTGATATGTAATTGTTGGGTGACGAGAAAAAATTGGCACAACAGAAATGTCATAACAGGCAGGCAGGACTCTCCGAAGCAAATGTTCCACGCCGACAGAAATAGCATTTAACTGTGGACAGCGGGAAACTGGAATTCCTGCTGAGGTTAAAGAGCCAACACTGCAGGCCCATGGCTGTAAATACAACTAATAATACTAACCTACAACAAATACTTCCTCAGCCATGAATGTGTCTTTTATTATTTTTCAAAAAGATAATGGTAGACAATAACAAACACATATTCACCCAAGAGCACAGAGAGGTTGCTATGGCAGTCTCCTGGCAGTGCTGAATGCCTTTGGGGCGGGCAGCCCAGCACATAGAGATGGGAAGCTGTTGGCCACTGAGCCCACTCAATCCACAACCATAGGCACTTTAATGAAGTGTTTGCAATCTGATTTGATTCTTAATAGCGGAGGCATTAGTGAGCGTCACAGGGCATACCAAGCAGCTCTCCAATGTCATAGCACAGCCATCACAGCACCAAGGAATTACAGAGGGAAAGACAACCTGGAGGTACAAGGCAATCAGCTGAGCCAGGGCAATCTTTACTGAATAATGAAGAACAATTGGACTTCTCTAGCCTGCTGATAACAGTGTTAACAGTTTAAGTACACTGATATTCAGTTTGGATAAATATACTTTCTTTAAATCCAACTTGATTAAATCAATCTTGGGAATACAATTAGACTATAAAGGCAATGCAGTGCTTATGGATGGAGAAGATGAAAGCTGGGTCATGGATAGGGTCATTTGCAGTTACTGGTTGAACACCAAGGTGGGATAAGAGAATGGAAGCCAAAGAAGTCAGTAAACAAAAGGCTGAAAGAACATGGCTCTTTGAAGATAAGCAACAATTTGGCCAGAACAACAAGCGTATGTTTCTGTGTTAGATTTATTTTGGACCGTTTAAATTCTGTGATAATGGTTACCTTAAGGTCAATCTGACCTTTCAGAAGTTTGAATTTTCTAAATGGGCGCAGACGTGCAGAACAGCGTGAGACAAACACAACAAACTGCTGCCTTCCCTTCAAGCTCTCTCTCTCTCTCTCTCTCTCCCTCTCTCTCTCTCTCTCTCTCTCTCTCTCTTTCTCTCTCTCACTCCCTCTCTTCCTTCCTTTTGATTTTATACTTATTCTTGTATTTATTTAATGGTGATAATAACAAAAGTCCTATTAAATTCAGCCAAATGTAACTGACCTCAGTGTTGCTATAGTCTTCTGAAAGATATCCCTTCTGCCGTGCAATTATGCTAACAGCTGTTGTGTACTGAGTGAATGTTTTATAGATGACGACATGCGGGGAGCAATGCTATATGCAATGCTTCATTCTCCTCCCCGCATGTCGTCATCCATTATAAAGGCTTTCCTCTCATTGTGCTCCCTGCTTTACCTGCGCTGGGTGAACATGTTGTTATAAAACACAATGAAGAACTCCACAGGGCCATGTTTATCTTCTTGCTCCAGTTGGTTTTACCTAGAGAGAGGCGAGGAAATATAAGCCATTTGGGAGTAAACATGTGCTGAGAAAACACAGGCACCTCAAAAATGAGGGTGATTAGGTCAATGAATGATTGTGTCTCACTGTAGTCACTGACTTTGTGTCTTTTATGATCATAACTTTAGCTATTCAAGTGTAACCGCAGATAGCGAAACATAATCATCTGAAATGCAGATTGAATTTAGTGCAGCTTTTGGCGTAGTGGTAAAACCTTGTTGCTAGACAGTCAGATGAATAAATAGATATGGTGAAAGCAATCATGGAAATATCGGCATGCAATTACCACACATGAGAATATAGAATGATATCTCTCTCTCTCTCTCTCTCTCTCTCTCTCTCTCTCTCTCTCTCTCTCTCTCTCTCTCTCTCTCTCTCTCTCTCTCCAGTAATTATGATTCTAGTGTATCCTTGATGGAATAGAATGATAACCCTTTTATGCTGATCACCTATTTGGTTTATTGAGACCATTTACAGTGTATTTCATTATTCTACAAATCCTGCATTTATTTCTGGAGTAATATTCAGTAATTCTTCACATTAAAGATGTATGTAATGTAATGCATGTAAATGTTAATCTATGTGAGCTTGAAGTTACAATAAAAACAGACTAAATAGAGAATGAATCCATCTTGATGATTCATGGTGGAGTGTTGGTATTTAGAGCCCTTTCCTACATGTGTTAGTGTGTTCATATGAAGAGTTCAGATGCAAAACCCCTAAACACCATTTTTGTGAAAACTGAGTTAATGATATTGTGTGAATCCTGTATAAATCTAGAATATGTAAATGAAATGTTTTTGTGAAAAAAATAAAATAAAACCTGCTCCCCGCCGTGTCTAAAATATCTGTTTACAATCAAAACACTGTAAACGCCTGATAAAAAATGGCCTTTTTCTCAAAAAGTGGTCAAGTGGAGTTAGGGGGTTTTGCATCTGAACTCTTCATATATTATCTGCCATGATGTCAGTTGCATGTTGTGAATGGAATGAATAATAAACAAAAGTGAAGCCAGTTAACAGAGCCAGTGTGAGGCTGAGGCATATCTCTATTCCATACTGGACATATTTATTTTAAAGTTGACATCAACCACATCTGTTTGCCTTCATTCTCCACAATGGCCTCGTAAATTGTGCATGGGAGTGTACCTTTAAGTTGGTCCAAGAATATGTCATGGATCACAGGTTGTCATCAGTTGTGTGTGCATGTCAGGCACCCTGGGGTGAATCTCTGGAGTGTAGGCCTGCAGGAAGATCAGAGACTAGTCTTTGCTGCTTCATTTCTCATACCGTGCGCTGCACACTGTAGGCCTGTAAAACTAACCAACATTGCTTGGAATATTTCCTCCAGTGTCGTTGACCAGGCCAAGAAGATCACCCCAACATCATCTGGAATGTACAAGTTGGTCTGTAAATGCATTTTGTATGGTCCATACACAGAAATGGCTTGCTAAATCAACTTTACTCTACTCAGAAGTCACATAGCGAAAGAACAATCTTGTGTTGACATGATGTCAGATAAAGGAAATATGCACGCACAGTGTATTGTTGTATGTCTTGAATGGTAAAGACATACAAGACATCCATGCTGTAAATGCATTTCACATGTACTGGATACTGTGTGTTGTCGTGCAAAGCAAAGCAAAACATCCAACTGGCAAGTCATTCCTTCCCATTAAGATCCTTCAAAAATGAAGTGGAAAGAAAAGAAGCTTTTGAGATGTTTGCACAGGTCACTGGCTTTGCGTGCTTTGTCTTGTCTGCTTATGGACTCGACTGCAGTGATTGAACGACATGGGAGATACTTTTCCAGCCTTTTGTTTTCCCGTGCCTCTGCACTGGTCTCCATTTTTTATAAGACTAATGGACTTGTGGACCATGAGACAGCTCTTCTGTGGAGATGACGCTCTCTGGCCTCTGTTTTATTTAGAGGCATGTAGGACCTCTAATGACTGGATTGTCTTTGCAGGGGGTGCACGCGAAGAGAGGCAAGATTGGACTTGACTAAGATCTGCCATAGGTGTTCTCAAATGCAGTTTCTAAATGCAATCATGCAAAATGCTGTTTGCCGTTGCTATGACTTAACTATGTGCTGACTTTGATGTTAAGGATAGCATTTTGAATAGCCCTGCTTGCCAAGCCTTGGAGCATTCTTTGGTGAAATAAAATGAATTAAAAACAGAATTTTGAACTTTGTAGATTTTTCCCCTTGGAATTCTTTGCTTTATAAGTTCAGCCTCTGAGACATCACTTGCCCAAAGCAAAATTCTGCTCTACTTTTAATTTTCTCCAAGTGAAGTCACACAGAGTAAGTGTGTGTGTATGTGTGTGTGTGTGTGTGTGTGCGCGCCCGCTGGGGTGCAGTTCGAGATTTATTTATATATTTACATCATAGGCTTTCATTACTAAACTCTCTCTATAGGCCCTGTTTGCCGAGCTTCATTAAGATGAGCAGATAGCAGGTAAACAAACAAAGCCATATTATTTGTATGCACTGACCACTCCACCATCTCATGTTGCTTCTTCTTGCCTTTTCTCTGGCCACTTCTGCTCTGTCCTTTGTTGCATAATACAAACAAGAAGTTACAAACACACAAACAAACGAGAAGTTAAACACACAAACAGACAATAAAAACAGAGCCGACTGAAAAGCCTATTTTAGATTTCTCCAGCTCTCATTCTCTCTTCCTTCCTGTCCTTCCTCCTAGCGCAAGATTAGATCATCACTCCAGATTTCCTCAACCTGTTTGTGTCTCTCTCTCTCTCTCTCTCTCTCTCTCTCTCTCTCTCTCTCTCTCTCTCTCTCTCTCTCTCTCTCTCTCCCTCTCTCCCTCCCTTCACCGGGCTGTCCAGTGGGCTGTTTTGATATATGTGCCTCTCTGTCTCCCCCTTCCAAAGCTTTGAGTGGAGTGCCAGACTGGATGGCCTTGCTGTCTCTTTGTAGAGGCTCCACAGACCCCCCTACCCCACCACCCCTCCTCCCCCCTCTGCTCATCAGGGATTCTGCTTGTGTGTTGCTGTGCCCTTGCTCAGCTCATCTCCTTTAACCCTTCTTGCACGGGTTCAGTGGCTCCAAAGGTGGCAGTGCTTGGCAGTGCGGGGCCTGTTATCGATCCCCTTTACACAGGACACTATGCTCACACACCGCCCCGCACCACCACCAGTAGCAGCAGCAGGAACCTTTAAACACTTTGTGCTGGGAGGAGAGAGCCAGCAAGGTCATCAAAGCAGGGTTGTGGAGAGTGCAGTCGGGGGGAGAGTTTTAGCACAAAGAATACCGGTGATACTGTGTGTGTGTGTGTGTGTGTATGTGTATGTGTGTGTATGTGTGTGTGTGTGTTCATTTCTCCAATAGCTTATGGCCCTTTTGTAGTTTGATAACGAAAAATTATACAATTCCTACAACTACTTTGTGTGCAGTATGCTTTCAGCAGTTTTCGAGCATACATCATAAAGATATATTGTAGAGCAATATGAATGTAAAATGGTGCTAACTGTATAAATGGTAACTGTTCAATTCAACAGTTTCCCAGAAATATTTCTTTCTACCTAGAGAGATGGGTCACTTGAATGTTTCCCATACCCCAAACTAAAAAAGTTTAACATGTGAATAATAATAATA